>OU744734.1:51252504-51852504 GCA_916613615.1 Steromphala cineraria | reverse complement strand
AGAAGTTTTGTTTTGACATGATAAGTATGTTTCCAATACAGCCAAAAAATTGAATAAAAATATCCATGACAATTTTCTTCCCTGTTATGATAAATAGTAGGATCGTTGTAAAACATTTTAGGTTGAATTGAAATTATCTCAGCTTGAAGTACATAATTCAAACACGATGTGTTTATTCTACTACAACGGAAGTTGTATGTAATGACTAACCCTTATGGCAAAAAAGAGTCTAAATTCAAGAACCCATCTGGAAATGTTTTGGTTATAGAGCGTGTCGAAGGAACTACTAGAAGGAACCAACATTGATAACCATTTATTACAATTCGGTGTTTACGGCTAGCATGCACGCAAACCTAAGAAAACCTTTGCGAAAACCAGACAAAAGATTGATGAAGAGATAAATCATATGCCTGGGGAGATGTTTGTTTACAAAACTAACGTAATGACAAGCAAATGCTGGTTTCATTTGTTAGTTTTAACGCTGTGATATTCTTATCGTTCTTATGGTATCATTGTCAGCTTGATTGCAAAATAGTTTTTGTTGTCAAGGTTCTATTTGCATGTACAACGGAGGAAATATTTCCATGATCAACTGAAAGCGGAAACATTTACAGCAATAAAGGATGGAAGTTGTCCCAGGTTTCATATTCATGTTTGTCTAATCACTCTTTATTTGTCAGTTCTATTATTTTGTATGAATATCGGGAAGGACAACACACGGAATGAGTTCGACCATCAATGATGTTTAACCAATATTTCGTATAATTTCTACACTTCTTTATTGCGCAGATGAAGCGATTGGGGATTTTCCTGTTAATATTGCTTTCACGTTCATGTAATGGTGAGTAGACTTCTAGTTTTCAACGTTTTGAACAGAGAATACCGTTAATTAATTCCATTCATTTTTTGAATTCTCATTGTGCATATTTTGCAGCTCTGGTGTGCTCTAATCCCCGAAAGTGTATCCTGTGTGATCAACATAGCGGCCACTGTATTGAGTGTATACCAGGACTGTTTGGTCCAAAGTGTGATAGAACTTGTCCTCCCAACTGCAAGCATGATACGTGCTTACAAAAAGATGAAATAGATGTATGTAAAGATGGATGTAAACCAGGGTACTTTGGGAGGAGATGTTCTATTCCATGTCGTTTACCTATATCAGGGTGTGTAAAATGTGTAAATGGTTGTCAAGATGGTTACTGCCTGGACAACCACACTTGTGTTTCTGGGTGCCACGACTCATACTATGGGTCACAGTGTCTTGGCTGTCCTCGTACTTGTAAAGTATGCAACCACTCATCTGGCGTTTGCACTGAATGTTTTTCAAACTATGGCGGTCCAAACTGTGAAGTTTCATGTGAAAACTGTTTGGGATTATGCAACAGAGAGGGATGTTTTAAAGGATGCAAACCCGGATATTATGGAGCGTTTTGCAACAATGTGTGCAGTACTAACTGTCTTGACAAGTGTGAACAGGGAACTGGGAACTGTTATGACTGTCAGAATGGTTGGTACGGCTCGTTCTGCCAATCTAGATGTAGCACGGGATGCAAACATAAGACCTGCGCATTGAGTGGACACTGCTTACATGGATGCACAGATGGATATTTCGATCCAAGCTGCGCTTCAACATGCGACGACGCTTGCATAAAGTATAATTGTAAGGGAGAATCAAAGCAGTTCTGCCTCAAGATTTGCAACATTTGCGGTCAGTCGTGTAGAGGCAAACCCATCACCTGTAGCGAAGCATGCCTGCTCATGCTTACAAGCAGCTCGTGTGTCCATACAACAACACAGTCAACACAGTCTACCTCTACAATAGAGGTTACAAGAATAACAGGTAAGCATATGACTACAAATAAGAAACTCTTGATATTAAAGAAACAAGTTCATGCTATTTACGTTTCATGGGTGGAATCATGTTGGAAGACATTGTCATCCTAAAATTTGGTTGAATTATTTTCTTTTCAGAAACACTTCAGGAAGAACCTGATTCTTCTATTATCTATGTAGCTATGGGTGGTATTGGACTCCTGGTCATGATGGCGGCTCTGTTCATCTACTTTTCCTGCAGATTTCAGCGGTAAATCTCTTACTTTGTGATACATGTTTACAATAGCCGAAATTCTGTTTCAATTGTTGAACTTTCCGTTTCGAACAACCAATCATGTATACATAAATATATCGGGGGATTCAAGTATCTTTAATGCTATATATTGTATCATTTCCAGAATTCGCAGCGTCACTTACGACAGTGTGCGCATGCCCACCATCCACGTGACTGATCCTGTTGAAATAGCTGACCAATCAGTGCCCAGTGTTGTTCATGAATACGACGAAGTGGAGGATTGCCTCAACGCTATCGATCTGAGAAATCCAATCATTGCTGAAGTATTCGGCAACCCATGTGCTTCAGCAGGTAAATCAACCTCCATCCCTCGCATGGCCAACTATACCACAATGAAGTACGTCAGCGTGGAAGGATTGTACCTCACACCGAAGGCTGATCCAGAGCAACGGCCAACTTATAGACACAGCTGGTAGTTCGAAATGTACTCGATTCGTCTCTGACTCTCTCACCCTTGATCTCCCTTTTGTTGCTACATAATGAATCACACGAAGTCCGTGCCATTTTGGATTTTCCGGATGATATATAGAAGGTGATATGTACATAAATACGCAAAACCGATAAGAGAAGTCGAGGCGTCAAAGGAAGTGCAATGAAACACGGTTAGAATTAAGGAATGTATAAATAAAGAAAAATTAAATTAATAATTTCTATAAAATTTCGACTGAATTTTTGTCAAAACTAGGTATGAGTGCAGTGCCAAAAAAATCCCCTTTGAAGGTTAACTGTGTCTAACTTTTGACTTCAAGGTCGATACTAAAGTTTGACAAGTTGAAAGAATGGAATAATCAATATTAAAATTACCAATTGCCCCTTTCATTTTTCAGGATAATGTTACTTGTTTCTTGACATTAAATGTCCACAATTTTATCAATATTAAAATCCAAAAGATGGGAAATGTTATCTGAATGTCATTTTCTCCCTTAATCCTCGAATTTCTAACTAATGGTTTTATCATATCATGCAATTATTTCTACTACCACATTGTCTTCTTTCTTATCAGATAACTTTTGCTGTTTTGCTGAATTTCTTTCTTTCTTGAATTTTGTATTTGTAGCATCCGGTGTCAAAGGAGGGTCAACATAGTTTCTTGTTGATTTTTTTTGTCCGAACTATATCATCCCCGCTAAAAAGATTCGGGGTATAAAATAATGGCCTCTGAACGTCCGTCCGTGCGCACAGATTGAACTTGTCGGGATCAGAACTCTAACAGAAAAGCGGAAGTGCATTGAAACCTGTATTGGCGGTTTGTTCTGTTTCATCTTTGACCGTTGTAACGTGGAAGTGCCTTGTTATAATTATGACGGACCAAGCACTTTTTAACGTGTAAAACACGCACTTGCCAATTGCGTCATCCTAAGAGCAAGTGAATTTTGGAAAGATTTTAAATTCTTAATGCGTTGTGCGTTCATTAACTTTACAATGTCACAAGTAATTGGAAAAATCAGAGGCTCGAACAAGCAGCCTTAATGAAGCTAAGTTCCACAAAATGTCAAGCTGACAAAACATGTCTACATCGATTGTAAGTGTTTTGGGGAACGGGACCCAGAAGTCTGTAAATAAATGTTCGGGTAGGATCATCGAGAAACTATGTAGTCACTTACATAGGGAGGGCATAATCTTTAATCTACTAAGGATCTTGGATTTGTTACAATTGTATATATATCGTGTAATAAAAGACCAAAGGTTACAAATAAATTGACAATTTAAGGTAAACGATCGCTAAATCAAGCAAAGACGATGCTGCTGTGATCGAATAAAGGCGTTTTGACGCGGACCTGTGTTTGATTGTGTATAATTTGAAGATGTCACAGTCAAGGTCGTCTGATACGACCTATATAGGCCATTCTCAAGAAGACAAGTGAAAGTTTCGCTAAGATTGCAGCTTTACAGGGGATATATTGATACATTGTATACCTCTCTCAGTTTCGAAATTTAAACTATGTGTGTGGGTGCTGCATACGACCAATGTTGCTTCGGAATTTTGAATGAAAGTGCCTAAGCAAATTGTGCTGTGCATAACAATCAAAACGTTTCTTTGTGAAAACTCGTTCATTCGAGATATTCTATATGCGCTTTTTAATAACGGATGTTTTTTTGAAAGTTTATACAGATTAAAGGTTTACAAAAAGATCTTGACAAAAAAAGCTCCGGAGTACTTCAAGCTATCACCATTGAGAATAGTGAATAAATTGTATAGTCTATTACAATCTTTTAATCTCATATTTCGGCGGGGAGGATTTCGTTTAAATACTTATTGCTTTAGATATATACTTTTTCAATGCTATGCAGAGTTGAAGACCCACTTTGATATTTTAACTAATACACGTTCTTTGGCGTAATGTGCGCATCGAAATAATGTACAATTAATTAAATATAAATAAATTTGTAAAAAAGTATAAAGTTGCTAGCTTTCAAAATATGTAAATTCTGTTATAATACCTAAGTCTGGATTTATTGCCCATTTTTCTTATTTCATCAAATCCAACCCGGATATAATTTTTGTTCTCAGCCAAAGCCTGCAAGTTTTTATTACAGAAGCGGAGGGACTATTTCTATCATGCTTAGCAATTTTAATCTTTTTATACCGTATGTAATGTTTTAAATTATAACCTATATTTTGAATGCTTAAATAATATTTTACTTTAATTTATCTTACATATTTGTGCGATATATCTATTTTTACATATATACATGTATCTCCTATAACCCTCAATTGGTTATTTACGTTACGTTATTTATTTGTGACGTGATACTTAAATAGAGTACCAGTCTTGTAGGTCCGATGATCTTACTTGCTTGAAGAAAGCGGTCAACATGCCCCGTCATTGACTCAAATTGTACTCAAATAGCATGGTTTAAATAACATTTCCTTTAATCGAGAGAGTCAATCAATAGGTTTCAAGTCGTTTCAACTCGTGGCTTCCATGTATCGGATGCATGCATCGAGAGTACATTATAATTGATCAGATGTAAAACGTTGAAAGATTGAGATTAAATTGTATATCACGTAAACCTTATCTTGCCGTATTCCTCCGGAAACCTTCATTTTCAATAAATTAGTAATTCTTAACTTTTGTTGTTGTTTTTTCCCCGTAAAATCGGCGTTTAAATCTTAAATGAACTAAATTTCTAAAGCGTATTGTTACTTAACATTAATAATGAATATCAAGTTTCGTTATCGAGTCCCAAATCAGTTTTATTTGAAGCACGGAAACAGAAACATTTTCAATGCGAGAATGAACGCGCTGAATGAACGAAATAAAATATTTGATATTGCTCATTTACAAAAGGAAGTGTATAAAACAGAGTTTTGGTAAGGACAAAACGTCTTTTATTAATATGTTTTCAATTATACCAAAAGCAGGGTCCATAACGTTACATTTGTGACTTTTGTTAGATATTAATGTAGTGTTATTTGCCTCAAAAATCATATCATTCACGTCCATTAGAAAACCTGTAAGTAGGATATCGTACACACATATTCAATGATTGCCAGAGATTATTCATAGTAAATCGATGAACCGTTTAGACTTGTGATGTGATGTGATGTGATGTGATGTGATGAAGTGATAGTGTACAATCATGTTAATGAATATTAGAATCAGTAAACTGATATAAATACGTCCAAATCTCTGTATGATTAAATATAACGGCCCCTATAGTTTTACTTTGACACTGTATTGATCCCATTTAGAAACTAGATGAAAATGAAAGAAAGAAATAAAAATCGTCTAGCAGTGTAGAAAGGACAACATCACTCGACCTAACGTTTTACTTGCTTTTACAATAGCTTAGTATTTCGATGACAATATTCAAGTCACCTGAAAAATGGAAAAAGAAAGACTTAGTCAATCTGTTTTACAGAAATGTGATTATTTTCATTGTTTAATTGATATGCTGAAATTTATTTATAATCGGGAGTCAACCGTTAAAGTAGTATAAACCTTCAAATCTCAAACCCAAATTTGCCTAATAAACACACCCCGCCAGTGTTGACGGCAATGAACCTCAATTTAAATTTTGTCATTTATTGGTAAATATGGACTGAAAATGTTAACCTTGTATCAACAATTGTGTTTACAATGAATTTCATTATGTTAATTGTTTCCACAAAACCACAAACATTTCGGACACTGAAACACTTACACGTACATGTTCACATTGCATCAGTAGCTAAAGTGGAACTTCTGAACAGCGTTCGCGGCGTTTGCAGAGCTTACTTTGAATGCATTCAACCAAATTTCGCCCTTTTGAGTTCGCAAACATGGCTAATGAGATAAAAGTTTGTATCCAAATGTAACGTCTCATTTATGCACAAAATTCAATTTGTAATCCTCACATCATAGTTTATGATTGGATTTTGATTGTTTGATTTGAATTGTTGTCATGGAGGTAACTTATGACGGAACAACTCCATATTCTCATGTGTATTATTTCCTGTTCAAGAAGACTCGTTTGATTTGTAATTCCCGGGGATTTTAGAGGGACTTACATTCTTGTAAATCCCTCCAAAAAAATTTACAACGTAAATTGTAAACCCTTTTTAGAGGAATAACACTGGTTGTAAACCTTGATCCTATCGACCATCTGTTTTCTTGACCCCAATCACAAGAATCACACTCGAAGTGATTCGAAATATGGGATTCGAATACGCTTTCTCCGTCTCTTGAGACCACACAAACTACCTCAGTTAAAAAAAGTCGAATGAAAACTTGCTGATATGTCATAAAGAGCGAACGACTTGAATTCTCTCACGGTCTCCCTCCTCATATATAGTATAGGAAGGGCGTCGAGCGACATCACAAAGTACATCAGATTGACGCCAGATTCGTTCGATATTGAATTTTACACACGTACGACCCACTTAGAACAAAACACACGCAGCCTTAATCATTGATATAAACCTTAGTCGTCATATTTGTGTTGTGTTGTGTTGTGTTGTGTTGAAGGTTATTCCTTTCACGGGTAAACCTCCTTTCACGGCCACATGCAACATTACAGGGACATTCTATAGAATATCCCTTGGACATTTTTTAATATCTCCTTACTCTACCCTGGAGTTTATATTTCCGATAAATCAATGGACTTGTAAAATTTGGAATTTTGACAAATGAGAAATATGAGATTTGAGTGGGAACCTCTATGTTGTCACGGAGCGCCTTTACCGGTTGAGCTTTTGAGGCTACATGTCAGCTGATATTCATTTTATGTTATCTCATGTCTGTTATAGCTGTTTTCATATACACATTATACATTATTTTTTTTCTAACGAATTGTCGTCTTTATCCTTCGTTTCATAGGACAGTTGAAACACTTATTCGGTTGAAAGGTTGAAAAAAGAAATCCGCCTAGTAGGCTGTTCCCTCCAAGACGGGTTTATATTTCAAACCAAACCCTGAAAACGCGTTTTAACCTTAACTTAAGACCAGATGTTGTGAGGCCATTTTATAGATTTTCCCCCATAATTTGTGATATTGAGAGTTCATAATGGTGTAACTAGTTACTTTGGAACAAAAGTTTGACCAGTAAGCTTTAGAGAATATAATAAGTCACATACCAATATTTACTTGAGGATAATGTAACATGATTTTGGGCATAAAATTACACAATAATAAAATTTGAATATCGATGCGAAACGTTATCTGAATTGAATTTCTTCCCGAAACAGCTTGTTAATGGTTATTTCTTGCTATACTATTATTTTATCACATACGCATTTGCTATAAAACACCATTGCGTTTATATCGACGTGATATGTCGGTTTAAAGGTTAAGATAACTTTAACGGTTGATAATAAACAGAAACCCTTTAACCTAGGATGTCATATCCGAAGCATTCTGGTACCTGAGTACGTCAATCATACATGATTAGTAATAGCATGTAGCCGCATTTTGACTGGCAAGTTCAAATGTATAGTAGCAGTAATATGCATATATAGGACATGAAAACTTTTAACACTAAACTCAGCAAAATTACTCACCGCTCACATGTAATTTTGCAATGGTATCGTTTCCTTTCAACTCGAATGTACTAGACATGTAATATGTGTGAGTGTTTATTTCAACACACCTACACAAAGCTATAGCTTTACCCCGGACCCTGACTTGAAATTATCACACACAACTGCATGCAGACACTCGATTTACACAGCGTCAAAGAGACTCATTATATACATGCTGTATGCTTATTTCATGCTTTTTATGTGCTGGGTATAAATGATTTATTATGATATCAGTATTTATCCAGGGTCACGTGGACCAATCAGAGATCGAGATTCATACATGAGGTAGGATGGATAAAAGCGCTGAGTTATCTTGTGGATGGTTGCATGTTCGATTCTTGAACACATCCTTCCGAAAATTTCTTTATATAATTAAACGGTTTTAGATTTGCAAGCATTTCAGTAGACAATATAATACTAAAAAATATAAAACCCTAACACTCTTCGTGGCCGGGATAGTTAAAGAGCATTGGATTCTTAAAAAATAATCCACTGGTAACATAATAGATTGACGTCATCACCATTGATAAATTGTTAGAGAGATGTAAGCAATTGTATTTAAAATGAGAAAACCTTCAACCGAGGAAAGATTCTGATACCCCGAGTGAATTAATCATACATGTAATTGCTATGACTCCTTCATTTTGTTGCTTTTCAACATGACCTATCGTCAAAATATGTTAGAGATATACCCATACTTCCCGAGGTGTATCGCTCAATAACCTCCCGTTTGAATCGTGCGTCTCCGAGGCGTAGCGTAGCGTTATATTTGTGAATTAGGATTCAGCCAAAACGGCTAATGCTATCAAAGCAAAATTTCACAGGCTGGTAGACCTTGTTGAGGAAAGACGACAATAAGCTTTAGGGCCAATTCGGCCCATATGTAAAAGGCCTAGCTAGGCCCAAAATTGGGATTTTTAACATGTTTTTTTTTTCAAAATGCACTTAGAGACCTGAGTTTTTGTTAAAAGATGCGCAATAACAAATTATGCAAAAAAAATAATCGTGGCAAATTCGTAGGTAATCATCTTGAATTTTCTGCACTTTTTTCAAAAGTCCGACCCCATGCACATTTGAATCGCACCATTCGGCAACTACTGATACTAGGAGGATGACACATGTACATTGTGTAGCTTAGACATTGGCCTTTCGCAAGTTTGTTACAAAAAAAATTAATTCAAATTAGGTTTTTTTCTGGAATGTTTCAAATTTGCTCAAAATTGCAATATTCAAGAACAGATAACTCAAAAACCAGACCATTGAATTTAATTATTTTTGCATGAGACTTTTGCTTTTGACTGAAATCATTACCTTTGTGAATTACATTAACACCATTCAGCGCTGAATCCGTTTGTCGTCGCTTTTTGCGACTATATTTATTTATTTTTCAGCTCAGAATTGGAGAGCAATCTTTCTAAGGATTTTGAGAGACATAATCTATAAGTGAATTTTGTTGTTCGGTAATATAAAAGAAATGTATGAATAAAATATAAATGCTTTTTAGATAATTCTAACTTTCCAAAATCAATTAACCTTTATAACAACTATAACGCGACAGAAAACGATTACATATATATTTATTAAATTCCATATAAGCTAAGTAGTGAAAGTTATATGATTGTAAACTACAACTTCATTTTTATAATTTTTCCCTAAAAAAATTATTTATGCCTCTGCTGAGTTCATTCGGTTTCATAAACAAACAGACAAGTTCTTTCATCAGAATGAAACTGATCAAGTTTTTATGTTCATGTAACATATTTGAACAATTCACAATGAACACGGAAATTGAAAGTTCGGTAAATCAGCTCTAAATGTTTGAATATGTTGAACAGTTTTTTTTTATTTCATATTTTTAAAAAAGAGCTCTTCCCAAACCATAAATCAAACAAGATTTGCATATTTGATTTGAATCAACTTGTCGCTTTCGAAAATACAATTATCATTAGGAAAAATTATTTGTTTCGAACGAGAATTAATTTTCAAATATAGCAACTTTCTATGCAACAACGAACAGACTCTTCAAACTACAGTGTCATCCTTCACCTTTATACTATCAATCTTCCCTTCAACCTTCATTTTCTAGATTTGTTATAATTAATTACAGTATTTTACCTGTAGCTGTTGCTGACAAATATACTGTAGAGAATACAAGTAAAATCAAGGCGAGAGAGTTTCACTTTCCTGCCAAAAGCGTTTGATGATAAAAACCAAACATTTAACATTAACATCAAAATATTCTCATTTGAAAGTTTACTTTGTGATCCATAACCCATAGGGCAGCTTCATATCCGTTACAATGATTCAGGTCTTTTGAATTGGAGTGTTTGTTATGTGAATGGTTATTTGCGTCTTTCTGCTTGGTTCATATGGTCACGTGACAGTAATGACGTCAAGCAATGTCAATCTTTCTGAGTCACGAAAGGATGATATAATGGCACTTTAGCAATTTTGGTCTCGGACTCTTTACATAGCTTGTATTACTGTAAGACAAGCGGCAGGCATCTCTGTAAATATGCTGCATCAGCGTTGTGGAAGTCATTATGTCAGTGTTGCAAGGCAATTTGTCATTCAAGCCAGGAAAAAATTCATCGTTTACATCAATATTTAATTTCCTCTGAGGGTTGCAACCATTTCAGAGATAAACGTACACTCTATATTCCTCAATATTGAAGTACAAACTACCCCATCCGTACATGTTCTCTTTGAACAAGGCTAACTACGTCAATTCGTAAAGGTCGTGACGTAGAGCACATGCATTCACAGCTTAAATGCAATAGCATTAGCTCATTCTAATTTTACAAAAAAAGTTGATAAAAAGACTGCATTCTAAATACCGAATATACTGAAATGTCGCTTTTTTTTAGACGAAACATAACGTTGAAGATATATGGAATTAATCATTAATCTTTCCTTTATGTATAGTAAGTGGTTAACGAATAAAAGTATAATGTTTTCCATATACATGACATTATATACGAATATCAAAATTCAAAATACATTAAACATTTATCACTTTGTTAAGAATTTTTGGTCGATTTTTCGACTTGGGCTACTCAATTAATAAAATTAGATTTCATTTATGCCTTTGCGATGGGTATATTAGTATGTTTTTTGTTTTAAAAAATTTATATCAATAACACAGTTTATTATTGAAAATAAACGGAATTAACATCAGGATCCTTTCAGATCAAATTAAACAAACTAGATCAATATGATCAACTTACAAAACGTAGCACAAAAATAGCTTCAAAACGTCATACGTTATACAACTTCCATTGTATGGTGACACAATTCACGCTGTTTTATATTTTAGTAAAATAAATTTCTTTATCTAACTTGCTTTTTAAGATAGAAGTGAAACGTAAAATTAACTTGGAAAGTAAATTTTCCTACCTTATTACAGAAATCCAAAAACACTGAAACTATTGACACCTCACTAGATCTGTTGCAACGTCTTAATCCTCAGACAGCCACATACAAGATGACCAAAGGTATATCACTTATGCATATACATATAATCGTCTTATGTGATAGCATAATGAAAAATGTTAAACAGTTTGCATAGATAGGATTGACTATTAAGAACTAACCGTTTCAGTTCTATGCCTTTCAAAATGCTTTGAAATTATTCAATGAACCGTATTAGGTTAGGCATGCATGCTTCTACGTCGTGAACGAATCGATTCGTAACTAAAGGCATTAGAAAAGAGAAGCGTATTTGATATTGATTCAGTATGATGTTTTAAATCGTAGTTCTAATACCAATACCACTTTGATATTTAGCCCTCACGAAATTATACAACTCGAAATAAATGTATTGAAACGTTGTATAATTTAATAACATTATGTTACTATGATAAGTTATGTCGAAGGAAGAGTTTACTACATACATATCATATGTCTTGCAAGTTCACAATTTACTTCAATGGTCTTAATCACTTTACTGTCGTTTGCACATTTTATCGTTTATTGAGAGGAAAATTCCATAATCATAACCTTCCAGGTGGACTAAAGACAACTATGCGATGGTATTTGATAAATACGCAATGAGTTAGCCATTGATTCAAAAACTTAAGTGTTACTCCGTGAATTGCACAGTCACTCATGAATCATTCAAGCACAAGCGATTCTTCAAAAATGATATTTGCAAAGTACAGTTTAATATTTTTTTATTATCGATTTTTAAAAATCTACTAGAATCCTTCCATCAAAAACAAGAAAGAACAAATATGAAATTGTATACTTAATATTCCTAAGAAGACTGAACAATTGTAGAGAGAGTAATAAAAGCACAACTCAATAGTAATGATACCGAATTCTGAACAACCGTCGATATATCGCAAATAGACTCCAATGATGAAGCATTTATTGTAATTGCATATATTACAGAAACCTTTAATTCAATTGGTGTTTTAAACCTACGCTGATCTTTTATGGCAGCCATTAACTTTGGGTTTTTTTTTTACAAAACATAACCATCTGTAGTTGTCAAATTTATATTCTTTCCTACAATGTTCCAAATTGAATTCAATTAATGCAAAAATAATTCGTAAGGTAAAGTATCTCATTTTTATAAATATTTACAAAGCATCATGGTTTTAAGACAAAGTAAATTATTAGTGATTTTCAAATCGTATTTTGTTTTTGTTTTTGTTTCATTTATTCAAATGTCTAAATCTAATATGTTTATTGATGACTTCTTGAGCTGGTAAAGTAGTACCATCATTAGGAACCTTTTCAATGCACAACATATACCACACTGAACATAAATAGATTGCTTTCAAAGTCAAATATTCTGTGTATATGTGTTTTAAATTCATACCCCATAATCTTGTTGCCATATTTGATGCTACTCCCATGCTAGTATGTTGTATCAAATTGTTTTAAATTATGTGGTCTACAATATATGTGCGTTCAATTAAGAAGTCATGATATTTAGTTATAAACTGTCAAACAATCATAGAAACCAAATGAATCGAAGGAATCAGATGAGATGAAGAGATCATACTGTTATTGTTAATTCCTAAATAACTACACGTCTCCATTTGAAAATTAAGTGAATACGTTTGTGGACCTATTTGTAAGAAAGGCGGTACGCGCGCGGTATGTATATGCGAGTATACTATAGGGGACACAGACATGTCCCCTATACAGCATGTTTCGACCAGAATGCACCAACACTTTCTTGATTAAAAAACTTCTTTATTCTTGAGATTCCTTGATTTTATTTACAGGTACCTTACAGGCACAGATTGACTGAAACCAAAAACAAAGACTTATTTACTTACACATAGGCGTAGGAACAGGGGGGGCACAGGGGGGCCCGGCCCCCCCCACTTCCGAACCTGGGGGGGCCCTGCCCCCCCACCTTTCAAGAATTTGTTTTATAGAAAAAGTCACTTGAACTCTGTATTTTAGGGGGAAGGAAAAATGAGATGAACGGCCCCCCCCCCCCACCTTTGAAAGTGGGGGGGCCGGGCCCCCCTCCCTGAACAGTAAGATTTTCGGTTGACAATTTTTTTAAAGAAAAGGGGGGAGGGGGTGTGGGAGAGAGAGAGCGAGGGGATTTGGATTGGGATGGGAGAAAAAGGGAATCCACTTCCCCAACATTTTATCCTTTTTAGGGATCTACCCTGAAATTAGAATTGTAAATGGGAAAGGGTTCAGATTTTTTTACCTCGAAAATGCGAGGATATTTAGATATTACCCCAACCTTCCCAGGGGGTGGGGCATAAAAGCTCAGGGGTCTACCCCATCACCACTGAAACGGACATATGGGCAGGAATGTCCCTTTAAAGAGGTTATGCAATGTACTTTTTCTAAGAATGATAGATCAATATATCCAGTACTCTTATCTATGAGAATGCAATGAGCATATAATTGAGACAATACACACATAAATTAGACTTTTAATCAGCATTTTTATACCCGGTTTTTAGAATGCCGCCGAAATCAACAGGCGAACGCTTTGAAAACTCATTAGAGCGTGACGCCCCGCCCACCGGGCCTATCTCCATTTGCGTGTCCATAAAGTCTGGAGACAAACCTCCTTCAAACCAAAAGATTTATTTGTTAATTTCTGATTAATAAAAAAGGCAAGAAGCAAGTACGATAATATCTAAGAAAATACTCTGTACTACTTTTGTCGTCTGAATCGCTTTGATGGATGTGACAATATTCGGAATGTTATATGCAAAACAGTGTGATCCCAAATATAACATTGTTTCATTTTCGATACGAATTGAAACCTTATATATCTTGAATAGATCAACCACTGTTAAATAATGTTTAATTATTTTATTATTGATATGTGTTGTAAAAATACGGACATTGATCATAACGTACTAAAGATAATCCACTGTGGTGCCTATCTTTTCATAAGAGAAAAAATATCATAATAAATAACATGAAACCGTTTACACTTTTCCTTTTCTTCAAACCATCATGGTAAAATTATTCACCGTCTATTGGCCTCTTTAAAATATATCTTTATAGTGTAATAAACTCAAAAAAAATTAACATTGTAGGTATTCGATTGTAGAAAGTAGTCGGTTTGTTCACTGAAAACATAAACGATTTGTTATTTGTCACCGTCGGAAATAATAGTCAGTGTATGTTATGTAAGATTCAGCAAACAACAGACAATCAGATTATCACTTTAACGGACATGTCTAGCCATAACGGCGCCAATTTAACAAGGCAGTCGCCTTTTTGCGTCATTAGATATGGTTTTGAAATATATGATATTACATGTTTATACAATAATCATTGGCTTGAATGCATCGTTATTGAGTCGTCGGATATCTAAGCTTTCGGAATATACAAAAATTGAGCGTTTTTTGTGAATATTTGTATGTTAAACGAACGATTAAAAAGGTGTCATTTCCCGTTGAAAAATGATCATTAGGTGAAACTACTCTCCTACTGCTACGTCACAGTAGGTAGACACGCTCGGGCCACGCTTCAGTGACCACAGATTCTGTTCGCCGGGGCTTATAAGGCAGGTTGCCGTCCGATTTCGAAAATTCAAAGTTGACTCTCATTCAAATTGCAAGCAGCTTTTTATGAATCCCGAAAGTGGCCATAGACCATTTCAGTCCCCCTTTAAATTTTAATACTTTAAACACTTTTCCTAAAAAACATTTGATCTTAAACATCATTGAAAGACGTGTGTTTCATCTTTGTAAGAAAGAGACTTTGAACTATATATATATGGCAAATAACAAAATGTATCGGTTTGTCTGCGTGCCTGTCAGTTTGTCTGTATTTAATATGTCTGATATAATGTGAAACATAAATTTGAAACATACATGCACCTGAATTACCCCCATGAATTAGGGTTTTTTAATCGTTTTAAAGGAATTATTTTTTCTTCCTTTTAATTACACATTCATAGATAATTTATCTTGCAAAAGTTTTAACTACCTGCTGATGTGAATAAGTGAGATCTTTTCACTGGGGCCACGCCCTTAAAATCTAAATTTATTTCCATATTATTTAAAAGGCATAAAAAACTGATTTGTTGTATACAGACTACTTTAAGAAAATATGATTAGAATTTGTGGTGAATTTGTTGCCTCTAATAAGGACAATGCCCTTCGGAGCTTTAAAGCTTTATTATATCCATTTTCAGAACAAAATGCGATCCTTTGAAGTGAATTCCATTTTGCAAGAAACATTATTTTCAAAGATATTGTAACCCTGTTGTCTTTAACCTATAAAGGCTAGAAAATAGCTGCAAAAAGCCAGATGAGGTACAGAGCTAAGGCTATACTTTTCTATTCTTACCTGGAAGACATATTTGACCATTTTAGCTTTTTGTTTCACGTTCATCATTCACGTTTTTAAGTGTGATATTAAGGCCAAATTTAAAAACTCAAAACCATTAATATGATGAGAACAAAGACTATGTAACAAAGTTCCCCCTTAAGCATTCCTATAACGTTTACTCATAGTAATTTTGATCTTTTCTTGTGACTGAAAATGTCTGAGTATATCAAAGCTGTTATGAATATTTAAGCTATTAAAACATTTTTGACCTATTCACAGAGTAAAAGTGACATTTGAGCTTATTTCAGTTTCTGAGACCAAAGGAGTTAATGAAAAACAAGAAGAAATAATGGAGATAAACTTTCAGAATTTGGAGAATGCTTCCTATTTATTTCAAGGTTATAAGGTCAATTATTATTATATTATCGATACCAACAACAAAATTATCATTATCATCAGTTATCATTAATCACTCTGAGTCATAAATCATCCATGAATTACTTCCATCATGAAATCCATCAATCATCCATCTACGACTATGAGTCATAAATCATTAATTCATCAAGCATTAATCAGCAATTTTCAATCATTCGTTATCAATTCATGATCAATCAAACAATTACCAATTATCAAACACTAAAACAATCATTATCTTCTATAATCAACCATTCAACACTTAAAGATTATCATTTATCAATCTTTCAACACTTAAACGAACGGGCCCGTAACAATCATTCACCAATCATCAATCAATAACTTATCAATCATAAATCAATTATTCATCAATCATTGTAAATAACTTAACACTAAACAATCAATAATTCAACACTAAACAATCAATCATTCAACACTAAACAATCAATTATTCAACACTAAAAACCATCAATCATTCAACACTAAAACCATAAATCATTCAACACTTTTAAAAAAATTCACCATTAAAATCATCAATCCGTCAATCATTCAACATTAAATCATCAATCATTCAACACTTAAATAATCTATTATCCATAAAATTCACATATCTTAAACCAAATTTGGGTCCCCACACCGGAATCCATATAAATCATTTTTATATTTTTTGGAAAGGCAACGCCCGCTCTCAAAAAAAAGTTTGGGCCCCCCCAACTCAGCAATCCATTTATATCATTGTTTGATTTCCTTGAGAGGCCACCCCCCGCTCTCACAAAATTTTTTTTGGGCCCCCCCACCCCTCAAACCGTTCCTACGCCACTGTTACATGAAGAAAGCAGTAGCTTTACATTACATAAGAATATTGTACATGATATGAACTTAAACAGTAAAGAATTATAACTCCAGGTGCCTTATGCACTTATGACAGAATTTCCCTATGAATTGGAAAGTATGGCAAAACAATCTCATTCAATGAGAAGAAACACTGTACTTATCTTATGCAAAAAATACCAAACATAAATGAAAGATTTCCGAAATATTTGCTTATTGATATGAAATAATTACTTTAAATTGCCTTATGCAATGAGAAATGACAAAGATATTGCCTTATGCAATATTTAATCAATTAATTGCCTTGTGCAATAAAATATGGTGATAAATGACTATTGGCCTTATGCCAAAGGTAATTGAAAAGATTTAGTAAATTTATAAACAAAGAAAACCTAAAAAAGATAAGTTTATGTCTTAGAAAATAAATGACAAAATATTAGGGTATTTACGGTAATTCTACAAAAAACAAATAATGTAAAAAACCTTGCATTAAATATTTACCCAAAGCTGAAAGTACACAAAATGGAGATTGAAAGCAGTAATTATTGATAGCATACTGTCATGGTTATGTATATATTTTATAAATTTAGCAAAAGTTATTATTTTTTCCCATAATGGGTCCAGTAAATGTTATTCAACTGAAAACATTAAAATATCGTATATTTATCGACTGTATTTTCTCAAATATATAGGCTACATAATATACAAGGCCACTGTCACCTCACAAGCTGACAGTGTATCATACATTGGTCTGGTCGGTGGACCTTTTAAAAACGAGAAATATGAAAGAAACTGAACTATCGAAATATATTTGGAAACAGAAAAGAAAATCATTAACTGGTATAAGCAGTAAAAAAAAAAATTCATTATAGTTTGTTTTTTTTGGGGGGGGGGGGGGGGGGGGGTTATAGTGTTATGATAGATGTATAGATTGCGAGGGAATGATTCTGATTATGACGTCACAAAAAGGGCGTGTGAACAGTCATGCATTCACTTGTTTGTAGCTGGATAGGATTAAGCGGCCAATCAAAAGTGGCATTCAAAAACGGCTTTCGTTACCAAACTGAACATATTTGAGTAGCGAATCCAAATCGCTACCCATTTCAATCCTACCAAATGCTAAAAACTTTCGACGATATTGGCAAGATAAACTGGGTCTCAAGTGTTAGAACAATTTTGTTTCAGAATGGTTTCTCACACGTGTGGTACAACCAAGGAGTTGACAATGTGAATTTATTCTTGTCCATCTTTCAGCAGCGACTCAACGATATTGGACACCAAACCTGGCACAGTGACATTTCTACATCAAAATATCTTAAGCATTATTCAGAATTCAAATATGATTTACACTTGGAACCTTACATCACAGAACTAAAAAGCAAGACTCTTATACGCGCTCTCTGCAAATTCCGAATTGCCCATAACAATCTTAAAATAAACGTATTATGCAAAAAGCAAGTGCCTATTGAAGACCTTTATTGTTCATCATGCAAACCTTTTCAAATAGAAGACGAAAATCACGTATTCTTCTTCTGCGAACAGTACAATCACTTTCGTGAAACATACCTTACCAATCTTAAAAAGGTATACAACGGCCTACTATCCCTCAACAACATTCTAAGCTCGAAGCATTCACATGTTATATTTATCACTGCTGTATTTATTTACAAAATTTTCTCTTCCAGATACAAAGCTTACTAATATGAACGACCACTGTCCATTTCTATCGTATATCATGTAACTGTATTATTGGCCATATGGCCTACATTACGGAATAAAAATCTGTCTGTCTGTCATATTTGAGTAGCGACCGTTGACACACTATACTATACTATACTATACGTTCTTATACTGATGATTGGTAATTTACACATTGTAAACTTGTTTTTGACTGGTGAGGGTCCTCCAATGATGATAGTTCTATAGATTGACCTGTCACATCTACTATAAAGGATTTATTCAAATTATAAATTTTAATTATTGGAACATGTTCAAAATATTTGTCTTGAACAATTGCAGGGGGTGTTGTTGACTGGTCCTTTTCAGCTTGTTCGCCAATCCTTGTTCATTTTCGTGATAAAAGTATGCTAATATCATACTCGTTCTATCTTATTCGGGCTGTGCAATATTTGCGCAATATCAGTATACAGATTGTGCAATATCATCAATGCAAAATCAATTTCATTTAGCATTATATCGCACCAGCTATTTTAGCCTAATTCATACATCTTGTTCCAAGGCAAAATTTACATGCCTTTCACGTACGAAAATTCAATGTGCAAGAATATGTGATGGGCTGTATTATAAATGATAGAAGACAGTTTGATGAAGATCCCTCTTAGATTTTTCTTTTTATTATTGTTTTTTAAGATAAAAAAAATGTCATCAATTAAAATGTTTGAATTGTATTTGATAATCAAAAATATGTTGTAGAGTACAATGTATTGCCATACAAGAGTTGAATATTGCAATATATCGCAATGGCGCAATACTGTCCTATTATTCATACTGCCAGTTTCTAGTGTCAGTTTAATGAGTATTTGTGCAGTCTATCTACTCACAGCCTATATCAAAATAATTAACGATTTCTTTTCTTGATTTGGGTGTTGCTTAACTTTTTCTCTGTGCATAAATCGTCTCTGCATGAGTCAGTATTCGTAGAACTGTTTTCAGACTGCATGTTCTATACCTGACACCTCGAAGCTAACACATTCTATATTCATATTGGAAGCGAGTCGGAACTGTAAAGATATAAAACCTGTATGAATATGTAACTTACAACGTGACGAGCCATTTATAAGAATTGAAAGGAAAGTAAGCTTGATTCCAGGGGAGTTATATTGTGTACTCTCAATGCTGCGCCGGTGTTGCAAAATTTTAACAAGCTATTGTGTATAGAGGGTTTATAAACTGAAAAGACCATACGCTCTGGTGTTGTGTAAACAGTTTAATGCCGTTTAGTATAGACACGCATGTACATTCAGTTATTCATACCTAGACTAAATTTTAGTCTCTGAAATGAAAATACATGTTAAATGCAGCTTTCTACTATTAAAATTGAAAGAAGCCCACTGAAGCTGTTCATTTTCTGCAGTGAGCTAGACTTGCTACAATGATATAGACTTGTGTGGGTCTTTAAGGATATTTTGTTTCAGGGGCTGTTAGACAGACTAATTCATACCTATCAGATAACGGTGACATTGTGATACATGGTCATAGTTCACGCGGTAGTCAGCTCTCTGTGTAACACAGGGGACTGGTGAGTCACTGTTATGGACAAGTTTAGTCATGACCAACATGATAGTTATCAAAGCTACACATATCTACACATAACTACATGTGCATGCAATAGTCAGCGACATAAACTGTACTCGTGATTTGCAAAGGTTTATGACGTTGGTTGAATTGATTGTCAAAAGAAACGTTCAGGCTAGTTGCTCTACAAGCTTTTATCTACCCTCGTGCGCCTATGTCGTGTACATTATGCCTCAAATCCGTTCATAACCCTTGGAAAAGTGTTTAGTCATAAAGATAGGTTAAGTTTAGGGATTACACCTGTGGAAAAGCATTCTGAAGTCTACGTTTCCATTATATAGTTGTTGTACTGATAACACACACGTTGATCTGTTTCCATCAATTATATATATATATATATTGGATCTTATTGTATATTGTGTCCAGCTTTATGTTATGTTGTATTTAGGAGCGGTGTTCAAATAAGCCTTGTGGCTTGTTCACTAATCCTCATTTCATTTGCGAAATGAAATATGTTTTAAACCACAACACGCAAGTAGTTGTACGAACGTTCGAATTCATGCGTAACTAAATACCACTGATATCGTTAAAAAATTAACTCAATCGATCTGTATCATACTCCAAAAGACCCCATGCAGTACATCAGTTAAATGAACAAACAATACAAATATATTGACGGCAAGATTTATTTTGATAAGTGTGAAAGATTTCTTAATCACCTTAATATTCTTATTACACAGTTTCTTAAATTGTATTAGGCCTACTTATGGGCATTAGATATGATATTCATTAATCAGATTGTTGCGTGGATTCAGTAAAGCAGGGCATTTTATCTCTGATCTGATAAGAAATAACAAATTCTTTCTTCCATTGGATATTATACCAACCTTTATAAATTTGCAAATAAGGGTTAGATGGTCTAAACGCAATATACGCTTGTTCCTGCATCCATCTAAAAAATGAACCTTTGGCACTTTTAATAAAAGAATAATTCATTATCAAACAGTACGTCATAAGAAGGTTAATCATTCTTTAATTATTTGTATTCCAAAGTCAAAATGCAAAATGAAATACATGAAAATATGTACCACTCTGAAATTTTGTATGGTACCTATTTCTAGAACATATCCCCAAACGTGTAAGCGCAAAATCAAATCATACCAAATAATCTAGGGCCTGAAATTCTGTGAGTGGTTGGGGGTAAAAAAAAGAAATGAAGCTCATCAAATGAGTATCATTTATCGAGACAATACATTGTAAGTTAGATTTTCATAAATATAAATCACTAGCAAGTAGAAGAGAATATTGTATATATTGGTGTATATGTAATAAAATCATCGAAATGTTAAAATGTACGTTAGAAACACTGTAAAACTTTACAACCTGTATAACATATGGAAGAGGGGAGTCAGCTATACGTTGTACCCCGGGACAAGATTAAGTCTTTAGAGCTGCATGGATTATCTCCCTTAACCCATGTCCTCACGTTTCCTGGTTGATAGTCTGTGAACAATTTCTACCTTTAAACACTTGACGTGTGAAAGGAACATGTAACGTCTTTTAGAAACACACCAGGTAGTAATAAGTTATATACGTGTCATGATATTACCATTTCCTTATGATAATGTTCAGCGTCTGTTCATCCTGACATCTGATTAGATGTGTTTGAAGTCAAATTACCACTGATGTTGTGTTGCAGTTAAGCGCCTGCTTCCAGCTCATGTGCTGATATTACAGAAGTTGTTGTAATACAGTTATCCTACCAAGTGGGGTCAGGTCTCTTCCAAGCCACTTGTTCATGATAATCCTATTTTTGTTTAAGCTTATCTTTGTAATTTCTCTTGACCATTTCTGCCAAGTTATGCGTAAAAGTTATGCCAAGGATAGTAAATTCCGTTTTTGACAAATCTAATTTGTAGTCTTTGCAAAGCGTCTTTTTTAATGTTTTAAGGAACCTTTCCAGATAGCTTGTGTTTTGCTTGTATTTATTTTAAAACCACAGAAAGATGCGTATTGAGCCAATGTTTGTAATGTCGCTTTGAGGAATGCTTCCGACCCGTCAAGTGTTAACAATGTATCGTCTGCGAATTGTGTAACGAGATATTCGCTATCACCTATTTTAATTCCCTTTATCTTTTCATTATTACGTATCATTATGCTAAGGATTTGAGCGCAGAGAATGAATAAATATGGCGATAATGGATCTCCTTGTCTACATCCACGTGTAATTTCAAAGCAATCTGATGAGAAGCCATTCACAAGGACGCTTGAATTGATGTTTTTTATAAAATGTACATATCCAATTTTTGATAAATGGACCAAAATTGAAAAATTCAAGAACCTTCTGAAAAAATACCCAATCGACAGAATCGAAAGCTTTTTCGAAATCAATAAGTAAGAGTAGGCCCGGTATTTCCATACATTCTGCATATTCCATGATATCATAAATTTGCCTTGTACATTCTCCGATATATCTATTTGACATGAAACCTCTTTGATCTTCATTTATTATTTTGGAAGTACATTTTTAATTCGATTGGCTATTATAGCGGACGCCATCTTATAGGATACATTTAGTACGGATATAGGTCTCCAGTTTTTAAAAAACTATTTTGGTTTATTCTTTTTTGGTATACATGTTATTAGGCCCTGTTTCTGACTGATTGATAACTCGCCTGTCTTATATGACAGATTCTGATCAAATAGATATGAAAGTCCAACCAAAAGAATTTGTTATCGAATTATTTATATAGTTTCTTTTTTCTAACGATAGAAAATATTTCGTCGGTTTTTCTCCTTTTTCCTTCCATAATATATATGAATAATATATAAAACAAAAATAAATAGTAACAAAGCAATAGATTCTTTCTGCTTAAAAACATTCTCAAATGTGATTTTATAGATGCAAACCATTACCCAGTAGAAAGGATCAAACTGTTTTGCTGAGCTTGTTTTACCCACACTCAATCCGTACGAAACTACAAGCTTGACAAGTTTAATGACATTGTATGGTGCAATATATGGAGTTGAACCAACTCCAACTTGTGACTGATAATCACGCATAAGGTATATACACTTTTTATGTATGTATGAGGGAAGACGTTTTGGTGGAGAAATGTTCATTATGAATATATTTTGAAAAAAATGCTGAATAATTTTTTCCATATATTGATCAAATTGTAAAAATCACAATATTAATCGAGGGAAATGAATAAATAATTAATCTGATAGATGAAAAGGACAATGTTTTGTCTATACGTAGTTGTCTATACTGGAGATGGGCGTATTTCATATGAAGCATATTAAATGACATCACCAAACTGTTAAAATGCATGTTTAAAAAATCTAAATTATTTACATCCTGCATAACATATAAAAGTTGAGAGTCAGCATATACGGTATACCTTGAGACAGGATGAATTCTTTAGAGCTACATGGATTCCCTCCCTTGTCGCACGTCAAAACGTATCCTGCCTGATATTCCTCTAATTTTACCAATCTAATCTAATAACAATTCTGGTTATCTTATTAGCTGTCTTTGAAATCAAATCTAATAACAATTCTGGTTATCTTATTAGCTGTCTTTGAAATCAAATCTAATAACAATTCATGTACAATGTACTATCTACATGTATATCCACAAAACCGCAACTGCCCGTTGACAATAGAATTAATTTCATCCATTAAAGTTTTCATATTTTGTACAAACTGAAAAAAACAAATTTACATCCAAGCTGCAATGAAAATACAATTCAATGCAATTAATTATTTAAACAAATTTGACTAATAAGGAAAAAAACAACTATTTCTTATAATGATGAATTTATGAACAATATTTCATTTTCAATTTGAAGTTTTGCGCGAGGAAGCTACAGTGAATTTAAAGAAATGCAAATGAAAAGAAAATAGTATTTTCACGCACCTACATGTATGTGTGTCTAAGAAATGAACAATATTTGTTTATATACAAAAATGGCTTCGAGGGGAAAATAACTGAAATGATAAAATATACGCCTATATCGTTTATCTATTTACATATTTTTATTTCTATATTGATATTTCATAATTAATACGCATCTGCATAAAATGCAGTAGGGAAATCACACAATAGAATGCAATGAAAGTGAAGTAAAATCTGGCCTGGGTTTTTCCGATGTATATATGTCTGTGTATGTAAACGTAAAAAAATATATTTCACTCATTTTAATATGTCCGTTTAATAACAGGGGATGAAAAGGCGATAACAACATTTTCTTTATTTCAAGAAAACAGTAAACAGAGTTGTCAAAACATTCAAGTATTTGGTCTAAGAGAACATGATAGACCCACATAGCCCTTTCTCAATACCACAGGCGCTAGATCCTTATATCGATTTGTTGAATTTACAAGGTGGGATTCGGTTGCGTTTTCCCTTTGACCTGATTTTTTTTTCTATATTTACAAGTTACAGGCAAAATTGAACTAATAATGACATGATATCAGGTTACAGGAAGAAAGGGTAACAACAACAACGACATACATGTAGCATAAATTGACTACCTACATTGACAATAATGTGCGTATACAATTTACTATTGTGTTTTCTTTCCAAATAACAAATGTAAAGTTCACCAATATTTAAAAAACATTTGTTCAGTGCCCGTTGATAGGTACACGTATTTTGAGATATCATAATATCGAATAATTTCTGTCTTTAAATGATCTATTTTTGGCCTGAAGTTGTAAATGCTACATCTACATCTATACTGTTTGACTAATAAAATGATTGCGATAAAGGATTATTATTTTTTTCCTTTCACTCCTAAAATAATGATTTTGTTTGTGAACTCTAGTTTTAACTGGACTGAATTTAGACTGAAACTTTATGATTTACCGGAAATTGATATTGGGTTCTATCTATCAAGTAAACAAGGCGCAATTGAAACAAGAGACTATAGTTTAATAGTTTCCGCCTAAAGGGCAGAACCGATCTTGTTTTATTTAATAAGAATAGCAATCTAAAGTTATGTTAATACCTTTCTTAGAGTCATGCGTGTATTTAATTTAAGAAAGTGGCTTACTCATCATAAGGCGATATTTGTTTATACATATTTTATACAGTTGACCAATATGAAAACAATACAAAAGGTAAAACACACATAACATATAATCGCTATATAAGGTTTGGAATTTGTAAATATATGAAGATAATAAATTACATAAAAATATAAATTTATGCACCATGTTTCCTCGCATTATACAAGTTTTGCACCGATATGTTTTCATACAGTTTCAACTGTTTAATAATATTTATTAAAGTTTATTTAATTCCATTTTTTATTTCTGTATTAGAGGTCTTAGGCCCAGGTCACAAGCATTTTACCATGAATTGATGAAACTGCACAAAGCACATGATATGTAAAAAAGTGATTATAAAAAATATAATAAAAATACGTGGAATATGACTTGCATTAGCTTCTTTCCATTAAGGCACTACCGAGAAAAATAAAGAATAACAGATTTGATAAAATATACTCGCGCACTTCACAAGACAGGATGGGGATAAACAACAATGACATGTGTAAAAAGGAAATTTAAAAAGTTTTTCCTTCCGTCGATTCTATAAGACTGATTGGTTCTTGGAATGCTGAAGGATTTCACGCTTCCATCAACATGAAATATAACTAAGCGCATGTAAGTAGGTAGGTAGGTAGGTAGGTAGGTAGGTGAAATTAGAGCGAAATTTAAACCAAAGATGACCTATATGCGCCCGGCACTAGGAGTGATTATTGAGTTAAAATCATTTACTACTAAGCGCATGTGGAATACGATCAAGTTATCTCCCTTTCATCGATACATGAGCTCACAATGTCTTATAACGACGATTGACTGACCAAAACTTCATAAAGATGGTTATCAGCAGCAAATACGTGTATCAATGGCGAGTTTGTGACGAATGTGTGGAATACTTTCCGTCACCTCAGAAGGTCTCGCCAGTTGGCGTTCTAGTTGTCAGGAAGAATATGAAGAAAATTCCTGAAACGACAATAAGGATAATTAAATAGTTGTCTGTGGAATGATTACTGGTAAGTATTTGTTATGTACATGATATGGGTTAACGCTTTAATCAATATAACAATTTAAGGCAGTAAACGTGATCCGAATCTTCCTAGGATTGTATGTGCATAGTTTCTTGAACAAAACATGTCACAAGAATTCAACCCATTAGGAGTTTTAGAATTGCAGCAGAGCGTTTCATAGACATTTGTTCTTACAAAGAGTTGCAGATTTGATTAATAATTCTAGCTAGAACAAAACATTATGTTTTTCGATACCTAAGGAATTGTTAACTAAAGATTACCTACTTACCAACTACAGTGAAACCGGTAGAAAGGAAGAAGAGTCCATGCCAGCCAATAGAGTCTTTCAGAATCTGCCCGAGAAACGCGCTGGTGGCCCCCGTGATAATCTGATGGACAATGAATTTCTATAACGTCTTTGCGGGATATTGTGCTGTGGCTTATATAAGGTAGTCCCCATGATAGTCTGATGAACAACACATTTCCATTAAGTCAATTAAACTTGTGCCTGTGCATTGTTAAGGACATATGAATGTCGTTTGGGGATTGGCGGTTTCTTGTGATTACTTTTATTTGGCGGCTTCCATGGAAATGTTACACTGACTGAATTTCGTTTCTTAAACTGAAGATCTAGCCCAACACCAATTGGTATCAATCAGCATGTTTGCTTTTCGGGCTTCAACATCTCTTTTTGTTTTGTTTTTTTAGCAGATCTATTGAAAAGGAATAAAAGTTTCATAGGGACAAAATTATTTTGGGTACATTACATTTATGTAAAGGATGATAACCGATAGCAGGGGATTATGTCGAAAGAATGCCCGCTGCCCTAGAGATAAAAAAACGGGAGGGAGGCCTTTAGTCCGACCCAACGGGCTCTCCCGAAGGCGGAGGATTTCGTTCAACGGAAAACCCAATCTAGAATTCATGTTTTATGTAATGAAGTACTTTCGAAACCATGCTCATTCAGCTAAGCTTGATAGCTATAGTCATCATACCGGATTGAAAAGAATGACCCTGGGACATTTTATATCATATGTCTGGGATGTTGTATTTTGGTGCATCATAGATTCGAAAAACATGACTACTCCAAAACAAGTTATTTTGAAGATATTTTTAAATCTTAAATGAAAAATGAACTTTTTTTGTTAAGAATGAGTAAGATTTGCCGTATTAGAAGAATATACAAATACTTTCGAATGGTAAGCAGGTTTTTGTTGAAGAAATACACAGAAAACATCAAATACTAGCAGTAAAGGGCTGGACTATAAAATAACACTTTACCTGAGATGTAAATAGAAGCCCAAAATTTACGCCGACATATTTGTTCCCGTACATCCGGGCAATCGCCGGTGGCATTACTGAGAAGTTTCCGGAGAATGCAAAGAAGATTAAACAGACCCATACAAAAAACATCGCCTTGTCTGTGTACTCGCAGGCCAGGAACGACGCGATGAGACACCCGAACGCAACATACATGCATCTGGCGGCCGTCTGTGGATAAAACAGGATACCGAGAAGTGATTGAGGTTTTAAATCATTTAATTAAAGTTCTTTGAAAAATTATGAAGCAAAAGGACAATAGAAACGTTTTGAGTGTCATCGTGAATTGGACATCGCACTCTTCAATGCTCGACTGCTTCTTCGTGCGAATGTTATACTGCTGCGATTTATTTATATACGCCGTTTTTATGTTATCACAACTTTTTAAAAGAAGAAAAGAAACAATATGGGTGAACAATATTTGTTTTCACTTTTTAACCGCCAAGAACAATGAACTCAGACTGCCGAAAGTACCATTTCCTAGCTATGTCTATGTTTATGTCATACATAAAAATACGACAGCATACTGTGAGTAAAGAAGTTCTTTTCCATATTTCCATTCTGTATCGCCATTCTAGGTCATCAAATGCTTCTTAAAGAAGCTATAACAATAACCTTTTCTCCAAAAGAGGCGGTACGTCATAAAATCCCGACAAAAGGTTTTAATATCAGCTGTGTTTGCGTGGGCTTCTAAACACTCAAATAGCGATATATAAATTGTGCACCAGAAACTATCTGAAAAGCTTCAGTCAAAAGAACACTTCTCGATGGTAAGATTAGCTATGTCATCTAAACCTATGCCATTAGGCAATCTCTGTATTACATGACTGTGTTCTGTAGAGCTGACTTTATGTGTAAAGTACTAACAGACGTTTTACATCTGAGTAAATGACTTAGGTTTTTTCAAAAACGATACAATTGACACAGCCTCGATAATTGCATGACTAACTTTGATTGCACTCAACCAAGTTTCTCCCTTTCTAGCCCGACATCTGCCCCTTTATAACAGAGGTTAGATCTGGATGTAACTACTTGAGCTGCCTCTGTGGGTAGAGAATGTGACAACAAGAGTGTTCACCTTAAAGGAGAACCTGTCCATGATGAAGCCCCAGAAGATGCTGCCCCCCGCGTTGAAGATGGACGATACTGACCCCACGATGGCCAGGAAGTGATCGTCAGGGATGAACGTTTGTCCGTAGTTCTGTGGAAGGTCAAGTTGCCAAAGTCAGTTTTGTAATTAGTAAGACGTGTTTATACTTCATCGATTACATCTCTATTTGCTTGGACATTTCTCATGGTTTTTTCTTCTATTTTCTATTGATATTTTGTCAGTTTAGGTGATGTCATAGCTAACGACTGCTTAGCTAATGTGTTTATTAAGTTACGTTATTTTCATTGCATTTATAATAATCATGGGTAAATTGCATGAGGGGATAATTTTACGTGCGCTTCTATACAATCTGTTTAATTAATTTGCTGGAAACGATCCTGATAGTATTTGGACAATGCGAAAATAAAAACTGTCAACTGCTGAGATTAATGCATATTCTTTTAGTTACATAGTACATACAAAATAAAAGACAACTTATGTGAATGGAAACTTCAAGTATATTCAAATGCTGCACGTATCATTTACAATGTTACTTAGTACATACCAGTTAACTACCACCCAAACCACGTGCACCAATGCGAAAACAAAAACACCCTTAATCCTTTGTTAGTGTGCCTTAATTAAATAAGGGTCTGAGGTTTTGAAAACATTGTTTTTAATGAAAACTAACAATTGTCATAATTATTGATTATTAAGTTATTATCAATTTACATTAAGGGATGACTGTGGAAATGACTTCTCTAATATTTCAGCCAAATGGTTAGCACAAATCAAAGCCATTTAATCCGTTTGACAAGACTGACCTTGTATTGAGACGATATGAACACAATACCCTCTCCGCCAAATAGGAAAATGAGCCACAACATGTAGAAATTCTTAGATCGTAAAACTTTCATCGGAGGTATGTCTTCTACTGACGTCGTGGCAATCCTGTTGAAATCAAGAAAATGTAACTTTTGAAGGAAATATACAAACCATTAAACACATTGTATATTCGCCAAACGTCCATTTAGTTACATATGCATTAAACTTGGGAGAATAATGTTAACTATTTTGAAGATAATGATAAACGCAAAGGTTGAATCAAGTAACAACAAAGTTAAATTTGAATAATCGCAAGGGCATACTACTGTTGAAATACATTTCATATTTGAAGACAATTCTCTGTTCCGAAAAAAATGTGTATATATGGTGATAGTAGTTATTAATATTTATACGATTACTGAAAGTTACTTTACTGCCTAAAATTAAGAAATTGTAAAAATCCTCTTCCTTTCTCAAAAACTTAGATAACTTGTTGAATAAATTTATATGAGGATAACAACAAAAAAATACGTACGTGTTGCCTTCTGTTGTGGTTTCGAGTTCCAAGTTTTGTTCTCTATTACTTGACGCTAGGTCGGGTTCGAATCCATTATTGGTATATTCCTGGTCCTTTGTTACTCTGTAGCTTGTCGGTTTTACTCCTTCCTAGATAAGAATTCATCGTTACAAATAGTATTGAGTAACATAATAAAATGTTTAAACCGTTTAGTTACGCGTTGAAAGAGCATTAATGTACTTTTTTATACATACAGTTAATGGAAATTCTGTGATGATTTTAGATATACTAGCTAAGTCCTTATTCATTAAAACAAAAGAAGTTTACAAAAACACCTGACGCATGATTTCTCACCATATTATACTTTAGGCATACCTTATTTACGTTGCGGTTGGTTTTAGCCAGATCAAAAAAGGTACCTATTCTATGCATTTGTTATTTGTTCAAGACTTTAGAGAGATACAAAATTGTGATTTATTCATAGGATACAAATGTCAGGGTTTTTACGAAATGAGACGCTTGTGCTCGTATAATGATCTCTCTAGGTATGGTAACTACCAACATCCTACCAATGGCATAACTAGATCCCGGTCTCTATCAATGTGTCATATAAGTGTCTTTGACATTTCCACAACGTCTATATACAAGCTCTTAAGTAAACTACTATTGAACTTGATGGCCCTTCTTGCGAGCACTTAGGTTAGCAAGGTTAGAATTAGCCAATGATGGAAAACAAGAAAAGCCTTTAAAAAGGCAAGCTTTGGGGCACCCGCATATGTATCACTATATAGAACCAGGAGATTTAGGTTAGGGAGGACGGGGACTGTTACTTGAATAAATGGTTCCAATCGGAGACGCATGTTCTTTACTCTTTGTTTTGATAGTTATGTACATAGTTAAACGACTCGTTCGTTCCGTTTAAATTTCAACAATGATAGATACGTCTCCTATCTCAATTATGATATACATTTTTAAACATTAATACGGTTATTCAAATTTAGTTTTGAGTTTAATACAAGAACCAGTGATTAACTAGAAGATAAATAGTTGTGCTATTGACTTTCAGGTTAATTACATGTTGCAAGAATAATTTTCCTTAATTGAGTGTTGATCAAATTACAGCCGAAAGTTGCTGAAAAATTTAGAAATGATCTCAGCTACAAGTTCATAATTTTCATTATATTATAGGATGACATTTAAGAATATTTTGTCATACTTTAGGCTCTATATTAATACTTTCTTCGAAAGACACCTTTAATCGTAAATAAATCATCCATAAAGTTTGTTTTGAAACATGAAATTTGAAAATTGCCTGTTCAGTATAATTTTTTCCGTGAAACGTGAGATGCATTGAGTGTACGATCAGTCATTGACAAGGCGGGACATTCAGCGCTCGCGTTTTAGTAAAAAGAATTGGAGGAACCGAATTCCTAGTTGATACAAAAATGGAATGTCGTTTCCGAATGTGGAATGCAAAATATAGCCCTTATTAATAACAAAACAGCTCACATGCATATGCAAAATTGATATTTATTAATGCTCATCTATATATTTTGGAAAATTTACGATATATTTTACATCATAGAATTATTATAATAATCAGTTTCCAAATTAAAGCTTGCCAATTATTTCGTACCACCCACATGGTCACGTGGGTATAAATTTGCAACAGCACGGTCCATTGGTCGTTGAAATACCAGGATATGCTTAAAACAAATATCATTGGCTGAAACTTTGAAGTTTCCAAGAGTAATATAGAGAGAAACTTCTGCCATTAGTTTTCAATAACAGATGTTACATAACTTTGGGGTCTCTGGACCCCAAAGCAATAACACGAGTTAAGCCTTGAGCGGGAGGATGGTATTGTCATATCACTAGACCTAGTAGTCTGTCAATCAGGTTAAGTAATCTTATAAGTGCTTAAGACTAAAATAACTTAACCTTTCAATAAAGAATCAAGTTTTATTCTTTTTCTACCTCATATTCTATATACAATCTTAATCTAAGTTTTTCTACTCTTTAACGAAAGATTCATAACCTGCAAAAGGATAGGCTGAACTCTTATGGGTTTTTTATAGAATACCGCTCCAAACCCTTGGAAACCATTTAAGGGAAAATATGTGTTAGTAAAGAAAAATTTAACAAGTCTAATTTCCTCACCGTTAGGCGTGTTGTTCAGGACCCATTTTTCATTTTGTTACATATCAAATAGCCAATTTAAATATGACATTCTTTTTACCAGGGACCTTATGTTGTTCTACAAACCTGACAATCAGCGCTAGGCGGATCGGTCAGAAAGAGACAGGAGAGAAGCTGTATAGCCGCGTATGTTCCCCCCAGCACTAGGAAACAGTAGGGAACCTTGTCCAACACCTCGTCCTGCGAGAAATACCTGAGGGGCAGATGCATTTGTAAATAGTTGTAGGAAGATAGTAGGAAATGGTAATTTTATTATCCAAATGCAAACATTAGCTGTAGGAGGAGAGTAGTAAAGGTATTTTTATCAACCAAATGAAACAAAATTTGCAGGAAGATAGAAGAAAAGTCATTTTATCAAACAAATGCAAACATTAGTTGTAGGAAGATAGTAGGAAAAGTCATTTGATCAAACAAATGCAAACATTAGTTGTAGGACGATAGTAGAAAAAGGTCATTTTATTATCCCAATGAAACAGAAAGATAGAAGAAAAGTTCTTTTATCAACCAGATGCAAACATTAGGAGTAGTAAGATAATACGAAAGGTCATATTTTATCAACAAAACAAAACTCCCGAACATGAAACAACTTATGGTCTGCTTTGGAAAAAGAAATCACAGGAAGAATATGAAAATATAAACATATATCTTCAACAGGCCCGGTTTTGCCTATTTTGCCAAATTTGCCATTCAAAGTCCTCGATCTAGTTTGTACACAGCAAAGATCAGAATGTGATCTGTACGTTTGGCATAGTTGAATTTGACAAACAATTTGGATATGTCACATTCACGAGTTAAAGAAAGAATGCAATAAGATGAAATTTGGTTAAATTCCAAAGCTTAAGAGCGATGTAATAAGTTCATATGCGCAAAATTAATTTAAAAGAGATATATGATAAACTACTATTACGTATAAATCTCAGCTGACTCAGTATCAAGACTGAAGTTCTTTTGTCTGAAATGGAGTATTTCCAAATAACTAAATAAATCGTCCGACTCGGATTTAATGTGTTAAAGAGGATAGAGAGGGTAAAAGCATATTTCTTATTCAAAAATACATATTGTTAAAGAATTTTGACTTACTGCATCTTTCCAACCGATCTAGTATATCAGGGCTGATAGTTTACGACTTTGAGCGGAGTAAATTTAAAGAATATGTATACACGTGCGGATCACAATGAAGTTAATTTCGTGTAAACGCCAGAGCTTGCGAGTTTATAAAACGCATTTCATTACCAAAATGAGGGATTACATCTTCCCCTAGTACCAGTACTGAACATTTTAAATTGTTAAAAGGGACAAGCTCAAAAGGGTTTTCATGCTTAATATGTATATTTAAGAGAAGAGATTTGACGTATTACATCTCCCCAGCGGATCCAGTATCGGGGCTGAAGTTGTCGGGGTTGATGTAGGCCGTGATGACCTGGTTGAAGACCAATGCTCCGGCCCCGAACCCAGCTATAATTGACCCGCTGACCACGCCCCTCCAGTTCGGTAACCACTGAAATCATGAAAAAAACGATACCAAAGGAACATTTGAACAGCAAGATTTTCTAGATAACCATTTCTATATATGATCACGCCCCTTTTTGGGTAACCAATTACATTATTTTAAAAAACGATACAAAAGGAACATTTAAACACCATGATATTCTCGATGATTATTTCTATATATGGCCATGACCCTCTGGTTCGCAACCACTGAATCATAAAAAACGATACCAAAGGAACATTTGAACACCAAGATATTCTAGATAACCATTTCTATATATGACCACGCCAGTTTTGTACGGTAACCACTGAATTTGTTTTAAAAAAACGATACCAAAGGAACATTTGAACAACAAGATTTTCTAGATAGCCATTTCTATATATGACCACGTCCCTCTAGTTGGGTAACCACTGAAGAAATGGACTAAGCAAAACAATCATGCATATTTGAAAGGACAAGAATTCAAGTTCTAGATAACCTTGCACGTCGTTATATAACCAGGCCCAACAAGTTTTGCATGTTTCACCATTGGAAAACTTCGACACTTTGTCTGCAATTCAATGCACTTGATCAATAGAAAATGTGCAATTAATATCACAATCTTCTTAGAACAAGACCCTTATATAAAATATCAAGTACTTTAAGAGGCATTTTCATTATATCTGAGGCACAGAATTTTCTCGTGTTAGTCGACTTTTAATTTTTTATGACATTTGAAGTGTAACCCGCTGTCGCCTTGACTTTGACCAACAACTAAAATCATATAATAATTGACTCTATCAATTTGCACATTTTAAAATTATCTCTTTATTTTGAAATATAAAGAGAGCAGTTTATTCAAATCCAAATTCCTTCATAACGCCTCAGAAGATATACTTTCACAGATTTAAAAAAAGAATTCAACAGTAAAACCTGTTTTGAAAAGGCCGAGGCTTTATCAAGCATACAATGTATACAAACATGGCAACATGAATATTCCAGATGTGTCAAGGACAAAGTTGTTTACAAACAAAACAGACATCTTAAAAAGACTCTCCTCTTACTTCACTCTGGTTGTTTGATATATTCACTGTGAAAAACCCTACACCGAAACTAGAGAGGTGTACGGCGGAGAAAGATTCTTAGCGAGGAGCTAAATCGAAATTGCAGTTATAATTTACTTCTAAGCTCTTGAATAATCAACATCATGTGTTTTTGAAGGACACGTTCTGTATGTATGTATGTTCTTATCGTTCCATATACGGAATAAGGGACAATAACCAAGAAATAACATTGCACATTATTGCTATCTCTATCTAAGAAAATGATATCACATCGAACAGTTTTGTTCCGAACGCTATTAATTTGCTAGTCATAGTAAAGAAAGTAATCAAAACAGCGATAAATCGCTTTATAAGTGATCCCGTTTTACATCACGCTTCTCGATAGGAACATTCACCACCGTAAACCTCGCTAGTTCCGTTGTACCAGAATGTCCTTTTATTTACGAATAGATAAACAGCAGACGGATTTAAAAACAGAGCACAAACCAAGGGTAGAAGACCCTGAGATATCAGAGTCCATTACAGGGGAAACGTCGTGCAATGTACGAGGACTTATAATCATCGCCGCCGGGTGTCTTATTCATCTGACTTTAAGTACTTTATATTTACCCAACTATAACAAGCCCCTCACCTTCATGGCACAGCCTATAGGAATAGGGTAAGCTATCCCCGTCCCCATCCCGAACATTACTCCCAAGGTGAACACTGTAGCGATGTAGGAATGTTTGATGGTGAAATAGGTAAGTAAAACGCCGAGACTGAAACGAAATAAACCATTATCATGACCATCATCATCACCACCTTCATCATCACCATTAACCATCAATCACCATCATCATCATCCTCATCATCATCATTACAACAATCATCACCATCATCATTATGATCGTGATCTAACAACAATCATCACCACCACCATCATCATCACCAACATCATTACAACAATCATCACCACCATCATTATGGTCATGATCTAACAACAATCATCATCATCACCATCACCACCACCACCACCATCATCACCATCGTCATTACTATCATCCTAATTTTTCAGAGAGTGCATTTCCAGACCCGATACCGATACTATACGTTACAACAGGTTTTCAGAATCAAAGATTTTAGCATTAAAAACCAAGCATTTTATTCAACAATTGTTTTCGCATTTTGTCTTTGTTATCTCCCAACTTGGAGGATGAATAAATAATATATATTTATATATCTGGAAATAATGAAATATCACTTGCCTCATGGTCCAGGATCCAATGAGAGTTGTAACTCTCGGTCCCAACTTCCGCTCCAGAAGACCCCCCGCGAACATGGTGACTCCCTGACCAATCATCATGCAGGCTTGAACCCAGATCCCGTCCACATAGCGGAGGTCTGCAGGGGAGGATCTTCTTCGGATGTACGAGATCATGTAGGGGCTCAAGTTGCCTGTAATTAATGCATTCAAGGTACATCTTGGTACATGGCGGATCTATAGTTTTTTGGGCGGGGTGCGCCTTCAGGCCTAAGTGCGCCTAAGTAAAATATACGATTTTGAACTTTGAATCAATCAATTTATATGTAGATAAAAACTTTATATCACTTTATCACGGCGATGAAGCATCCCTGAAGGCCTACACGAACATAAACGAGTTCATGGTCCATGTTTTTGTTCTATAGGTACCCTCCCTCATTATCGTCTAATGTGGTAATAACTGTTGTTGTCTAAGTGTGGTTGGCCTGCGGACGTATAGTCCGAGGATAAAGTCCCTTCCTTCTTAATAAAACCAAATGGCCATGCTTTATCAATCTTATGAAAGGATGATTAATATGAAAGGGCAACTCTTAAATGAAAATGCGATAGGGGAATACGTAGTAAATACCACAGAATCATACGTCTCACAAACGAAACATACATCCTAATTCAAAAGGGCTTATGATTCGCCCTCCTATTTCAGTTCGGGAACCACGACACAGTGGGTGTGGCGTGTGTGAAGTAAAGTTCGAGAAACCATATCGCTAAAATATTTGCCGATTTAAAATCAACATTAAAGCTTTTTTACCCATCATCTAATTAACTTTTTATTTTAATTTATTATTGTTCACTTAATGAATATTAAATCAAACAAATGGGTATTGACACAATGAATTTTAAAGTGATAATGAATGTGAAAAGGACGTCCCGAAATACGAACTTGTACACTCAGGATGAGAGATTTATTGCGTATACTATAGCGAGACACTTCAACGTTGTCGTATGTCTCCTTTTATGCTGACCTACACCAGGACCCAACATACGCTTGTTGAATGTGTAATGTATTGTAACGCTCTCGCATGAGGAAAGAGTTTTAAGCATGACATCAAACTCAAAGAAGTTTAATAACCTCGGGGCCGGGGCCGAGATTTTCGAATGTCTCTTAGTGCTAGGATTGTCTTAAGTGTCATACATTTACATTTGCTTACGACAGTCTTAGCTTTAAGAGAGCTTCGAAAATCTAGGACCAGGTTTAGATAACGAAAATTCAAAGCCCCTTATAAATTCGAACATCAATCAATTGTATCTTGAGCGACAGATACGTTCACGTTACCCGTCATAGAGGAACACTGCATCGAGGATGCTATGTAGTGTAAGAGATATGAGTTCATCAAATTAAAAGTAATACATATATGATATTCATGCTAAGCCACTTTTCGAGAAATTGCCTTTATCGTTGTCCAACAAGGTGAACAAAGAGGTTGTCATTCATGTAATCATTTTCATTAACATCATTCCAAAACTAAAATGCATCCAAAAGAAGTTGTAGGTACATGCATTATACCTTTAATATTGTCCTTGACATGACATTTAATAATTCATGTTGAATATGAAATTTTTGATGGCACGCCACTCACCGTACGAATATAAAGTGCCTAAAGTCAGATGTATAAGACACCCAGCGGCGATGATGATAAGTCCTCGTCCATTGCACGACTTTTCCCCCGTAATGGTCTCTGATAACTCGTGGTTTTCAACCTCTCTTTTGCTGTCTGTTTTCAAATCCGTCTGCTGTTTATCTTCGGACATTATTATACTCTCTCCAAGTTCAAAATCCTAACATACATGTAGATAATATTTCTTGGTATCACGGATATGTTCAAGATCACTGCAAGTTATATTAATAAATCATGCTACCCGCGTAATATATTACTCTACTGTGTCCTTATTCAAATGCTGCGCTGGGTTGAGTCGGTCTTGAGCTGTATATCAGTATGTGGTTATCAATAAGCTAGAAACACCGATAGGTCTGTTCAAGAGGCGCATTGCTGAGCCAAAGATATGATAAGCATGCGCTTTTGTCAGTCACAGGCATAAAGGCTCGTTGACTTTTTTCTGTATTTGATAAGAACACATGAACACGTGAATACTTCTACATGTTTTCAATCACTTCTTCGTGTGAACACTTCTACATAAAAACAGTCTGTGATATGGTGGAGAGTTTAACACGTGAATAGTCATATAGATGAAGATCTATTGAATTGTGAATATTTCTTTCACATATTCTACTTCATGTGAACACTTCTGTATGTGAACACTTCTACATTTGAACACAGCTTGATATGATGAACACATCTACGTTTCAGCACAGCTTAATATGATGAACATTTCTACGTTTCAGCACAGCTTGATATAATGAACACTTCTACATTTCAGCACAGCTTGATATGATGAACACTTCTACATTTGAACACAGCTTGATATGATGAACATTTCTACATTTCAGCACAGCTTGATATGATGAACACTTCTACATTTCAGCACAGCTTGATATGATGAACACTTCTCCGTTTCAGCACAGCTTGATATGATGAACATTTCTACGTTTCAGCACAGCTTGATATGATGAACACTTCTACATTTCAGCACAGCTTGATATGATGAACACTTCTCCGTTTCAGCACAGCTTGATATGATGAACATTTCTACGTTTCAGCACAGCTTAAAATGATGAACACTTCTACATTTCTGCACAGCTTGATATGACGAACATTTCTACGTTTCAGCACAGCTTGATATAATGAACACTTCTACATTTCAGCACAGCTTGATATGATGAACACTTCTACATTTGAACACAGCTTGATATGATGAACATTTCTACATTTCAGCACAGCTTGATATGATGAACACTTCTACATTTCAGCACAGCTTGATATGATGAACACTTCTCCGTTTCAGCACAGCTTGATATGATGAACATTTCTACGTTTCAGCACAGCTTGATATGATGAACACTTCTACATTTCAGCACAGCTTGATATGATGAACACTTCTCCGTTTCAGCACAGCTTGATATGATGAACATTTCTACGTTTCAGCACAGCTTAAAATGATGAACACTTCTACATTTCTGCACAGCTTGATATGACGAACATTTCTACATTTGAACACAGCTTGATATGATGAACATTTCTACGTTTCAGCACAGCTTGATATAATGAACACTTCTACATTTCAGCACAGCTTGATATGATGAACACTTCTACATTTGAACACAGCTTAATATGATGAACATTTCTACATTTCAGCACAGCTTGATATGATGAACACTTCTACATTTCAGCACAGCTTGATATGATGAACACTTCTACATTTCAGCACAGCTTGATATGATGAACATTTCTACATTTGAACACAGCTTAATATGATGAACATTTCTACATTTCAGCACAGCTTGATATGATGAACACTTCTACATTTCAGCACAGCTTGATATGATGAACACTTCTCCGTTTCAGCACAGCTTGATATGATGAACATTTCTACGTTTCAGCACAGCTTGATATGATGAACACTTCTACATTTCAGCACAGCTTGATATGACGATTATTTCTACATTTGAACACAGCTTGATATGATGAACATTTCTTCATTTCAGCACAGCTTGATATGATGAACACTTCTACATTTGAACACAGCTTAATATGATGAACATTTCTACATTTCAGCACAGCTTGATATGATGAACACTTCTACATTTCAGCACAGCTTGATATAATGAACACTTCTACATTTCAGCACAGCTTGATATGATGAACATTTCTACATTTGAACACAGCTTAATATGATGAACATTTCTACATTTCAGCACAGCTTGATATGATGAACACTTCTACATTTCAGCACAGCTTGATATGATGAACACTTCTCCGTTTCAGCACAGCTTGATATGATGAACATTTCTACGTTTCAGCACAGCTTGATATGATGAACACTTCTACATTTCAGCACAGCTTGATATGATGAACACTTCTACATTTCAGCACAGCTTGATATGATGAACACTTCTCCGTTTCAGCACAGCTTGATATGATGAACACTTCTACGTTTCAGCACAGCTTGATATGATGAACACTTCTACATTTCAGCACAGCTTGATATGACGAACATTTCTACATTTGAACACAGCTTGATATGATGAACATTTCTTCATTTCAGCACAGCTTGATATGATGAACACTTCTACATTTCAGCACAGCTTGATATGATGAACACTTCTACATTTCAGCACAGCTTGATATGATGAACATTTCTACATTTGAACACAGCTTGATATGATGAACATTTCTTCATTTCAGCACAGCTTGATATGATGAACATTTCTACGTTTCAGCACAGCTTGATATGATGAACATATCTACATAAGGTTTTCTTTTTAAAAAAATGTCGAGGGAAACATTTGTTCACTTAAAGAAGCTTTCGTATGAACACTTTTTGACTTGAAAAACGTCCTTGTATGTGAAAATTCGCTGCACATGAAAACACCTTGGACTTAAAACTATTTTCTCCGTGTTCTCTTAGACACGTATTTATATAAACGGTACAACGTCCTTACAAGTGAAAGCTTAACTGCACGAGAAAACACCTTTAAATAGTCTCCCTCGTCATGAGAAAGGTGACACTCAAACAGCTTGTGAGGTCAAATGGATGAATTACATATATATATTTCCTAAATCGATGACAAAGAGTACAGTTCAAAGGTGAAATTTAGGTAGGAAAAAACCGGTCTTTCAAGTGAACGCTTTGTTTGTAAAAATCATACTGTCCCCTTCAACATTGACCCAGTTGAGAGTTAAAAGATGTACGTCCTGTGTCGCCTCTCACTCAGTCTTATCTCGAGGTTATATCATTTACATAATCAGTGGTGTAAGACACGTTATAGTGTTTGACTAGATTTGTTTACACTATATCAACATTCTGTCAATTTATATTATGTAACAACATAAAAAGATTTAACCTTTAATGGGGCAGTAGCACGTTTTTTGACAATTTTATATTTTCGATTTTTCACAGACATTTGTACGTTAATGCTAAATGCATTACTTTGATATTGTCAAAAATCTCATTACACAAACCAATCAGCCATAGTCAGAGAAAAATTATAAAGATTTACTTAAAATCCAAAGAAAAGGAATCGCATGGCTTAACCTTACATTATATATTTGAGTTATTACTGCTTCATTTAGTTTAAATACATTGTCTTTAGATTGGAACCATTTATTTTTATTTTCATGACATCATTTTATATTCCCCCTAAAAACGTGCTACTGCCCCTTTAATTTCGAATGAAGAGAATCATAAATAGAACAGTCTTGTTTTGGTACATAATGAGGGAGGGGTATTTGCAAAATTTTATAACCGGGGGAATTCGTAATTAACTATTTAAGCATTATGATGCAGAGGAATATCTGGATGACAACTTCGAATTCTTTCTTCATTGTATGCGACGTCTCTGTGTCGAAACGTCGCATACAATCAAGAAAGAAGTTGTCGTCAATATGTTCCTCTGCTTGTCATTCCGGTCCAACTTCTAAAATGCCTTTCAAAGAAGTTATTTCAGGATTCTGATAGGCTAATGAATGAGTCTTCAGTAGAAAAGTGAATATTCTGAAAGATACGTCATAAATCTTCAATTTCAATGAAAACAAAATGGTAGAGTACGTCCGGGTATTTCCGCTCACTTTTGGACGCGATCTCAAATAGACACATCACAATAAGATATGGACCAAATATTTTAATTCAGCCAGGAAAATAAGCATTTCAGCTTCATAGATTGAACATTTTTATTAAAAAATACCCTCATTAATTAAGACAATCAGGCAATAACGTCGTAGTTCACGAGTAGGCTAATTCCGATCAGCTGGGGCCAATTCCGCTCACCCCAGTGGATAATTCCGCTCAGTACCAAAATAATACGTTTTTACACCATAACTGGTATCAATTCATATTTTTACAGTAGTTTCAGTATCAATGTTTATATTTTGTTATTAATAAATTATTCTTTTAGGTACGACCATTTACCAACATGTTTTAAACACTTGGTATTCAAAATGCTTGACTCATTTCCAAAACCAACTTCAAGAATGTACTCTTAAGTTCTTAAGAACTTAAATATATATATATAAATAATACACCAAATTTCCAAATCATTCCAAACTCGATGTTATGATGATAACTGGTGTTTAACTTGTGATCATTCGCATAAACTTGTAACATTCTGAAAACAAATAGGCCAAATATTCAATTCACATGAATATTTTTGGAAAATTTCAGATGCATGATTTGAGTTTAAAGGTCAACTTAAAGTTTCTATTACAAAACAATGTAGGTGTAAGGCTATAATTAAACTTCAAGCAAAAGCCGAAGCTAAGCATGACCTGTCATTTTATGTCTTTAAGTTGTACAACAGAGAGCAAAGAGTCTGATGCAGGTTGAATTTGTTGCTTAATTATATCTATTGTCTATTTGATCTATCTTCCTCTTATGATATACATGTATGGTTACGGTTAGCCTATATCAAATTGAGATGTTACGAAAATATGATTAGAAATACTATTGTGATTTTTATCAAATAATTCTAAATTCACCTGCAATTGTAAATGATAACTTCTTGAACGTCTATTTATTCAAGAAAATTATTAGCAAGGGAAGAATGACGTCATATCTTATTGTGAGCGGAATTAAACTACTTCCAATTATCGTCAAAAATAATGGAGGCTAATTCCGCTCACATCAAATTCATAGATTTTTCATTATATCCAAAAATAACTGTATGAAAGCCACATCGCAAAGGATATCTTGGAGTATTTTATTGCTCATTTAAACATTTAGCACCACTCAAGTTTATGTTGATTTATCAATGAGTGCCGACTGGGTTTGACTGACTGCCAACATCCAACGGCCATCAATCTGATAGAAATGGCGAAAAGGAAACCGCGGGAAAACAAAACTTTAGTTTTCTTGAATTATTCAAATTATTACAATTAAGAAAATGTTGTTGCATGTCATGAATAACAAAATATTGAAATGAAGTTGTGAAATATGCAAAGTATACACAAAAACAAAACAAATTTTATTTGTAATGACAGATTTTATGTTACCGAGCGGAATTACCCTCATGAGCGGAATTACCCGGACGTACTCTACCGTGATTTAAAAAAAGTTTAATTCACAACCTTGTTCACTTCATAATCAGTGTTTGAAATACGGTCCGTCCGCCAGTTCTTAAACTGGCTACTTTTTGTCAGGACTTGTTACTTTTTGGTCAGGACTGGTAACTTTTCAAAAACAATTCTTTATTTTCCCCTAAGGAATTGACCAATTTATTTTCTGGACAGGCTAGCTTTCCAATCTATTTTATACACTGCTTCATACAAACACTCAAAGTTTTGTTGCTATTGCATTATAAAACTTTATAAACTTTATAATATTTATTTATCAATAAAAAGATCAATTCATCGAGGTTATTTTCAAATAACTAATATTATTTTCAACCAACTAATAATACTTTTAGTCTTTAATTTTCCAACAATGAGAAACCACTTTCTTTGATAATTATTAAAATAATGTTCTATCTGTTCTTCAGTTTGATTTTATCCAAAATTGCCAAAGAGAGTGTCATTCGGAGATACCGTAGATGATTTTTGATACTTTGAAATAAATATCCCTATGTTTCATGTCATTTCCGGTTGCGCAGTCGTGTTTCCAAAAGACAAAGTTTGCTGTGGCGGGCCAAATTTAAAAAGATAGCCAAGAGATTTGACTTTATTGAATTATGACTTCTTTCAATGTTGATGCTCTTCTTGCAAATCTCAAGACGCTTCAAAATGGTTTGTAACTGTTCATTTCATTTTGTGGTGCTATTAACTACTAGATAGGTAAATGTAATGGAGAGGTAAACAAAGAAAACCTTCAAACAAAAGACTTCTGTCTTCTGTTGCTTTCTAATTTGATAAAATACTAAGGGATATTGTTTCAATGTTGGAAATAACTATAAATGTTAGCGATCATTTAGCTACTCTTTCCACAATTAATAAGCTTTGTCACAATGTCAATGTATCACGCTTCAGTGATGTCTGATGATACCTGGAAACGAAATAGCTGACATCATGTCTGAATTTTTTTTAAATTTATATTTGCCCAGCATTCAGGTGTAACACATGTAACCTTTTAGTTATCAGATAGTCCAGCATGCTTGACCTCTTCCTTCATCGACAATTTCACGTGCGCAGTCACAAAAAACAAAGTTTAGATTAACTAACTAGTACTGAGACTGAGTGACTTTTGTTAGATAGACTACAGTCTACTGTTGATTTTTTTGTATAAAATAGATTAATTTACAGGGATAAATTTACCTGCGAGTCCTGCTTCAAATACTCATAAAATTTAGAAAGGACTCATAGAAAGTTAAGCTGTGAGTCCTGGGATGCATTTTTTTTTTTTTTGATACTATGTGCTTACTTATTAAAGGACTCATTTAAATCAGCTTGGACTCGCAAGACTTTGATAGCGAGTCAGAGGGTCATATCTGTAGATTGATCACTGTGATTATGATTTTTGTTTTTAGAAAAGAACTGTCTTGAGCAAAAGCTGAATAAATGTCGAGAAAAGAGGAGACAAAGTGAATCAGAACTTGAAAGGGGTAAGGTTGTGATTATTCAAAGTTGTCTCACCGTCATTGTAATGCTTTCATTTTAGCGGTTTTTGTACACCAACAGAGGTAATTTAAAACACCTCAGTTTGATAATATAAGAGAAAATGTTAAATCCCATTGATTAATTTTAGTTAGTCCACTGTGATTATTATCAGTTGATATCCATAATACTCTAACATGCTGTTATACACTTAAAAATCAAAAGCAACGCACCGAAAAAAAATATTAATTCATAAACTTGTTCAAAATAAAATATTACAAGAAATAATAATCATTGATTTAAACATGGTTATTTGTATTACCCATTCATGTCAAAAAAAGAGAGTACAATCTCATTTTTCATATGAAATACCAAAATGTAGAAATCAGAGGAGTAATATTTACCATGTACATGATCAAAATCAACTTTACAAATGCCTCTAAAAGAGAAAGTAAATATCCAATAGGTCCAAAAATTATCTGGAGCACTGAACTTGCATTGCAGATTATCATTGAATTAAATCTTTGTGACTTTTATAATTACCAGTTCAATTCATTTCAGTTGCCAGTAAAAATATGCAGGTTAGTGATGTTCATCGTAAAATGGTTGGTAAGTACTTATAATTCTATGTCTTACTAGTCTTACTAAAAGTGATAATCTAAAAACATTATTGTTACTCAATAAGTCAAAGATTTAAAGAACATATTATTTTATTTCAAGAGTTAAGAAACTGCACCTTTATAATGTCATTTAACGGTTTAATATGCCTTTCCACAGATCTAACAGAACTAAGAAGTCATTCGTATCTTCAAGTATTTCACCTTTCAACAAAATGTCAGATAAACATTGACTGTGCTCCTTATTATATTCCTGAAGGCCTCAAATTACGTGTATTTATGTGAATGTGTGTGTGTGTGTATTTTTATGTAAATAGACTTTTTATTAATATTTAACTTATTATATAAATGTCCATATGTATTTCATGCCATGAGCTCTATTTGATTCAAGAAGAATTCCCTTTTGGGTAATAAAGTGTTAACTTATCTTATCTTATCTTATCTTACCTCACAAAATTGAAATGCAATTTGTATGATGTCTGATTCAATGAATATTGCATAGTCCTGACTATTGAAGAAATTGGAGTCCTTTCTATGTACTTGTCCATTTTATTTAATAGATAAAATAAGCTTTACATTTACGATTCATACATTGTGTGCTGAATAGTTATTTCTGGTCCTTACTTTTTTTCTATAAGATTGTATATATTTATAAGAATATTTTATATAATATCACCTCCATATTTAATTGTCTATCAACAGAAAATCTGAAGGTAGCTCAGTTAAAAGTGACGCAAACTCAATCTCAGACAGACAGGTTGGTGTTTTATTTTATTTTTTTCATTTTTTATTTACAATTGCGTTTGTTTGATTTTATCGAAGAATGGAGAATTTGTTATGTGTTTTATTCAGTTAATTTGAAAAGGAATTCAGCTAATGTTAACTACATCCTCTTGAACAAAAATAATTTTGTACATTTTTTATTCCTTTTTCACATACTGCATGTTCATTGCATAATCTACACTTATTCATTGCTAAATACAGTGAAGTTTTCATTTGGTCAGATATAAAGGTTATTTTTACGCATTGTAATATTTCAGACAAATATTGAAAGTAAAATCTTGAAAGTTTAATGAACATACTGTGAAATATGTTTCAGTATTTTTATGATTTTATTTTGAAGTTACCTCATGTAATAGAGTAATTCAACAGTCTTGAAATAAACAGCTTCAAATATGTCTATATGTTTAATTCTTCTTACTCTACAGCCTTGAAGATGCAAATCAAAAGAAAAGAGAGAAGATTTCAGCCATAAATAAGACTATAGAGAATGAAAAGAATAACCAACAAAGTTATGTGTAAGTAACAACTCGTTTTGATAGATGGCTGATATTATTACATTACCTTATTTGTTAAATCAAATATTTCATTTACTCTAATTCTGTTTACTACAGTACATAGTAAAATTTGTCTACTTTATTTTATTACCAGTGTCTAAAATATTGTTTTAGTATATTTATGCGTTTTATACTTTCTCTCATCAGGCATCAATTTGAAGGTCAACTTCAGGAGCTCACAGAAAAGTTGATACATTCAAGAAACTATTTTGTGAGTATGAGATAAATGCAGAATGGTATTGCTATAGCATTTTTTCTGTTACAGCATTATTCAATAGACAAAGCACCTTTTTGTGATAAACAGTTGAACAGAATTATTTTGAATCAAAACTGTTTTGTTTATTTCCAGAAAGAAGATAATCTGCAAAAAGATCTGATAACACTGAAAGGCAAACTTGAAACAATGGCCAAAATCTGTATGTGGATAAGTATTTCTCTTCACATCAATTTTAAAATACTTTCCAATTTATTCCTTATCATATGTGTTCCTTTTAAAGTATTTCTGCATGGAAAGATTCAATTGCAATGTAAAACTTATTTTATAAAATGTTATTGAGTGATGAGTATTGAAAATACTCTGAATCTTGAGATTTCTTCAAGTTTATTCCTGGATGAAAATAAGGAACTACTTGACAAACTAAAGATTTTGAGTTTAAAGGAGCAGTAGCATGTTTGATCAATTTCATGTCCATAATTTCACCAGACAAGTATTAACAATACAAGTTTATGACAAATTAATTATCTCCAGAGAATAAAACATCTCAACCAAATTATACTACATAAGTCATGGTCAAGTATCAAGCATAAACTGCTGGTGGCAATTTAAGTGTGAACACCTTTGAATGCACAAGGGAAATTGATTTGGGCGTTGTCCTTTTTAAGCTAGCAAATATTGACATTTTAATACCCCCCTATATATATATATAGAGGATATCTGTCTTGAACTTGACGTCACTCGAGTGGTGATAAAGTTTATCACCACTCAGTAGAGTGGCGTTAAAGGTTATCGCCACTGTAGCCAGATAGAGGTTTTATTTCACTGATAGAACAGAGTATCTCACCCTCAATCATATAATAAATATATGTATATATATATAGCGCTCCGCATGTCCGTCCGTGCGTGCGTGCGTCTGTCTGAAATCATTTCCGGAGCATTACTCTAAAACTATACCACTTACAAACTTCAAATTTGGTATGGCAGTAGCCTATATGATGCTGTTGTGCCTTTTAGGGGTTTCATCTCAATGGTTCAAATAATTTTTGAAATTTTGACCAAAAACCATCCGATTTCTGGACTTTGTCTCGTTTCCGGAGCATAATTAAAAAACTATACCACTTGGAAACTTTAAATTTGGTATGGCAGTAGCCTTTATGATGCTGTTGTGCCTTTTAGGGGTTTCACCTCCAACGTTCAAATAATTATTGAAATTTTGACCAAAAACTGTCAGATATTCGGACTTTGTGTCGTTTCCGGATCATAATTTAAAAACTATACCACTTGGAATTTTCAAACTTGGTATGGCAGTAACCTATATGATGCTGTTGTGCCTTTTAGGGGTTTTAATTCCAAAGTTCAAATAATTTTTGAAATTTTGAACAAAAACAGTCCTAAAACAGTAAGTTGAGGATCAAGCTTGTAAATATATTTCCTAATGACAAACACATACCGTATAAACATTGTAAATGTGACTGTTTTGCCTTCAAGTTATCTTTTGGGAAGTAACCAAAAGATAGGGATTGTGACCTATTGTGATAATCATATGGACACTGTATGAACATAGAATATGACTGATGTTGTTACCACTGCAAAGAATACATATATTGTTATATAAATTGACCTACATGGAACTGAATGGAAGGTGAGAGTTTGTTGAAACACATTTATTATCATAGTTATACCAGTTCACACCTATTCAGACAAATTAAATGTTAATGTTATTTTCTATATCATGTGATGGAAAAATACGGTAACAATCCTAGGACTTATCAGAACATATGACTCTTTACTCTGTTCGTCAAAGAAAGGCGGTCAAACTACAGGCGGGGATATGTGAGCTGCGCTCACTTTTGCCTTGTTGCCCTTGTTCCGTGTTTTTGGAGGGTGTTGTCCAAGGGGACAACTTTCTCAGAAACTATTTAAGATAGATTAACCAAACTTGCTGTGTGGTTTTATGGTATCAATACCTTCATGAAGTTAGAAAATGAGATGTATTCAATCACATATTACAGAGTTAGAGCCCATGTAGGAAAATATTGGAAGCTTTAATGAAAACTTATTTGGCGGGGGATGTTGATCGCTGTGTCCTCTTGTTGAGGCTGGGTTTACATACACTGCATAACAGTAGAAAGGTTTAAAGAGACACAGAGTATGTTGATAGGATCACATATGTCAAATTTTGAAATCGATGTCATTACATAGGGAACCACTAACTGTTACTGAAAATAATAAGTTAAAGGTCAATCAGTACATTACAGCGAAAATACGGCCATTCAAAGTCGGGATTTTGATAAAAAAACGGACAATGTTGCTCGAGTGGCGCGCGCAAATTCGCCAACCGTAATTTTGAAACCTTGTCATAAGCTGACAGGAAGATATATTCGATTTATGTGTGTTTATTAGTTATTGTAACTGATAGGTAGATTAATTGGATGCATAATTTCGAATGTTAAACGTATTTGAGATGTTTTCTTGATTTTTCCATAAAATCAAGCATTTTAGAGATATTATGCATAACTGGATATATGTGCAGTCCAGTGATGAGATATGAACTTCAATCAGCATATTAGATATTTTGTAGCTTATCAAAACCAAATAAAATTTTAAGAAAGATACTCTGTGTCACTTTAATGAGCCCAAGTTGGTTGATGATTGCAGTGAGTGAGAGGAAGCAAGAAGAGGACTCACTGATCTCTACCCTGGACAAGCCACAGGATCAGAAGCCTCAGGAACCCTTCCTGTCTCCAGATGTCTGTCAGAGAGTTTGGTGAGTTCACAATTGAACTTGCTTCCCTTTCACTAAGAAATCATATAAAGCCTTGTCAGTTGATGCACAATTGAAGTGTCAGTGTTTTCTTTGAATAAGATAGATTAATAGAGTGGGTTCAGAGAGTTGAACACCACCAGTCTCCCTACCCCCACGGGCCCCACCCCCCTTCCTATCCGTGCCCTCCTTTATCACAGTGCATTAACCTCCTCGCTCCCCTCGTCTCAATTTGGTTCCTCTTGTTATATATTGGATGGATAGTAGGTAACCATGGTACACTTACACAAAGACTTTACTATACTGTTCTTTTTTGTTAATTCAGTGTTTTTGTTAACTTTGTCAATTCTTTATATCCTTGTTCATTTATGATTTACATAAGAAATGATAACATTGTTTGTGTATGGTATCCACTATCCAAGTTGTTGAGTCGTTTCAATCAATTTTACAACTACAGGGCAATGGTGGAGGATGAGAACAAAGCTATCCACAGCTATCTGGACCAGCTGCAGACCGATCTGAAGGGAATACATGAGTGTCCTGTCCAGTCTGCCTGATCTATATACAGCTGCAGATAGATCTGAAGGGAATACACAAATGCCATGTTTTCGCTGTTATTTATTGAACTAAATCATATGTTAAATAAAGATGAAGCTTTGTAAATTCTTCTTTGGAATAAGCTTTTTCAGATTTCAAGCTTTATACATTACTAAAACAATCCAGAGAATGTCATGTTAAGTAGCCAGTCTAAGTAAACCTAGCCTCAATAACACTAGCTATACTCCAATATTGAGTCTAGCTAGGTGTAGTAACGGCTCATGTCAGCTGACTTATCGAATTGACCAATCAGAGCTCGGCTTACCATGCCGCAATAGTCTACTTTCACACATATTATAATGTTGAAGGGTCATAGGTCGCCGAAAGGTCGGCTGACACGACCTCTTACTGTATCTCTCTAGACTCAGTATGGGAGTATAGTGAGTATTATTGAGGCTAGGTTTTCTTAGACTGGTTAAATAGCATTTCATAGCTGCACTCCTCTGTTTAGTGTTTAGACACTTATTGAGGTTCTGTCCTAGATTCCCCAAACGACAGTTGTTTTAAAGCTATTTTCCTGAATTTGCAAAAGGAAACACTTCTTGCATCAAAAGCTTTCTTTTTGTCACTGAGATGGATGCCATGATTCATTCACTACTGTTCTCTTTTAAGAAGTCTCTTTTGTGCTGATCACAGTTGAATTCATTCAAGTTTTGCTGAAGAATAATGGCATTATTGATGCTTTGCAAAAGGTTACTTTTGAAACAGTGTCGGTGGTAGCACAATTATTATCAAAGCGGGGCAAACGTTTTTATGCTGTGCTGTTACCTCGAGTTTGTGGCCCAAAATGCTTTCCTGTCTGTAATAACATAAGCTTCAACTTGAATATGTGTAATACATGTATAACAAATTCAAAATAGCTTTATTATGATGACAATCTTGGTCATCTATAAAAACTATGTTTTAACATCACATGATTATCTAAAATTTCGAGCATAGCGCCAAAGGAGCCACCAAAAGTGAAACAAAAATTTTGGAAAATCTTTTTAAAACTTGAGGGTCGCATTAATAGAGAAACTATGATAAGAGCCATTTTTAGCTACAACTTACAAGAGTTAACACCAATTTAACCAAGTTACAAAAAAGAACAATCTATTAGGGCAAACTGACCGAGGTTCGCACACCACCCGTGGTCGCCCGAATTTCAGACACTTTTGATTAGGAGCTGACGCAATTATATTATTAGTTTTTGCAATCCATATGTTTCAAAATGTTTTTTTTTAATCTGTTGTGCTATCGTTTCCTTTCATATAACATTTATATCATCTGACATATTTATCAAAGAAGTTTTTAAAATAGGGACAATTGACCGATTCACGGAAGAAATTGGCAAAATATTTGGTTGCATGTAAATGTTTACTCAAAGTTGAGGAAAAGTAGGGAGCGCCAAAGTATAACAGATTATATTTATGTTGAAAGAGAAACTACTATACAATCAAACTGTTATTGATATTTGCAATTTAAAGGAATTTTGGTAGAAAATATCGAGATTTTCTAAAATATATCAAAATGACCTTGGTTCGGACAGTTATGACCATCGTTCGGACACTTAATAATTATCGTTATAGGAATTTGTAGTATTAACGAATTGTCCAAAAAATGCTAAGGAAACACACAAAAAAACATTCTAGCAACATAAATGACAAAACATTTTACTTTGAAAACATTTGGTTTAGTTTATACAATGTTTTTGCGTCAGAGCTTGCAAATGCCATTGTGACGTCAACAAATTCAAGCTATACGAAAGCGGGAGTTGCTGGATATTTATCATCGGAAAAAATGCCGTGTGTAATTAAAATATTGATTCGTGTTTGCGATGTACTGTTATATTATTGTACATAGATGACTTAATGCACGTTCTGTGTTGATAGGAAAAAATGTGATGCATATATTAAGCCTGTGTGTGTAACGAGCAAATCTGGTGGTACTGTCCGAAGTTAGGGCACAACTGTCCGAACCTCAGGCGAGTTGCTATACATAACTAAAACCGTTATGTTCAAGTAATCTACAATCAAATTTGCAATTTTTTATAATAAACATGTATATATGACTTTTAGTAATAACAAAGTTTGCTTAAACTAATTTTCTTTGGATAATTTTTGACAGCGCAATCGTTGAAAATTTTTGGATCGGAACACTGTCCGAACCTCGGTCAGTTTTCCCTACATAAAAGCATTTATATAGCTATGTCAAAATATTTGATAAGGAAGTGGAAGGGGGATATAGGTTTTGGTTCCGTCCGTCGGTGTGTCCGTCTGTCAGAGTTAAAGGGGATAAATTTTCTCAGATACTATTTAAGATAGGGTAACCAAATTTGTTGGGTTTCTTCGGGTTATCCATGCCTTAATGGAATTTGAAAATCAGAAAACTATTTTTACAGAGTTATTGCCCTTATTCTACGTTTTTGGCCCCTCTTCAAGGGTATCTTCAAAGGGAACAAATGTTCTGAGATTCTGTTTAAGATAAGATAATTAAATTTGCTGTGTGTCTTTTGGATATCAATGCCTTGATGGAGTTTGAAAAAAAAAGTTATTGCTCTTGTTTTTGGATTTTATACTTCAAGGGGGAAACATTTTCTAAGAAACTATTTAAGATAAGATAACCAAATTTGCTGCATGACCACCGAGTTTCCTTACAATGATTGACTAGGTAAAAAATCATAAACATGCAATTATTTTTTCAGAGTTTTGGCTCTTGTCCCGTGATTTTGAACTCTTAGGATCTGTTCGGAGCTGTTATGTTATAGAGAATAAAAAATTAGTTTTCATATCCAGAAGATCGCCTGCTTCTCTTGTGACTGTTGTTTGCATTAAATCAGGAAATTTTTTTTGTATGTCGTCATAGACAATAATGCTACAACAGTCGTTTCCAGGCATAAGTTGTGCATATGTGCTAACATTGTAAATGTCATTCCCACCCTACTCGTAATTAATATTTATCATAGAATGGATAGTGTTCTCGGCATAATAAAGCCAACGGATATTTTCGATATCTGTTGGGCATGGCTAAGGGTCATATACGGATACCGATGCAAATTTCAAAGGTCAAGTTCGGAACTTCTTTCGAAAATGCTGATGACGTCACAAGCGTTATCATTTTGAACTCCTTTAGTAACGGAGAGAGGCATTACAATATGAATGATACATTGCATATACAATAATCTAAGAAATAACAACAAAACTGTATGGGTCTTCAGCCATTTGTATGACTTAGCAGTGCTAAAACACTGTCATCACGATTTGAATGAAGCCGACCGAACATTTTTACTCACAGGTACCAAAAGCAGTTCAAGTCTCATGTTCAAACACGTCATTTACTCATCTTCGGTGTTCTTTACTTTATTATTGTTTAGTTTGGATTCGGAAATCCACAGACTATCATCTAGTTTAGCTCTCCGGCCATCAATGTTTGTTCAATCGCTGTCTCCAAGCAAGCTGCCATTGTCATGTAGGCGAAGGGAAACAACTTTTGCCCCTTGGTGACATTGACTCGCATCCTCTCGATGACGTCGGATCAAAGAACGTCATTTCGATCCCGCCAAAGACCATTTAACATGTGTCTAATTTTTAAAATCATCGTATTTTATAGATTTTTAAAATTTCATAACTTTGGAGTCGTCACAAAATAACTCAAACGGCAATAAAAGGCATATATATAAGGAGGAATTATATTTTGTCACTTCACCGTCAGAGTCATTGCTCTATTCTTTTGCATATATCAATGCGCGAATCTTAAAACAATTTCAACTATTGAAATAGTATTGTCAGGCATTTTTTCGAATTAAATTTTAAAATGACATTGTATGATAAAGAAGTTATGCTCGTGTGTTTTGGGATCGTAAATATCCTGCATTAGGAATAAACACTATGTATTAAGCTCGCCAAGGCTTGCAAAATACAATGTTTATTCCTAATGCAGGATATTTACGATCCCAAAAAACACACGCATGATAGCCTCTATGTTTCTATGCAGTTTGGTAGAAATATTTCTTAAAACAATTGAGATAAATTAATTCTTTTTTTAAAAATATGTCTTTACTTTGTTCATTTTGAATGAATATTCAGCATAGGGGTCATTTTACCCCAAACATCGTACAAGGGTTAATATTGACTGTCGTCCGTCAATGTTTTGCAAGATTAGGTGAACATTCACAGGTATGGCATTATGGTGTTGCAGGTTTTTACATGCATATACTTTCTATAACTGGCGTCAAGTCTTTAAAATTTAAATACTGTCTAACAACAACAAAAAAACTTTTGTGTGATTATATTTATTTTGGACACTGTTATTTCATATTTACAAAACACTTGCAAGAGTTTTTATACTACAAATACTGGTCAAGATATCTACTTTAGTAGTTTACCTTTACATGCAATCATGACTTCAAATTGGTTCTGTACATAACAGAAATTACACGAATGTGTTCTATGAATGATGATAGGTTTCAAAACCATCAAAGTGAAAAAATGAGCTCAGAAATGATAGAATATTTCACTCTTATTTCAATCTCTATTATAAATACATTGCATAATATCACAGATAGTCATCTCAGTAACAGGAAAACAAATAAAAACATGGTCACTTCAATAAATGTGAGGATAAAAATATGTGACACTTTCACAAATATCCCTTCCATAAAATCTTAAGTTGAAAATGTTATGGATAGCTATTGGCATAAACTTTGAACTGGCTCAAAACTATTGATGTATGCTATATCAGCACAATCATACAGAAGATATCTTTACATTTGTTATGTATGAGGTGAAGTTTATTAAGTTTCTGGTATTGAAAATGTGAATTAACTTGCTGATAAACAAACTGCCAATTCTTGCAAAGGTCATCATAAAGGATACTGACCAATAATTTATAAATCTTAAGTTTCCATAATTCAAGCTAGCATGCGATAAGAAAGTCCATAGCCAACCAATTTCAGTTTGACATTTCAAACATTTGCTTAAATCTTACATTGTTAAAATAGTATAGGTAACCACAAGACTTCTTTAAAAACAGAATCCACGATAAGCTCACAATGGAACATTTGGACAGCTGTGAACTCTATTCCGTGTCAAAATCTCCCACAAGATCAGCAAGTCAGGTATAGGAAAGTCAGTATTTAAGCAGAACCGAAGATGTCTGAGAGCATGGCCTGGTAGTTGATGTTCTGCACAGCGTTCTGTAGCCTTGTTCCCTCCCACTCTGGGTCCTCCGAGACCGGCTGATACTGCATGGGGGGCACGGGGAAGTCTCGCCAGTTGATCATCTTCACAAACTCCTCATATTGTATGAAACCTTGCTCATTTGCTGGGGCACTGTGGGGAAAATGGTAGAAAATAATAAAATACAAAGGTGTTTTAACTTTTTGATGTTGATTGGTTCTAAAACGAGAAAAATATTGATTTATCCTTGTAAAAGGCTGGTTGACAACTTCACAGTGTAACCCAAGATTTGGATCATGCATTCTTCTACAAAGGGCGAATATATAAATATTTTTAAGAAGAACTGAAACATGATAGAAAAGGGTTCCATATTTGCTTCCCAGGATTTGAAAGGACCTCACTTAAAAATAATCATTGTTGAAGAATCGGGGTTGAAATCCTATTGGGTCTTATTTTGGAGTTTTTTGCTCTCCACTTGAAATATAAGTTAACTGATGATCACTTACACTGAGATTGCTGCACGGAGTAGATCGTCGGGCAGTGGCACGTGGTGAGCATTGAATATAGTGCGGATTGTCTCGGGGTCCAGGCAGCCGCTCCTGGGATGGAGAGAACATTCACACATTACACAATATAATAGTACTGTTGTCAAATTATAGTTTATTTGAAAAATTTTTTATCAATCTAGCCGAAAATTGATAAGAATTTCGGAATTTATTTTATTGGCAAGATTACAATATCTATGACTCTTTCTCAAACTGCTCAAAATCCTTTTCCCTTTAATTTCATTAAATCACATTTAACCTTTATACATGTAAGAATGATTCCTGCTACACAAAATAAAAAGGTTACTACCCACGGAAGTTTCTCATACAAGATGATAGTTAATTTTTATGTATTACAAATTTGCTTGAGTCATATGGCACACTTCTGAGTGTACTGTAATAACTTTTTTATTCCAATCGAATTGCAAATTGAAACAAAATATTAAAACTAGTCCTACATGATTTGTTGATAGGCACTTCTCAAAAACATGTCAGTTTTAATGCATCACCCTATGGATATTACAAGAAATTTCAAATATTGTTTGTCAACCTACTTGTCCTTATCCTGGTGAAGGAAGCTCTCGACCAGTGTCCCGAATCCTTCAAAGTTCCTCTTCCTCAGCTGTTCCTGAGCGATGGAGATAAGACGACGCTGATCCAACGCTTCTTCCTTCCGCTGCTCGCTGTAGTATCGGGCTACAGTCATCACCTCGTGTTCTGTGAGAGACGAGTCCAGCTGGAGGAGAAGCCCACGGAACTGGTCATAGGGAACAACTCCACATCCACTTGGGTCGTTCCTTGTGAAGAACGCCTGGATGTCCTCCTTGTTCTGGCCGATCTTTGAGGACAGCCGGTGTCCGATGGCCTTGATGTTGGCTTTGGGGAACTGTAAACAGATGAATTTTTACAGTTACGAGTCGCCCTTCTGGTAACTTACTTCTCAATGAAAACAAATGGATGATTTTCTTAAATGTTATGGTTCTGATCCATGTGGAAATTCACTTTGTGTTGATAGGAATTACACTCATGAGTATCAAAGATTGAACAGAATAGCAGATTTTTCATGCTGCTATAGCTGCAATATTGCCCAAGCTGTGTTAAACTCAATCTCACTCACTAACCATACTAAGATCTTCAAATATTTATGAAACTAGTTGGATGATAGTTATTTTTCAAAAACATTCCTGACTGGCCAAGTCCCAAAAATCCAAACTTTTTATGGGTCCTTTCAAAATGTTTTTGTGAGTATTTGATACTGTACCTTAGGCATAACTTTATCAGTGATTTTCTAACTTTGATAATAATTTCCAACGCTTTCACACAACCATACTATTTTAATCCTTACCTCATCACAGTGCTCCTCCATGTATCTGAAAGCGTATTCATCGGCGTCGATCAGGATAAACTTGTACTTGTTGAGCTGTACACTGGCTCCAACAAACAGGTCCTGGGAGCTGTAATACTCTGACATGTGCGTACTGTACGGTTCCTGGTCCGGCTTCTTCACTCGCCCGCGTTCCAAGAACTTGCCGCCAATGATACCTGGAAATACAAAAGAGAAACATATTAGGCAATCCAAATGGTGTATATGTTTGCGTTGAACAATTCATATTTTTGTCGAGACGCTATTAATAGAAATAGGTGATTTTTTAAACATTGGTCAGATGCAATACTTGAGGCGCTAAGAAGATGAGAAACACTGAATAAAATAAAGAAATCAACTTATTCATTTACAAACTTAGGGGGAAAAGGTCTAAAGACAGGATGAAATTAAAAGTCAAAATCGTCTCATTTGTTTTGCCAAAGGAATTTAAGTATATTAAAGTTTGGAACAAAATATTTGCTTGAACTCTTGAAAGTTGCTATCCCTTTGAAATATATAGATCCATAAAGATACAATATGCAGATGAAATTTTCAAATGAGAATACCAAAACTGACCTGAGTTTCTGACTGGAGGCTCAAACACAAGCACGCTGTCGTCACTGAGGAAGTAGGAGATGATGAATCTTCGGTCCATGTCGATCGGCTTGTTGGTATCCATCCTGCCCAGGAATCGAAGCACATTGCTGTCCAGCCCTCTTCTGTCCTTCTCCATAAACTTGATAAAGTCTCTCTTTGGTGGTTTGGGCATCAGACCCATACACGAACAGAGGGAATCCTCCTCACTGCCGAATCCATTGTACGGGGGGAACTCGCGGTTAATGCGGGATACACCCCCTGCCTTGTATGTGACCGGTGAGAACTCTTCTATAGGGGGAAAAAGAAATTGATTGTTTGAAGTTGTAACTTTCCTGATGATACATATCATATTATTATATAGTGAAATTCTGAGGATCATGTTCTGTCATGAGCATATTGCTTGAAGGGTTGATTAAGTACAAATTTTATAAATATATACCACAGAATGGCAATGTTTCTGTATGTTTATCACAGTAGCCACTCAGATCAGTGAATTTGTGAAGATGATAGCCCAAGATGAAGTCCAAGCTTTTTACATTGTTTTTTTTTAGACTTCAAGTGTATTACATTTATGTAGTTTGATTATCATTTGATATGTTTTTCATTATTTATTCTATTTAATCTACTAGCTAAACATTTTTGTTACTAGTCATGGACAGTAATACCTGGCATGTTGCGCAGTTATGACTTAATATTTTATTGTAAAAATAATAAAGGAACAACACATCCTAACACAATTCACTCAAAATATTTCTGCTACCATCCATCAGTCATCTAGCTTCATATTTGATCAAAGTTGTCCAAATAATAATTTATCTCCTAACTATCATTTACATGAAGGCTGTAAGGAAACAATTTATCATTATTTTCAATTTTTTATTGTAATGCCATCAAAGTCTTATATAGATTTTGTATACCAGTAAACAGCATCTTTATTAAACACCTTTTGAAAAGAGATTTCAGCCTTTGGTTGACCCAATTTCACTGTACCCTCCCTCTTGATTGGCCACTGACACATTTATCATTCAAAGATCACCTTGACCTACTCACCAACACCAAACTTGGTCTTGTAGTATTCCCTGGTGAAGTTATCACAGTCTGTGAGGAGGAACTTCCTCCCCCACACGTTGAGGACAGCGCCGATACTCAGGTCTTTGTCTGTGTAGAACTCTGTGTGGACAGCGCCAGTCTGGAATAGCATCGAGCAGTGTCACATGATGGGAAACTTTGGACTGATTCAATCTCACATGAACAAAACCAATTCACTTTCCACATTGCACAAATTTACAAACCATATTTACTCATTTTTTAGAACTTATTTCTGATAATGATTGTCTAATATTTTGAGAAAAATGGCTACCTCAGTCAAGAAAAACATAAAAATATTAAAGGTACAAACCTTGAGACTGTCAAGTATGTATCTGCCGCCATGGCCAGTTGGTCCAAACACGTTGAGAACAGTTCGGTCAGTTCTTGTGCCAGGTTGTTTGAGAGATTCCACATCTTTCGGCAGCTTTCCTCGGCGCACAAACACAGGTACGGCATCACGTCCAGAGTTTGGCGGGATTACCTCCCTTATCTCGATAGTATCATCAGCCAGGAAGTAATGCAGGATCATCTCCCTTGGATCTCCGAACATGTTGTCTGAGTCGTCCCAGTAGCAGTAGAATCGCAGCACATGACGGTCGTGGTCGAGGAATTGTTTCAACGTGTCATGTTTCTCATAGGGGCGGAGTGGCTGCATGCTCTCGTCCATCTGGAGTTGAGGAATGGTTATGATTTATAAAATGATATAAATTATCAATGTTCAAGCAGTAGCCATGTACTGTCAAGATCATCAAAAGTTGTGCTCAGTCAACCATGTTTACCACGAATGTTCAAATCCTCTACACATTAGATAATCGATACCGGTATGTCCATTTCATATTTGGTTGACTCAATGATATTTTAGTCCCTTTAAAGGTCCAAAGTTGAGGTTTAAACAACCAAGAATGATTTAGATAGGTTGCACCCCTACATTTGACAGATTTGATTTTTCGGTCAAGAGCCCTTTATAAGGTAAATCGATAAAAAGTATGTTAATTCTTCTTGTTAGATTGTGCTTTGAAGTTTGATGATGGTTACTAGACCTTAGATAAAGAAGTCAGTTTCCTTTACCTATGTATAACATATTTCTTCTTTCATAAAACCTCATAAATTACTTACATATATTTTTCCATTTCTGGTCAAATAGCACATTAACATACAGTAAATCATAACATTCTCGTCAGAAATTCTGCAACTTGATTTTTCAAAAATATCAACCAATTAAAACACTTACAGCTTTCCTGTAGTGAACATAGGGATCACTAGGAATGTCATCTGAAGCATCCATGCGTACACCGAGTTTCCTCAGGAAGTTCTGTGTGAACTGGTCACAGCTGACGATCTTGAAAACCTTTGAATACAGGTTAAGCTCAACACCAATGTTGAAGTCTTCTACTGTGTAGAACTGATCATCATTTGGTGGAGGTTTTGAAACTCTGTGTCTACGGATCAAGGTACCTGTAGAATAGAATCAAATAGCTGATAAGTAGATTTTTAGAGCCAAATTATGTACAGGCAGGAAAAACCAAAAAAATAAGCTTCTTTGCAGAATTTAAGATGAGGAAATACTTTTCACACAGTCAACTAAAAATGTTGTTAATTGAAATTAAACGAAACAGATTAAGTGATATAAATGATTGTGTAGATGACTAGTAATGCTGTACCTAAAACCTTATGATTTTAAAATATTTTGGGGCATACACAATCTTCTGCTTATTATTGAGATTATGTAATAAGTAAAATATGCACAGATACTTTTCAATATTATTCTGATAAAAATCAACCTAGTTACACGGAAAACAATACTCAAAATATTAAATCTTTTGAGATATGAAAAAACAAGATTATCTACATTAGCGGTCAGTAGTAGAGAGAAAACCACCCAACAGAACAAGTTTGATTTTCAAAAGTCTTTAAGAAGTTGAACTTATATTTTCAAACTTTCATTCCTGAGACCTAGGCTGTATTTATTCAGACTGTTACAAACATTGGCTGGTCACCAGCATTTAACTTATTTCAAGTCCAATCTCATAGACAACTGACAGAGTCATACGGTTGTTAATCATAATGACATTACCTCTAAGTCAGTAATGAGGGACCAACGCTCCTTTCTCTCACAATATCATGTCACATGGTTATCAATGAAGTTCTTTATATCATATTCACCCAACAATTGCTTGCTCTAGGGAATTGAAGAGAAATTTAAACCCTGACACAATTGCCCTTCAAGGTAGGTTATAAAGAGAAATGTAATTTTGAAGAAACTTACCCTGTGGCACTCCGCTGTTCTTTGATCTGGGTTCAATGACCTGAATGGAATCATCCTCCAAGTAGAAGTAGATTTTACAATTTCGTACTCTAAATTGTTCTTCTCTTTTCTCATGAACTGCCTCTTGAAAAAATGCGTCAAAGCATAGAACTTGACGATCAAAGGCAACCCATGCTGGTAAATTGCTTCCTTCACCACTTGGGAATACTGAATTTTTCGGCTTCAGTTTTTGACCAAGAAGAAGTTCCCCGCCAATTCCTGGTTTTTCATGTCCAACGAGCATTGAGACATCATTGCAGTTGTCAAAGTGGTGTGACTTGTGATACTTGGTTTTACCCAACTGCAAGAAAAGTAATATCATATGCTTTGTTATTTGCAGTCAATCATGAAAGTGGTCCATGATTTGAATAATAGAAACCTGATAAAAAGGTTTGTGAATATAGAAATCTTGTTTCTCTATCTTTCAATAAGAAATGATATCCTCAATTTCAAATTCAACTATATAATATATAATATTAGCCTCAGTTAGTTCATCTAATATAAACTCGTATTCCGGCTACTGCCTTCATAGAGGCAGTAGCCGGAATACGAGTTTATATTAGATGAACTAGCCTCAGTATGTCAAAATAGAAACCAAAATCAAGCACAGTATAACCTGATCAACATCACTTTATCCAAAAAAAATTATTGAACTGATAAAACAGCGACTGACATCATTATTTCTAAATTACACAAATTAAATGCATGAAGTAAATATTGAAAATATTTCTAATTTTACAGAGTGAAACCTAGCAATTTAAGCAGATACTAATTTATTGCAAAAAGATTTCATAATTGTGTTACTTTTTCATGAAATAGAGTCTTAGAATTATGTAAATAAGGGGGTTGCCATGGCTTGTTGTCGAAATATATCTGAAAATGAGCCGGCCCAAATTCAGTCAGAACGATAAAGTTTTGGAAACAGTTTGTTAATAATCCAAGATACGTTTCAACTTACGCTTCTGTTAAAAGAATTCCCAGGTAAGAAAGGTAACGCCATGATCAGCTCAACAACTTGTTTACACTCCCTGGATCCCCAAACTGCCTTAGTTTACATCCAGTCTCGCTGTTACTCTTAGCTGCTTGATGTTGATGGGTTGCCAAGGAAGACAAACCTAAAACCGTGTTTGCACATGCGTCAACGGTTACTAAGCGGAAGTTAGCTTATAGTCGGTTATCCAGGAGTAAGTTACGGTTTATCGAGGTAATAACATCGGTGCGTGTGCAAAACGCTACCTTCGGGTCAGAGTTCACGCTACATAGTAGTTACTATACCTACGCACATTTACCTTATTGATACACCTCTTTACACGGAAACATGAAGTTTTATTGTTTCCAATCAATGAATAGAGATACATATCATGAATAAATAGATTGACGTTTTGTTTTCATTTGAAAAGAAAAATAATTTATGAAATTGGTAATTAATTACAAAAGTTGAAATTCAATGTGTAACTTTTACTCGTAATTCAAAACTAGATTTGGGACAAAATATATTGTTTCAAAATTGGATATACTTTTAGATAGAATGATACATTTTAATTTTATCTAGAGTTTAAAAAGACATGTGCCCATTATCATTAAGTGAACATATTGTGTAAAGATTGATATATCAACGTTAGCAACTCATTAACTACCAATGCTTCTATAGAATTCAAATGAGACGCACCAAAATAGCACAAAACTAAAAATACGATTTCATTGCCGTAAAAGTATGTAAAAGACAAACATTTAAAGTGATGAAAAAATTACACGAGCAGAATCTATTAATCTATACTGACAGACTACATTTCTATGTTTCTATGTGCTGTTTTAAAATAATACAATTTACCCATTTGCAGCACCCGAGCACTTGTTTCCCGGGGGGGGGGGGGGGGGGGGGGTGTTTTTGTGTGATGATATTAAGATTTTAGTGTTTCACGAAAAAATGCTAAATGTGAAACGTGTTGCAAATTGGCAATTTTATATCCCATTATTCTTACCTTTAAATAGTCAAGTTCAATCACACAATACATTTGTTTGAGCTTGATGGTTTAAATAACTATTACTTAAAGTTATCTATAAAGTTTAGCATGCCTACTTTTTGGTTTAGATTCAATTATCTACATAGAATGTTAGTCAACTTTATAGAAGAGTAGTTGATGTTATGGATGAAACGTATCTAGGCAAATTTAAGAAATAAATGTTTCAAAATACATCACAACATGTACCAACAAATCAAATCTTTTGCTGAATTTGATAACATTACTTCACCAATATTACTATCATTATAGACAGGGAGAAATGTATCTGGGTTTTTGTATTTGCTATATTTTTGTATGATGATATTGAAAGCTTCTTATGTGAAAACAATGTTCAAAGTTTATCTTTTGTATAAAAAAAACTTAATTGAGAAACAGCTTGAAATATACATATCGTTGCTTGTTCTACTATATGCAGATGATACTGTCAGAAAATGCTAAATGTTAACTTTTCTCTGGATAGATTTGCAGAGTATTGTATTTTATGGAAAGTAAATATTGACAAGACTAAGATTGTATTTTTTTTTCTAAAGGCTATGTTAAGAATACTATAAGTTTTCAATATTTAATGATGAGATCGAGGTCGTTCGACAATACCTGTATTTGGGAATATTATTTAAAGGCAATGGTAAATTCATGAAGGCAATTGAGAGACTTTCGGAACAAGCATCTAGACACAGGAACCCGATATCGTAAATAAAATGTAGGTAAAACGTGGGTAAGAAAGATCCGTCCCCTATATGTAATAGAGAGTATATTACATATAGGGGACGGATCTTTCTTACCCACGTTTTACCTACATTTTATTTACGATATCGGGTTCCTTTGACCAATAGACTGTCAGCTAAAACTCTTTGATCAGTGTGTCTAGAGAATGGTCTTATCAAGATTACGGCCTAATCCGTCGAATTTTCAAAATTGGACTGTAGCCTACCTATCCGTCGAATAACGCTTGAGTGATTTTGTACCGATTGGTCGAATCTTGGCGAGACCCTGGGAGAATCTAAGTTAATTAATGAAGGGGTGTACGGGTTGTTACAAGCATTACGATTGATCAATTAAAATGAAGTAAGTTGCTTACATGATAAAGTCTTATTTCATCAACGGACATATTACCGAGTAACTAAAACTAGAAATTCGACGAATCGGTATGCGACCCTTACCAATCTTGCTTTACGGTTCGGAAGTTTGGGGATATGAAAATTCAATCATCTTGGAAAGAACACTCCTAAAGTAGTTATATTTAAGTTAAACAGTCTTCTCCAAAGTTATGTTTTATTTTGAATTAGGCATGTATTCAGGCTATTGGTGTTTACATTAAAGTCAAAGTGGCCGGTTATCGGGTGATAAGTGAACCTGGTTAATTTCCCACATTCTTTATAACATAATGGAGTTTGAATCATCTCTCTAGGAGGCTGATTTCGATCAAGTAAAAAAATGATATTCGTTACAAATAACAGGATTTTTACAAAGTGTATGTAGTGTCTTCACCGTAATTGACCATGTTCATTTTGCCTCCATTATATTTAACCATCATCCCGTTTCTATTAGATGTTCTTGATTTTGTTAACCAAGTACGAAATTTTGTTTGGAGTTTTAAAAGATAAGACTCTGAAGTGAGTGAGGTTTTATATAAATGCTGATATTTCCATTTAGAAGAATCTTGAGCATCAGGGAACCAGTAGGCCTATAGTTTTCACTGGTCAATGAGTAAAAGTCTGACATGATGTTGTAACCAGTGGACAGGGTTATACTAAGTTTACCAAATATTAGAAAGTCAGACGCTATGAAGAATATTATTTGCATATGTGAACATTATTTATCTCACTTATGAACTGAGAATATACGCCCCACGTTTATTCAAACTGCCACAGTATATTGAGGCTGCTCTTAATCTTAATCAAGTAGATTATGATAATTTAAATATGTGTGTATGTTTACTATATCATTTGGTATGATTCCTTAGATGTTTTGCTGTTCTGTTCTGTTCATAATATAAAACCTGTTGATCTTAATATATTTAGATTGGTGAGATTTTTTAAAAAGAAACATATATTTTCGCACCAAGAAATAATGCTGTTGTATATGACAATGTTGTTTTGCGACATACCGGTAGACGACGTAATGTACGGACTCTTTGACATTGTCACAGACAGTTGTATAGAAAACATTGCATGTTTCGCTTGAGCTGGCAACAAGTTACAAGGTTGTGAATTTGACATTCTGGCAATGTATTACGGTATTCCCATTCCATGATTACAAACTATTATTCCTTTTTTAGAATCGAACGCCAGTTCTCACCTACATTGGAAATTTAGTACCGGTAGTAGAAACTTTGCAACTCAAAAGGTGAGATTGTCTTCTGATCATTCCTCCAAGTACTTCCTTACTTCGGAGATTTTAAAAGTGCTTCAAGGTGAGTTGATATCTTTGAAAATAAAATTTAGAAGGCTTCTCCGAAACAATTTGAATTGAATTGAATACGAGTCTAGATGAATGAGTGCCTGTGATTGGCTAAGGGAAGTGACAGATTATTTCAAGAGCCATGTGACATGATTAACCCTTTCCAAAGACCAAGTTAAAATAGTTTTCTTGCCTTGTGAAATACTTTTTATAATTGGCATTTGCCTAATATCCTCAGGAATTTTATCACTTGATAGGAGCAAGGATTTTCATAGCTCATGAAAATCCTTGATAGGAGTTTGCATCGGGTTTGAGAGCAACCTGTTTTACTAGTGTGGAATAGATGAATCAAGAATCAAATAATCCAATTATCAATCAATTGAATCATTCAATCATAAAAGTTAATAGTTTCATTTTCTATTCTAAAATTTGTTTTAAAGTTGAAGTTAAACATTGTGATTAAATTTTTGACTGTTTCAGCAAGAAAAGTAGAAGTTATTAATACAATTCAGAAATGATGTCAAAGTTTTTCTTCTATCTGATAAATAACATTAAAAGTATTCAAATAATACCTGAAGAGTGTTCTCAATACAATACAAAGTGAATATTAAAAAACAATAAGAGACAAATTATTCACCCTTTAATAATTAAGAATGGCAATTATGCAATACAACACAGCAACAACACATTACTATTTACAGGTATTTCTTTAACAAATAAGTTTCATTCAAAATCATTCATTAATATCTTGCAAACAAAACACAAGTTCAACACATTTCATAATACATACATATATCATAAAACACACATCATTATTCATCCTCAATCACCTTAGTGTTCCCAAGATTCTACACTAAATCAACCCTAGGACGTTTCATCATGAAAATCTGTATTGAAATTACTAATCCTTGATCTGATTATTGCCGTGGCATCAGACCTGCAAGCCATTTACTGGTAATTTCAGTACAGATTTTCATTGTGAAAAGTCCTAGGGGTTGTAAGAAGCAGACATTGAGACAAGGGTGAATGCATTCTCTGCCCACAGAGGTAGTTCATGATTATAAATGTTTGATCAAACCTCTGTTCAATAAGACTAAATTCCTGGTTTCGGGCAACTTTTCCCCACAAATAGATTGAAAAACTTTAGCCAATGAAAACACTCCTTTCATGGAATTGTGGTTTCCCTCAGAGCGCCTTTAACATGTTTCAATAGGCAAAATGATTACTTTTGAACAGCATCGCTGATTGCACAACTTACTTTGAAATCATAAACTCAGCTTATTCCAACAGTGGCTCGATAAACATTCTATTGCTTGATCTACCTCTGTAGTGAGAGAATATAACATTCTATTGCTTGATCTACCTCTGTAGTGAGAGAATATAACATTCTATTGCTTGATCTACCTCTGTAGTGAGAGAATATAACATTCTATTGCTTGATCTACCTCTGTAGTGAGAGAATATAACATTCTATTGCTTGATCTACCTCTGTAGTGAGAGAATATGGCGACTCACAGACTGAGGCAGATGAAATTCAATTTAACAGAATGTAATTCACCGACAAATTCATCTTTGATAAAGCTTTAAACTTTGGTTTAATACATTCATCAATATAATACTGTTGCATTTGAATAGCTTACGATATTTGTTGAATCGTTACTCTGCCAATGAGTGCATGACTAATAGGATATAGGTTGCCTTCTATAAAAACAATTGTTTAAAAAGGTACTTTAAAACTTCTAAAGAATTTTTTCAAAAAGTGACTTAAGTATCATAAGATCTTCCTGTGTAATGATAAATCTAAGAAAATTTAAGAAATAATTGAATTTAATTAAATGTTCATCTTTGAAGAGTAATGAAGGTGAATAGAATATCTTCAATTGATTGAATATGAAATAGTTCTTATATATTAATAAAGAATGATAATTAATTCTTTTGTATCTGAATAATCACCGATAAAATCCTCACTTGTATTACCAGTAAATTGATTGGATCACAATAAGATGATGACATACCTCAACACCACATACTAGTATATGATACTACTCTTTTCCAAAAGTGTATGAAGCTTCATAAAATATGCACCACGATTAAATGAAGCTTCAGTAAAACCTTCATTTAAATTAATGTTGATAGATCTTTAAAACATTCCAAAAAAGTTGCATAAAATCACAATTTACCACTTATTCAAGATGGACAATATTAGATTATTAACATAAGAGGTGGACAAAATCATGAAATCAATTTTGCTGCTATACCTTTAGAAATATTATTCAATTAAAATAAATGTTTGTTAAATTGTGATGAAATTTCAATCAAATCTCTCCTGCAAACAGCCTGCAAACAGGATGAAGTAGAATTCAAGTGGAAAGACTGTGGAAGTTTAGGTATTCTTGAATATGACAGAGTATGGTTTCCAATCTTTCATTGAACAACACATGTCTTCGCAACTACATTGGAGTGTCTCCTAACAGTGTTACTCTTGAACAGTTGCGCTTTACCTGAAATTGAGAAACAAAAAGAGAATTTAGAGAGGTAAATCATAGAAATTTCTTAAATGCATTTATCTACAAGCATTTAAATTGGAGCAATTGGCTCTGTAGCTCATCAGGCTATAATATATCATACAAATGGTCACAGGGTTACTAAGTGTTGAGTCACAGGATCAAAAGTCTGTAGGTTTAAGGATGTGTCCCCTTTGTTTCTCCAGAAGAAATAGGAAAATGGTTGTCCGTTGCCCTTATCAGGGGTCACAGGTTTATCAAATCTATAAATTATTATCCCTATGAGGAGTCTGTACACAGGGTTTCAGCTTTCTAGGCCTTTTGCTTCAGGAGAAGACAATGATTATAGATTTGTAGGGTGTACTTGTAATGTAATATGGATATCAAAACGACATGGAATAATTAAAATACTAAAATGACACACTTATGACTTTATGTCTATGTGGCAGTTTAAAGTTGCTAAGACAGTAGTACTTTGCAACTGAAATACTCTAAATTTTGGCAACACTCTTTGCTCAGAGCAGGGGGAGAGTTAAACAAACCTGATTGTTTTGCAATCTTCTCTGTGACAAGAATGTACTCATAGAAGTCCAGGCTGTTAGATTTGTTCACGTCAACTTCTCGCATTGCCTCCTGTCAAGTAACAGACAACAGAGAAAATTAAGATGATGAATGTATCAGTTGAAAGGGAGACAATATGATGATTTGTAAGAATGCAATAAGAACAGTCATCACAGCTTTCCCTGCAAGGTATTTGTGAAGTTTGGTTCTTTGTTTTGAACAAGATGATGTCATGGACGGGACGGGGCTAAACGAGTTAAAAAAACAAGTTATTACTCCATGTATAAAACATATTTTATTTTATTTTTAAATATTTTTTGGGTTTCTTGACTTAATAACTTCATAACACTAGTCCCCCCCCCCCCTTTTTTTAATGTCATATTAAAAAGAAGGTTCATTACCAGTGCATGAAAATGATTTTAATAAATGAAAATTATTGATGCATATGTAAAGTGCAGACAATTGCCACAGTTTGAAGAAAGTAGAACCGTCATCCGTGCAATACGAATTGGCCGTGCAATACAGAATTTGAAAACATATTCTGTATTGCATTCCTGTATTACCATCTTGATATGATAAAACTTGCACCCAATCAATGGATAATATAGCCTTGCAGCATTTCCCGTACTTTATGGGCCTGCTCTCTAGGCTCCCGTGACAGAGCTTGATCAATAGGCCAGTGAGAATTAATGAAAATAACAATTTTTAAGAAAACTCTGCACACCTACCTGTATTGCTTATCAGCAAGGTTTAAACTAGCCAGATTGGGAAACTTGCATGTGTTATGAGTTGCAGGGGAAGTAAAGGTAATACAAGGAAAATATCAAATGGTTCAGTAGAGGTTTGTTGGTTATTGATTTCACTTATTTCTTTAGATTATCAATTACAAAGTTCATGAAAAGTAATCAAACGGATCATATGAGTTATTTCAAAGAAAAGGTTGCATGTATACTAATAACAATAATATCCCACCTCTGCTTGAGCCGCTGTGAACTGCATACCCATCCCAGACAGCGCTGATATAACCTAGAGAGAAATGAGGTGAAACATTAACTAGCAAAACAGACTATTAACATCAGAGCATTGTAAAAGCTTGAGAATACTGAGTTCACGTCTACAGCGGTGGTAGACGATGGGGCTGTAGTAATTGGAAAACAGTCTAGGTAGCTTATCACTGAAATATCATTATATTCAATATCTTAATGCTTAAAATTATTAAGCAGGTTTATGATGATGACAAAGACTGTATGGTATTTTTGCCATGTATTAGAACTATTATGATTTGAATGCATACTTGACTTGCCGTCCATTCAATTTCTTATGCTCAAATTTGTGAATGTAAATCAACGATGTCAATTTTATTATTGAATGCATATATGTAACCTTACCGTCCATATTATTTATGTCACGTTCTAAATTATTTGAGTTTCTATTCCTTGTTAATTTTCTTTTCATGTCTGTATTATTTCGTCAAACATCATGGGTTTCTCTCAACGTAAAATTCATTTTAACTTGTGATATTCCTCAATTTCTAGCATGTTAAGTGCCATATTTTTACTTCGTGTAATTCCGTAGTTCTGTAATCCAATCAAACTCCTCGTTAGCAACTATTGTTTTTTGTGACCAATCGTTATTCATGTACAAAGAACGGAAATTGTCAATGTTCTGCGAGCATCATTTCCGGTAGTAATGCGCATGTGCATCAGTTTTCTTTGTTCTGCTTTGCTTTGTTGACACTCGTGGAAAAAATCTGTTTCCCACCTCCTCCCCTACATCCACCAAATTAATAATTTTTATTTATGTATAACCTTTAGATCCATTTCATGTTTCCATATGTCACGTTTCTTAAATCATCTATTCCAACTGCGGAAATAGACTTTGGGAATTCTCTTTGTATTGCTTGAGATTGTATCTTACATTCTTATCTAAGCATTTTGCATCATCACTGTTAAACATCATCACTTTTATGCATATTTTTCTTTATCATCTTCACGGATGACAATTCATCCCCGTCACTCGCCTGTTTGTACCATAATTCATGTAACTTTGCAACCCGTCAACAGTAGCCAAAACTGGGATCTGATGCTCAGAAACGCTAATCCCAGTTTTGGTCCTAACGCTTGGGCATAGGCAAATGCTTGCCTATGTACTGACTGTTATTTACTACAATTTGGTCTCACTTTGCTCGGACCAAATCGACCCAATTGCTTGGGCTTGGTCAAAGCTTGATCGAATGTTTGTGCAGCTAACCATGAGAATTCCCCACTATGCCAAATTTTCTACTACAATAAATGTTTGAATTGAAGTTGTTTGTCTCTGTTGTCATTATAAAACAACAAACATCTTCAATTTTACAAATTCATGAACTTTTGTACAATCAAAACTTACAGAATCTCCAATTGTTCAAATTCATCTACTTTTGTAAGAACCTTGAGGATATCTATCTTCTTCTTTTTACAAATACCACGTTTTTCTCATCAAATGAGGTAGAAAGTTTATATTTCACGAGTGGCACAGCCCTTGAGTGAAAATATTTAACATTTTTACCTCACAAAATGAGACAAACAATATATCTGTCAAGAAAATTATTACGCCAATTCCATATTGAGCGACCTCTTGGAACAGTCTATCAACACGGTAAGAGTATGGCGTCACTTGACATCATTACGATAAAGGTTATCACAACTGTAGCCAGATAGAACAGAGTATCACGCCCTCAAACATATAATAAAAACCTACAGCATCTTCAATTGTACAAATTCATGTTCTTCTGTACAATCCTACCCTATAGAATTTCAATAATTGTAAAAGATCATTTACATTGGTATGTTTCAAGACACGGAATCTTCAATTTTAAAAATTCATGTCTTATCTTCCAGAATTGACCAATCTTCCTTACAGCCTACCCACTCAGATACAGAGAGAGCATGATCCAAAATATATCAACAATTACATTGTACCAATGAAAAATCTTGTTCTTCTGATATTTTGCTTATCGGTAGTATTATTCATAGAATGGATGACACTCTTTGAAATACAAAATAGTAAAATGCAGAGGGACCTTATTTATCAATAATTTTTTATATGGATATTTTCAGCTAATAAACACTTACCTCAGAGAAGTCTAAACTCCTATCACCGTTGTCATCATATTCTTTGAATTGTTCAAATTGATGTTCAGCCTGAAACATGATATGCAACATAAAGATAATGCATATTTCAAATGTCACAATTATATTTGATAACGACTGTTGATTCTGAAATGAGTAAGCAAATAAATATGTTTTACAACTTTACATGCAAGAGAAAACTGACCCAAGTTACAAACTTTAATATATACTTTAATTGGCAAGCCCAACAGGTCCTGAGACATCATGCAGGCTTCATGTAGGCACTTATATTCACAGTTGCTAGAGTCAGTAAAACTTTGAAGCAAGCAAGCTGAAGAATTTCATCCTCTTATGTGTTCACGGGCAAGCCACTTCATCCACATTGCATTCAGTCCACTCAGCTGTTAAAATGGATACTTGAAAACAGGTTGTACTGACCTACATGGTCCTGACTAGCGCTTGGTAGCAGTTAAAGTACAATCCTTTAGGGTAATGAAACTAATGATGTCTTAGGACTTAGAAAAGGCGTCATAAATATCCATTTTATTACTTATTATTATGTTATTTTGCTTGGTAAGCTTTCCTTTACCAATTCAAATACATACCATTTCCTTTGTCATATCAGGGAAGTGTTTCTTGCACACGTCCCAGTTAATTGCATTTCGGCTCGGCAACAACAAATCTGGATTCTCTGGAATTTTAAATTTGATATTAATTCAACATTATGCATTTGATGGACATCATACTTTTCTCAGTGTGACTATTTATCAAGGCGTTATGGAGAAGGGCACCATAGCCAAGAGGAAATATTTTTGCAATAATTCAAGTAATTCAAAAGTAATATTACACTTCCAAACTACTTTCAGGAATTTGTAAGGATGATAGTGATTGGTGAATCATAACTTCCCGTGAACATAGAGCTCTATAGGATTCTGTTAGATGAGTCACAACTGAAAAGCAAGCCAGATTTGATTTCAAAGATTGTTAAAGGGACAGTCCTATCGGGGCATTTATTTCGTAAACAAAATTCAACAGATAATTCAGTTTATGCAAACAATGCTATCAGAACATGATTATACCAAAACCAAGTTGAAATATGTTACTGATGGTAACAATTTTGTTGATCTATATTTGATAACTTTGTAAAGAGGAGCCCACAAGCACATTTTGTTTCCACAAAAATACCCCGATAGGACTGTCCCTTTAAGTCACAATGTATTTGATCAGAAAATGATTGAATGATGCCTACCAACTGGTTCCCGCTTCACCACTGGTGGCAACGTCTTCTTCACCGTTACCGCGGCAGAAGCTGCCTTCACCCCAGCCATGAAGTGACGTCTCCGGGACGCTCCGCTGGTCAGGTCCTTGCTACCATCAGTCTCCGATCTGAAATAGACAATATTCTGAAGCTCATCTGTATTGGGTAATATCCGAGTAACTCTCCGTTCCTAAAAAAATAATGGAGCCGAGGGCCTCAGGACCTAAAACTTACTGCATATCCGAAAACATAACTTTAAATATCAACAAAGTTGAAACTTCAAATGAAATACTTGATGTAGAAAAAGCGCTCCATTACTGAAAAATAATGGAGTGAAAGAACAATAGGCTGACGTCACAAGTGTAACTTAATCAAGGAAGATGTGAATAACAGTGAATGAATTGGGATTTAATATGTTTTCAAAGATATCTCATGGATACCACACGTCACGTGAATGTTCCAATAAAAAAAAGAGAGATGTGATCATGCAAAAAAGGCTCTGTGGTTCATCAAGCTCAGTGATCAATCTACAAATTTGACCTGCTGAGTTCAGGGACTCACAAACACAATATCTTGTAAATCCTTGCAGATTCAAAAGAGTCCTTCAATGTGAAAACATAGCACCATGAAGAAAAACCTTGCATTCCGTGACTCACAGCTAAATTTTCATAAATTTTGCAGATGTGGACAATAAGACTTGGGGGGTAAATCTATCACTGAAGGCTATTTTATTAATTACACTAATGTCCAGTCCGTTACCATATGAAGCATCACAGGTAACAAGACAGTGCCATAAAATTTGTCTGATCATCTTTTACAATTATCACCGCACTAGTTCTTCAAATATTGATATGTGATCCATATGACACATGCTGGTGATGTTTCATGTAGGTAATTGATCTACTTACTTGTCCTTCTGCACCATGGATATTCTTTTGATTCTCTTCACTTTCACATCCTGTCACAAAAACACAAATATTATAAATATTATAACACATATACTTTACGACATATGAAATATTTGTCAATCTTCTTGATAATGGAGTAATTCCAACATGCAAATGTTAATCTAGACTAATGTCTCACCTGAGCTAAACAAATTAATGATGATCAAAAGTCAACACTAATTACTGAAGTACTTTGATACTTGGGGACAGATATGAATAAGCGATTAGAACATAGTTAGAATATGTCCAAGAGAGAGATTCTATTTATCCTCCAAATATTTTTTTCATTCCATTTGCATCAAAAAATGACATCTCTAAACACTGCATTGCCCTTAATCTCCTCAAACAGTGATGTCATAGCATTGTGATGTCATCATGTTTATGACATCTTAGCATTGGTCGTGGTTGTGTTTATGATGTCATAGTGACATCATCAGTGATGTTGAATATACTTCGTCTTTCTCATTGCAGGGCATTGTTCAAAAGCTTCTGTCAAAACAATATCTCCCAGGAGATATCTTCATATTCCAAAAGCGATATCTCCTCTGGAACAGTTTTAGAGGATAAATGTAGTTCTTCTAGGGAAAATAAGCAAGTTTCAGCTTGAAGTAGTGAGCTTTGTCACACAATTACAGCGCTAAAATACAAACAAATTTTATGTATCTGAACCAATAGTCATTATATAGAAAGATTGCTCGTACCGATGGAATATACTGGTAGTGGGGCAGTAGGTCCGACTTGTTCTTCTCCAGTTCCGCATTCTTGGCCTTCTCATAGACGAAGGTGAGTCTGTTATCTAGCTGTTCTAGGTCGACATCGGTCAACTCGTTGGTTTCTGGGCTCCGGTACTTCTCTGATGCAATACTGAAAATTGAAACATTCATACAATATAGCTCTTGTAAATGATAGAATATTGGTATTCAGCTAGAATTAAAATAAATTGGTATCACCACATCCCTTTTGTCCGTTCCTGGAGACCAGGGCCCACTTTCACAAAACAACATTTACTAAGGTTGACCTTACCTCCCATTGTTTAACATGGCACTAAGGCTACGGGAATCTTGAGGTTTTGTGAAAGAGTATCCAGAAACATTTATACATATTACTTACTGTAGATCTGTCCTGATCCCTCCCAGCACAGCTATATACACCTTCTGTAGACCATTCAGCTCCTCCTCAAGGAACATCACATCCTGCAGGTAGGGGGTTAAAGTGCTTCATTAGCATATATATATATATGTGCCCAATTCCATAATACTATTTTATTTATATACAACCTGGGAGTAGTGTTTTTGTGTTTTAAATGTATATATATATATATATATATATATATAAGAAAGAGTAAACATCAGATGGTTCGGACTGGATCAATCTTCTTTAATACGATGAATTCATTTCGACCATTATGTGGGTCTTGTCAAGTATGATTACAAATGGAAGGTAACATATACTTATACAGGAACAAAGCAATAAATCAATTCATATAATCAACACATAGTTGTGTGCTCAGATTGACAGTTAAGAAATCAGTCATGTGTTGTATATATATATATATATATGTGTTGAGCTCCAACACCTCCTCTGATAGCCATCGGGCCAAAACCCTCTTATCACTATATTTAGCCAACCAATCAAATGATGAGTTTTTAGCAATAGCAGCACTAACCTGGATCAGGATTCATATCTGTTGTCAAAATTGACCAATAGGATTGCTGTAAGATTATATATTTCATCTCCTGCTGCATGCTCCTATTAAGCTTGCAATCTACTCTGTAAGATTTATGAAAGAGGAATCGTTAGATAAAATGAAAGTGGTTTAGCTGAAAACAACAGGCTATAAATATTTAGCATTGAGTAACCAGCCATCAGTGATAGGAGGTTTTTGGCCTGATGGATATCAGGGTTTGTGTTGGAGCTCAATGCGGAAACATATGTGCTAATGTAGAATGACAGTGTATGAAACTAGCTTGAAAAGTAGCGAGCCCAATATAGGTATTTTTGAGATTTTAATGGTAAAATTTAAGAAAATGGTAAGAATGTAAACAGGTATCAGGTGGTCAAACGGGCCTTATTTCCAAAACTGAATATGATGTGAAGGAATAAAAAAATAACATTTTTTGTTGCATTTAAAAAAATTCCAAAAGATAATCATGACAAAAGTTGTTGAAATACTATTGAGCAAAAAAAGAGAAATGTCCATTTTTTTTGTTTATCACTTTTAACACAGCTGTACCAACAATGCAGTTCCTTCCATCTAAAAGTGTTGCTGTTATAAAGTTTAAAATCTTTCACAGAACTGCAAGGTGCCTTTAGCTTAGGCCCTAGCCCTGTCTCTACTCATTATAGTGAGGTATAGTGAAAATATATATTTGATGATATTTTCTTATGTCATTGATTCAATTTTCTGTAGACCCTTCTGGGTAACATTTTATATTTGTGAACATACACTAAAATATCATGGATATGCCAACGCTCTCATTGCTTGTATTTGTTTCCAAACCCTTTTGCAATCATTCCGTAGCACATACCTTTTCAAGGAGGAAATGCTGCCTTTTCAGATCTTCTAATGCTTGACCTTAAAACAAAAATTATTTTTTTATTTTTTTAAAAAAATATTTTGTGGTACAAGATAGATTTAAATTTTAGTCTATTTACAAATAGACTGTGTTAAAACAATGACAAATAAGAAAAATGAAGCTTTGCCAACATGAACTGTACTATATGAAGTTAATACAAGGTATAATTGTTTTTGAAGGAATACAATATTGAAGATTATCAAGTAGCTATCCAACAAAGTAGTCTATCATGCTGGGCAAATACAGACATAACAATGACAAATCTGAGAACTAAGGATGTCAACATTGAACTGTATTGTTATATGCAAAGTTAATTCAAGATACCTTTGATTTTGAAAGGAATACAACATCCAAGATTATCTGAGAGTAATTCCAACAAAGTAGTGTATCTTGCAGGGCAAATACAAGCTTCATCGACATGGAATTGTGCTTATGTTTGTTCTAGATACCATTTGTTTAAAGGGGCAGTAGCACATTTTGTGATAATTTTACATATTTCACTGATAATTGTAAGTTAATGCTAAATGTATTATTTTGACAGTGTCCAAAATCTCATTACACAGGCCAATCATCCATAGTTTCAGGACAAAGTATGAAGATTCACATAAAATCCATTGGCGGCTAATTTTTGTGAACTCCTTTAATTCATCTTGTGTAAGAAAAAGCAATCGCATAGCTAAACTTAACATTATATATTTGAATTATTACTGCTTCATTTAGTTTAAATATATTGTCTTTCAATTGGAACCATTAATTTTCATTTTCCTGACATCACCTTATATTGCCCCTAAAAACGTGCTCCTGCCCCTTTAAGAAGGAATCCAATATTCCATATCATTAAGAGTTCATCCAACAAGGTAGTCTATCAAGACAAACAAGTTATAACTAAACAACGTACTTGTTGCCAGACTGGACGGTTTGGAGTTTAGTTCATGTTTCATCTTCATCATCCGATTCTGTTCCTCTAGGATCTACATCGAGAAAAGCAACAATCATTGGAACTTCATGACAAATGAAACATCACACACAAACTGGTATCCCACTGATCATGTTATCTTAGCTTCTTTGCTGTTATCCCTTGATGTTATTGTTATCTTGTCCTGTTCTTTCTGCTATTTTTATCCAATTATCATATCCATATGTATAAATTGCTAGAGTGAGGGCGGCGCTAACCTACGCTAATGGAGTTGAGTTAAGCATGGAATGACATAGCTGTGGATTAAAAAAATTATGCACAACGGTACAAAAAAAGTATATGAATTTAGGGGGAGGGAGTACCGTTAAAACATAGGAATGACACTCATGAAAGTTACAAAATTTAATAGTGACGTTTCGGGGGTCGTTTGACCCCCTTCATCAGAATTAAATTTTGGAACTTTCATGAGTGTCATTCCTGCGTATAAATTGCTGTACTCTCATTTTCTTATATGCTTGGAATTGGTATTAGGATCTATACCGAAATGTCACAACTCTATACAATAAAGAAGTTTTTCCATAAAACTCCTTATCTTCTTGATATTTCCAATTTATTAAATGCCTCCAAACAACTGAAACAGTGTTACATCTAAGATGACACTTATCTTCCCAAATCGTGTCCTGTAGATTAAATTGCTTGAGAGAGATCAATAGAGATTCTCACCCAAGTGATTCAATTACTAAACTTCATTCACAAGGTTATACCTGTATTTTCTTTGCATGTGACTTGTTTATTCTTTTCGTTTCTTCCAGATCTTCTGTGGTCTCTACAAGCCTGAAACAATTGTACTTTCAATCATTCAAGTCTTTATCTTTTCATATATCCAGAATGGCATAAAAATCATTTTCTTCGTGTCAATATAAATGCCCACTATGTGAGCTTCACTATAAAGCTAGTTTCAGTATTTGGCTCCAAAAGATGATGTAACAGTGAGGGGAACTGAATAAACTCTCTATCAAACATTTCTATTGTGTTGCAGCCATGATCAACTATAAAACTAGTTTCAGTTTTTTGCTCCCTAAGAACCTGCTATAATGAGGGACTTACTTAGCGTTGCTCTCCATAAGAACTTTTTTCCCCTTTCTATCAAATTGTTTTTTCTATTATTATACCTCATAAACCCTCACCAACTATTAAACTAGTTCAGTTTTTGTCTCATTATGAACCTGGGATAGAGGGACTTACTTGGCGTTGCTCTCCATTAGAACCTTCTTCTTCTCTCTCTCCCACAGCTCGATAGTGTTGTACCTCTGGAGTCTGTCAGGGGAAAGATGGTGTGATTATATGGTATACATAGACGACTGGTAAAATGGTGAATTCATGCACAAATGTGCTCTTATTATGCTGATAAACAATGTTATACCCAACTCACTCACTCACTCTCACCCACTCACTCACTCACTCACAACCCATTCACTCACTCACTCACAACTCACTCACTCGCTCTAATTAGCACATCATCAAGAGGAGGACATCTCCAGCATTTCTAATACCAGACTTCATTTGTAGCTAACTTTTTTCTTTCAATCAAATTTTTATTTCAGATTATAGAAAGCAGATCATGTCCAGGGTAGCATGAAACCATTTGCTATGAAAAATGAAGAAATTTCTGAGTTTATATTGTTTTTGTTCTTTAAACAAGACAAGGACGGTTCATTTATTACTAGATGGAGTAGATGCCATCTTTATCTTTACCAAAAAGGAATTGGTTGGCAACAAACTTAATAATGAAGTATTCTAAACTAGAATCATTATAAGTTTGGTGTCAGGTCTTGTCTTTAGGCCGACAGTATAATTTTTTTGTGTTTCTCATCCAGATTCACATAAACACTCTACCAGAATAACTTCAAAGTTCAATGTTATTTCTCTCAGCCATATTATATTTTCCTCCCTGAAGGACACAGGAATAAGTAACTACATAGAGTGGATGGCTACACAAATAACATGCTTACTCTGCTATTTTGTTGTTCTTCTCCTGCAGTGCATTATCAAAGTAGTCCAGTTTTGCTTTGGCCGACTTAAGCTCGATGTTTAGGAGACTGTGAGACTGAACTTCATCAATCAGCTTCGTCTGAGCTTCATGCAGCTGCTCTGGAATTACAAGAGATTTAGTGAGAGTACATATCACTCATATACGCTTGATTTCACAGGGGCAAAAAGTTTCAGAAACAGTTATCAGGGTATACAAGAGATATACAGATTATATTTTCACTGCAGTAAAAATATAACTTTCTACTGCTATTAAAACATGAATTATATTTTCACTGTATAATCAGATATTTCATTGCTAATTATATACTTAATTTGCATAATTCGTGTAAATGGGGATTGAAACATACAAAAGGCACATCTACAAATATTATTCTATCAAAAAAATATGCTATATCTTTAATTTGATTTTCTTACCCTCTTTTGAGCGTTTATCATCTTTCAGTGTGCGAAATACAGATTCATATTCCTGTAAAAAACAAAAGGAGATAATTTTCAAACAAATTTCAAATAATTTATGGAATATGATTATGATTCTATGATATTCTGTCAGCGTTCAAATAATGTACTTGTGAACCAATATAAAAAATATTTCAGATGAAGTAAGGTTGATACACTTATTCTTGTGAGGTAGACACTGCGGCACTCGTGAAAATATAAACTTTCTACCTCACTCAATGAGATAAACATGGTATTAGTCAAGAAAAGACAGATATTCTCTAGGTATCTATTTTGATTTTTCCGACCATAAAAGGTCTGTGTGAATTGTGTGAAAATTGAAAACAGGATTCAATGCAATGGGTATAAAGCAGGGATGCAGATTCAAATTTTTGCCAATCGGACATTCCACGTATAAGTCGACAAATAATGATATTTTGTTTATAAATAACGACTGAACATGTGGAAATATTTCATAGACTAAATTTAAGTCTAAATTATTACTATATACTATAAAGCAATGACAAACTTATTTTTTTAAATGAATGTTTATTTATGATTAAATGAAAACATATGAAAATGTAAGATATACTATTCATGTAGAGAAAAATAAATGTATATTTTGAGAGTAAATTAATCATCTAGAACAATATTTTCGTAGCTCTCTCAGTGCTAAGAAAGTGGCATGTACCATACATTAGCATTGGCCTACAACTATCATAGCAGAGAGTTTAAAAAATCCCTTGTTACCAATTGTCAGTAAGAGACCTGGCAGTTGCTCCACAAAAGGTTCACTCTTATGTTAACGCTAGTACCATCCTTTTACATTGCACTTAAACGAGTTAAACCCCCTTATCACCAGATAGCCTTTGTGTTTTATCCAATGGGATCCTGGTCTGTATCAAAAGCCAGGCCTTAAAGGGCCAGTAGCACATATTTTTTAAACTTTATATTCTCAATTTTTGTATGTTAAAACTAAATGAATTTTTTTGATAGTGTCAAAAATCAGATTACATAAACCAATTATCCATAATCAGAGAACAAATAATAAGGTTTCACATAAAGTCCATTGGTTGCTATTTGTGTGAACGCCTTTAATTCATTTTGTGTAATAAAAAGGAATTATGTGGCTGAACTTTACATTATATATTTGATATATTACTGCTTCTTTTAGTTTAAATACACTGTCTTTCAATTGGAACCATTTATTTTCATTTTCTGACATCATCTTATATTCCCCCTAAAACCTGCTACTGCCCCTTTAATGCAAGGAAATATTGTAATTCTACGTTGTCTGGAAGATATGACTTAACCCCTAACCTGCAGCTTGTGGTAGACAGATTTCTCAGCGGCCGCCAGCAGACTGATGACGTCCAATAGAATCTTTGCAGGATCTCCCTTCTCCGACGCTGAGAAGTCTCCGCGGATATAGTCGTGGAACGGATCCTTTATGTACTTACACTCTATGTTCCACCACTCTTTAGTGTCCTGTCATACAGAATACAAGTAATTGATACTAAGGTGACATCATTGATAACTTGAGTCTCATATCATCAATTGAATTTGAAGAGGAAGTAGAGAATGCTTCACATAAACAGAATCATCACTGATTGAGATTTGATGAAATGTCCTGTGTGGAGGATGAAAGTCAAAAACGTTTTAAAGTTTCACAGTGAACTTGTAAGTTATGTAACGACATACAAACTTAATTAATATTCAGGTTCCCATGCAATATCTAACAAATATTCATGAGATATTTAAAGTATCCACCAACAAGTTATACATCAATTACTAAAATCTTTACTGCGACCTAGACATTAACAATATTGTCATGATCACCAAAATAAAACTTACAATACTTCGACACACTGACAACAAATAAAACCATGTACTGTTCCATACATAGACACTGGGAAGCAATCATAACCATCACCTTAGTTCAAAGTATGAAGGGGAGAAAAATCTTCCCTTGGCCTAATAAAAATGGATTATCAGAGAATGGAATGTTTGATAAGAACAAAAATAGTTTTGATTATTGCAATGAGAAATTCTCCCCTCATTAGTTTTGATAATGGGATATCTTGATACATCAAAGGGTAAATATCCCCAAATCCCTGTCCAAAGTGATCCCTGCAATCAGGATCATTATGTAACAGAAAGATTGTGAGATCACCTCCACTGGGATCAGGGACCTCAGAGTTAGACCCACTACGCAAATGTAAAAGGAGTGATTGCGAGATCACCTCCACACGGATTTGAACCTAGCATCTCCAGGTTGTGACTAAGACACTTATAATTTGGCTGAAGAGCCATCACCCTAACCAAGTCCAGTAGGAATTCATATCTTATCCTGCTGCAACAACAAGAACTGTCAGATAATCCAATACACTCACTACTTTCATCATGCGGTCAAGAACGTCCTTGTAAGTGAAGAGGTTTCCATACTCGAAGGGTCGACTGACGATGATAGCAAACATGTCAAGCACCCCGTTGACAACCCCTCGGATCTCCTCGATGTTCTCCTTGTTGAACATCAGACGATTCATCTTATTCTGGCGCTGAAACAAACAAGAGTCATCAGAAGATGACATATTCCACAGGTTCCACATGATCGTAAGATGTAAACCTTTGAAAGATAATTGTAAATTTTTCAAGCAAGGTTCATAATAGTATAAGCTAATATATATGAAACGAAACCTTTCATGAACAGAGTCCAAATAAGAGCCGTTTCCATGGAAATAATAAAAAATAAAATTTTCAGAAATGTGAAAATATCAAAAGGCACCACTTCAGTAGGTGGGCAATACACATTAAGAAAGATATGTCGACTGGTTTTTGAGTTCTGCTCCAGAAACGAAACCTTTCATGAACAGAGTCCAAATTAGAGCCGTTTCCATGGGAATGATAAAAAATAAAATTTTCAGAAATTTGAAAATATCAAAAGGCACCACTTCAGTAGGTGGGCAATACACATGTAAAGTTTCAGAAAGATATGTGGACCGGTTTTTGAGTTCTGCTCCGGAAACGAAACCTTTCATGAACAGAGTCCAAATAAGAGCCGTTTCCATGGAAATAATAAAAAATAAAATTTTCAGAAATGTGAAAATATCAAAAGGCACCACTTCAGTAGGTGGGCAATACACATTAAGAAAGATATGTCGACTGGTTTTTGAGTTCTGCTCCAGAAACGAAACCTTTCATGAACAGAGTCCAAATTAGAGCCGTATCCATGGAAATAATAAAAAATAAAATTTTCAGAAATTTGAAAATATCAAAAGGCACCACTTCAGTAGGTGGGCAATACACTTGTAAAGTTTCAGAAAGATATGTGAACCGGTTTTTGAGTTCTGCTCCGGAAACGAAATGATTACGGACCGACGGACGGACATACAGACGGACAGGGCGATGACTATATCCCACATTATTAATTAACTATCAATGATATGGCACTTATACAATTTATACGGCCTTCACTATAAGAATCCACAACTGGGCCAATACTGGAAAGCTGGGCCAATACGAGCAAAACAGGGCCAATACGAGCAGACTGGGCCAATACGACTCTGAGCATGCGCATACACACAAATGCCGAGAGTCGGTAAAAATTAACTCTCTAATGTTGTGCAAGTAAATTACAAAGAAGTTAATTAATAAAAACGTCATTAATCAAGTTTTTCGTATTGGCCCAGTTACAGGTCCTCGGTCTTCTGTATTGGCCCTTGGCTTCGCCTCGGGCCAATACAGCAGACCTTGGACCTGTAACTGAACCAATACAGAAAAACTTGATTAATAACATTATAGTATTACATACCGGTGGGATAAAAATTAAATTGTTTAATCTTGATTGAATTTGAGAACATTGAAAATATCATAGATTGAATTAAAATCAAAGTTCTTATTTTGATTCAAATCACAATCTTGGTAATGTTCTCATGAATTTTGTATTATTTATTTGAGTGAGTGAGTTGGAGTTTTGCAGTTATTCGGAGTTTATTTGAAATGCAACTATTCTTTAGTAACATTGAAAATTGAAACCTCTAAAGTCATTATAATAGATGCTTGTAAAAAGATTCAAAAACGTTTATTGAACTTTTCTTCACTTAAATGACAAGACATTTGAAACTTATATCAGCTGGCTATTTCAAAGTGAACAGATCAACTTAGGATGATGCAGAGGAGATGCTTAATGTATGATAAAGGAAGAAGAAAGTCTCACTAAATTACTCATTAACTTTACTACAGTATCACCCTTTACTCAGTCTGATTAAAATCGACTGTGATTCGAGGAAATAAAGTGTAAAATTATTATCTCTATTTGGGTTCGAACTTCAACCAGCCCGGCTTTCCTCACATTCACAGTCTGAAGGCACCCCTATTACCCGCATGTTCTGATGCAAGCTTATCTAGCCCATCGCAAGGAGCGCAGCAAAAGCTTTCAATATCATGCTAGGTGCAGGTTACTCCAGTGTACCATTTGTTATACATAATTATAGCTAAAACAGATAGAATTATCATGAAAACACCCTCTTGTTATCAGAAAAGATGCAAATGATAATGGCCCACTAAACCTATATATCACTTCGTATCCAAATGACGTCACATTAAAATTTAGTTTTGAAGTCTTTAACAAATATGGCGACCGTATAAGCGTATCGACTCAAATATTTTGAACCAATTTAATTACGGTACCTTTTTTTACTGTAGGACAAAATTTTGTGGCATATATCATCCTAAATATCATTTGACAATATAACGGAATAAACATATTGAGAATTTCAACAAATTTTAAAAGGAGTATCATTCTTAGTTGCAACCACTAGGTTTAATGATAAATTTGCGTAGCCTAAATTAGTTTTAGCCAACATTTGTCAAAGACATAGAAATTCATAGTTCTTATGTTAAGTTTAATTATTAAACATGTCTTTGCATGAATTAGAGAGTTTCATGATACAGAATGCTTCAGTTTTCTCATTTAACTGCTACATTCCGTATAGGTTCTAATAAGCCAGATGACGATCGCGATTATGACGTCATCCTTCACTTGTGACGTCATAGAGTGTGTCGGCTGTGACCCAATGCTTATTTTGTCGTTTTTGTTCATGTACAAGTGTAACTAAGAGAAAGAGAGTAAAATGTGTACAAAAGAACAACTTCCATCCATTTTAGCTATAATAACAGTAACACAGTTTTTCAGGGCATTATCATTTGCACAAGCCCGGGGTCTTTTCAACTGCCCTCCTTCGTCGGGCCGTTAATTGAAGACTTTGGGCTTCTGCAAATGATAATGCCCTGAAAAACAGTGTTACCCTTATATCGCTGCTAAACGCTAATTAGAAACGAGGATGTGATTGGATACAAACCGACTGGGTTTGTCTGGCTAAACTGGTTATAGCAACATGCAACAGGGTACATAAAGACCGAGACAGAGAGGACATCCAGACTGGTTCGAACCCCGATAGAGACAATATTTTTGATATATTATTCCTCGGAGCACGGTCGATTTTAATCAGACTGACCTTTTACTTCGGAAATCAGAAAAAAATTCTGATGTTGAATGACTAAAAGTCAATATCATTTATCTATTAGTTATTTTCTTTCTCTCCTAATGCAAGTAATAAAATCTTTTGATTTATAAAATGTTTGTGCTTTTTGTGCAGAATATTTTTAGCATGTAATGTAATACAACAAATTGTGAACCACATGGATTATTTTGAAAAGAAGTCACAGCAAACACGTTATCAATTACATCACTCATCATTAATATTATGTGATGACGTTTGTATGCAATGCTGCTCATATTCAATTATTGATCAGATAAAATGTTTGTACAAAATAATGGATTGCCTTTTTGAAATGCTACAGAATATGGAAAACAAAGAACAATGAGCCCTATCAATCTTTATAAATCAGTATCAAGTTAATGCATATGGCCATTGCTCCTGAGGAAAATTGTACAAACAATTCATAGTATTTTTGTTTAATAATTGAAAGTCACAAATATTCACTTCATTAGATATTGTATGTCAAAAAAAATATGTGATCTAAAAGATATATTTACAGTGATAAAGATAAATAAATATTCATAAAGAGATCTCAGTTTGTAATCCATTTACTTGGTGACATATTTTGATAAATTCCATAAAAGACAACTCTAAAATTATTTGAAAAAGTAAAAATTAAGGAAAGACGTTTGCTTTCTTTTAACATGAACATTAACAAAATTTTGGAAGAATTACAAATAGATTTCAGTTCTGATGAATAATAAACAGCTAGTTTTAAGTCTTATTTAAAGGGACCATTCGAGCGGGGTATCTTTTGTGGAAACGAAATTAAGGAGGACTTTCCTGTTTACAATTATCTATAATTTTACATGATAATTTCACACTTACTTTCAAATATGTTTGTGAGGTAAGCATTTCCGTTGTTCAAGATTTAACAATTTGACAAAAAATAAAGTGTATCGCTCAAAAATTGAAACATCGTAAAATGAAGCCAATCATTGGAGCTACGATCGTGGAATGCATTACTACGACAAAATGCTGTCGTAACTGGTATAACTTTTATAATGAATAATTTGTAAATATGCTCCTCTTCTATAAATCAAGTAGCTATTTCTTAATTTTGTTAAGGAATTATCATAATACAGCACATTTGTTTTCTCGCAATGCTAACAATTCAAAATGGCGGATGAAAGCCGATCGAGTGGTGCCTTTAAGACTTTTTCCAAGTCCTACTTTTGCATTAAACACAAACTACAGAGATATGCTGGTTGTTGGTTAAACAATCAGTCAAATATTCATTGAATCAGTCATTATCAAATAACACTATTGCTTGCTTTATCAAAATTACAAAATCAAACTCCTAACTTAGTTTAATAATTTTCAATTGATCACAAGACCTTATTGTTTAAACCATAAAAACAATTGTTTCAAGTTGTTCAAATATGGCAAAAACCAAATTTATTAAACACAATTAGATTTTTAACTTTCAAAGCAATTATCAAAACAACTAAAAATACTGTTGACAAAGAATTTGTATATAATTGTATTTAACATATGAAGAAATTGCATCAAGTACAAACCTCCATTGATTCCGTCATGTTGGTTGTTTGGTTGCAGTACCGGTGCCAGCCTAGTATCGTGTGATAAGCTCTGGCAATAATCACTGTGTGTTGTCTGCAAGTCAAATACACTGATTAAATATCAATGTCATACAAGCTGGGAGTCTGGTAGTAGTTCATTGGTACTCGCTGCATGCAAGGCCAGTGATTAGTTCGAAAAAATATCGTCAATAGAATTGCTTCATTGCATCAGAACATGACTTGTTTTAATTCAAAGATTTGGTGAGAATTGATTTGTCTAAGAGTTTTATTCCAGGGCATTTGTGCTTGTAAAGGCAAATACTAACACTTTAAAAAATAAAAGTACCGAGGGTACAGAAGCTCACCTTAAAATGAATGATGTGGTAATATGGTTTAATTGTGTAACCATCTTTTATATGATAATTGATTATGGCTGCCATCATGATTTTTTTTGTATATCTATGGCTGAATTGGTGACCATCTTGGACCTTTTAATCTTCAAAATGCTACTTTTATGTGGGCATCTGTATTAATTTCATTATGATATCTTGATTGGTTTAGGAGTATTCATTTAGTCACACTATCAACTTCCAAAGAACTAAAAAGATGATGCACATAAACATTTGGAATATATCCCTCTGACACAAATCACAAATTCAGCTAGTGATAAGTCCAATTGCCAAAGTAAACTGTCCAGGTCAATGTCTCATGTAATTCTAACTGAAGATTTCTGAATATCTTAAATCTTGACATATGTTAGTGCAATCTGATTGGTCAGAATAGGCTAGCAACATGAGGGTTTATGCTAATTACTAGATATGATGACCTATGATGACCTCTTGCACCTGCATGTAGCTTATGTAACTTATCCTCTTATGTAAGTTACTGTTATTCCATATAGTGAGTGTCCTCCCCTCATTTCAATATGCAATACAGATACCCTTTAGAGGAGAGTTGCAGGAGAGGGGCTGGAAAGATAGGAGGGGAAAGGGGGGGGGGGGGGGGGGGGGTATAGAAGGGATGGGGGTAAAAGAGAGGTTTGCAATGGAAGGTCAACTCAGTAATATGTTTATTGAAGTATCTTAACTATCAGAGAGAATTGGTGAGAAAGACTTTGTAAAAAAAGAATTGTTCAGACAGCTGTTCAATGAATGCTGTTTTGAAGATGAATATTATATCTTTTATTAGCATGACAAACAAAATAAAAGATAATTAGTTATTCATTAACCAAAATTTTCAATTTGGAATAAATTAATTGCATGGGAACAAAGGAGTAAAAAACCTTACAGTTAGTGTTGGGAGTGAACAAATTTAATCATTTTAAATGCTTTTGAAAAGGATTTGTTTGAATTGAATGATCATTATAATTATCTAGATAATCATTGTTCAGACCGTAATCAGATATAGATGATTAAATTTGTTTTATTTATCCCTCACTGGCTATGTTATTTGCCATATATGAAGTGTCAGGAATTATGTAACCCACTGATGGAGTGAACAACTTTTATCATTTTATGTTTTATTAAAAAGGATTTATTAAAACAGTCATGCTTCAGGCTGTTTGCAGATAAAGATGATTCATACATCTTTTTGTAACTGTATTTATAGTGTTGATAAATATAACAACAAGCGAATCAATACAAATATAATGATATTGATTTGATTGATCAGGAAATGTATTCTTTTCAATGAATTTCATGAAATCTAATTGAAAATTCAATATATTTGACATATTGACCATCTTGGATTCTTGATAATAAAATAAATGCGTCTTTGTCAGGAATCACTATATAAAAAAATACTCACTTTTCAGAATGATATCTTAATTGATTTTATAGTAGTAGTACTTGGCCTGAAATCTAATTGAAAAATAATGACTTCTATGATGACATGTTTTTCCCAGAACCCCTTCAGCATGATACAATTATCATTTAGTTTTACAGGTATTTATAAAACACATGGTATTTGAACTGGAACCTGATACAAAATACCTCTATTATTAACTTATCATGTAGATTACTGTACATAAAAGCAGATTCTTGACTTGTTAATATTAACTCATCGTGCAGATTGTTGTAGACAAAAGCTGATTCTTGACTTGTTTAAATTGTTATTTGTAAAAAGTATTTCTATTATTAGAATACAAGTATTCTTTTCATAAAGACAATTTATATACTTTCCATAAAGTCCATTATGTTCTATTTATCAATTAGGTCAGGATTACTATGCAATATACAAGCAGGCAGGGCTGCAAGCCCAAGATCCTTAAGGAGAGTGTAGCAATTTGTGTAATTGGCTTTGTGTATGTATATTTGGAGAAGCACCCTAGTGTGCTGAGCATGTAAACCTGAACTCTAGCTAAGCCCTTATGTGTGGTATTAAAAGACTTGAACATGAGAACATGAATTGTTGTGAAAAATATATATAATTTCACAAAATATAGTTAGCTTATGTCCTAAATTGATTTTGTGTCAAGAAGAACTTCTGTTAGATATAGAAATGGTACAAATATGAGTAAAACACAGGAAGTGGAACCTGATGCAAAATAACTCTTTCCACATCAACTTATCATGTAGATTGCTAAACATAAAGCTTACTGTTGACAAATTTTGTGTAAGTTGTTTTTCTTAGAAAGAACATATCACTGTCATGAGAATACAAGTCTAATTTCCATAACTCTTATTGCATACACATGGCCATATAGCATAATGCTCTACCATATCAATTGGGTCAGGTTGATTATGCAACAGACTAGCAGCTGAGACTGTGATGCTAGCAGCCTGTATTGGGATGTGTATTAGAAATGCATAGTGGACTCAACAGGAATATCTGAACTCTGGTTGACCCCTTTTGTGTGGTATTTAAAGGAATATAAGGGAGATACCATTGTTTAAAATTCAACATGATGTTTAATGTCATTGGGTTTTTGCAGCTAGTTGCCATAAATATTTTAAACATATTAATTAATTATGTTTGTCTTTCATCTTAATGTTTTAGAAACACTTAAAAATATAAAACAACTTGCATGACAATCTTAGATATTATGATTAGTAAGTTCAAATTAGAGAATTTATATGGTGTGAATGATCACTTGATTAAAGCTTAAAATTTAGTAATAATGATGTGTCATCTGCAGCTGAAAAGTCAATATGGCTGCTATCGCGGCCATCTGAGATTCTCAGAACTGAACCGTCTACCTTTGTGAGAGGAATCACTATAGGTATAACATACTACAATATTAAAATGATATCTAGATTGGTTTAGGAGAAGGAGACATTTTCATGAAATCTAATTGAAAATTCAATATGGCTGCCATGGCGGCCATATTGGATTCTCAAAACTGAAACGTCTACCTTTCTGTGCGGAATCACCATGGGTATAACATACTACAATTTCAGAATGATATCTGCATTCATTTAGGAGGAGTAGTCTTTTTCCTGAAATCTAATTGAAAATTCAATATGGCTGCCATGGCGGCCATCTTGGATTCTCAAAACTGAAACGTCTACCTTTCTGTGAGGAATCACCATGGGTATAACATACTACAATTTCAGAATGATATCTGCATTCATTTAGGAGGAGTAGTTTTTTTCCTGAAATCTAATTGAAAATTCAATATGGCTGCCATGGCGGCCATCTTGGATTCTCAAAACTGAAACGTCTACCTTTCTGTGAGGAATCACCATGGGTATAACATACTACAATTTCAGAATGATATCTGCATTCGTTTAGGAGGAGTAGTCTTTTTCGTGAAATCTAATTGAAAATTCAATATGGCAGGCCATGGCGGCCATCTTGGATTCTCAAAACTGAAACGTCTACCTTTCTGTGAGGAATCACCATGGGTATAACATACTACAATTTCAGAATGATATCTGCATTTGTTTAGGAGGAGTAGTCTTTTTCCTGAAATCTAATTGAAAATTCAATATGGCTGCCATGGCGGCCATCTTGGATTCTCAAAACTGAAACGTCTACCTTTCTGTGAGGAATCACCATGGGTATAACATACTACAATTTCAGAATGATATCTGGATTCGTTTAGGAGGAGTAGTCTTTTTCCTGAAATCTAATTGAAAATTCAATATGGCTGCCATGGCGGCCATCTTGGATTCTCAAAACTGAAACGTCTACCTTTCTGTGAGGAATCACCATGGGTATAACATACTACAATTTCAGAATGATATCTGCATTCATTTAGGAGGAGTAGTCTTTTTCCTGAAATCTAATTGAAAATTCAATATGGCTGCCATGGCGGCCATCTTGGATTCTCAAAACTGAAACGTCTACCTTTCTGTGAGGAATCACCATGGGTATAACATACTACAATTTCAGAATGATATCTGCATTTATTTAGGAGGAGTAGTCTTTTTCCTGAAATCTAATTGAAAATTCAATATGGCTGCCATGGCGGCCATCTTGGATTCTCAAAACTGAAACGTCTACCTTTCTGTGAGGAATCACCATGGGTATAACATACTACAATTTCAGAATGATATCTGCATTCGTTTAGGAGGAGTAGTCTTTTTCGTGAAAGTTTACGGACGGACGGACAGACGGACGGACAGACAGACGGACGGACGGACGGACAGACAGACGGACGACGGACGAAGCGCCATGACATAAGCTCACATTTACTTTGTAAAGGTGAGCTAAAAATGACACTGGTATTTTTTTTTCTGCTCTTAACTTTGATAAAAAGGTCTTATCTACAGACACATCTACATCAGCAGGTATTGTGCGAGAAGAGAACCACATTACACTTCTGGCATACTTTATTTATGAAACCACCGCCGCTAGTTGGAAGAAATTTGTCTCTGGAGAATACACCTGGAAATAAGTCAATCTGACCGTTTGATGAGAGCTGATAGGTCACCTGTTGATTGCGTACACCTGACAACAGGTATGGCAACACCTGTGATAAACATTAATGATCTTCGCTTGAAGGGATCTTACCCTTATCATATCTATTTTATGCTGTTAAACAGTGTCTTAAGATATCAATACCAAGTGTTGGCAAAAATTTTATAACAGTCATGTAACGTCTGTAAAAAATTGAAATGTCAAAAAAGATGTATTGTAATAGTAATGTGTGAGTGAAAGTGGTTGATTACTGAAAAAAAATTAAAATCTTTTTCCTTTCTCCCAAACAAACACAACTTTTGTTTGAAAGGAATTTTAGAAGTTAGAAGGAATTATTAATTGATGATCAACTCCTCCTTATTGTAGAAATTATCAACCTTTCGTAAAGATCCTAATACTGCTTTCAAGCTTAAAAAAGAAATTTTTTGTTTGACTCCTGAGTTGACCAACACAAGTTATTGCTACAAAAACTCTCCTCTTTTACTGCACAAAGCATGGTGCTGTCTGGGAGGCTGTTCCGAGACCAGGAATCACTCTGTAATGGATGCATTTCAACATACCAAAATAACTTTTATGATCAAGTTATAACTTTGGGTATTATTGATGACAGTAGGAAATATAGATTTACAGAGGAAAAAAATTTAAATTGTAGGTTTCTAGTCAATAATGCATTCAGAACCTTAGAATTATTTATGAATTTCACAATTTTCGTGGTCTTTGTCAATTATGTTATATCCAGTAAAGACTAAGATATAAACTGATATTATATTCATCAAAACAGTTTATTCTTCTAATGTTAATTTTACTTTTTACTTTTTCGTTGTTACTATACCACTTTTTAAAAGATTTATGTCCTTTTTGAATGATTTTATAACTGTAAATAGTTCAATAATAATTGATCTTCACTGCTTATTTGACCACTGTTAATGGCTTTAGAGTTTTTTGTATTAGCAACATAGGGCACTTTACAAAGTGCACATTTATTAGTTATTACTAAACGTGGCTACTTGATACTAGTTTGTCAATAAAGATAGTTTGGAAGTAACATCTTCTACCAAAGATCATAACTCTAAATTAAAAGAAACTCAGAATGTTTTACTTTGCAGCTGCATCATCATTATAGCAATACAATTCTGTTAAACCTGCATGCATAGGATGGACCCAAACAATTGAGGGAAAGAATTATTCCTTTTAGATAACTACGTCTGAATAAGGAAGAGTTCTATGGATTGTTCAACTTCTTTATTCATCTCACAACTTCTAAATGCTGTAAAAGAAGTCAAATTTCCCTGATCTTATTTCTCAATTCCAAAAAGTAATTGCAAAACCAGAGGAACCATTTAAAAAAAAATTTAAAACAGACTTACCTGGTAATTGGAATTTGTCAATTGTATGGTCTCCTTTTGATATCTTCAACCAAATGGAAATCACCTCTTGATAGAAATCTAGTCCAGTGGCTATCCTTCAGATAAAACAAAATCAAAGTTTTCCCCAAGCTACAACCACTTTAACCATTCCGGAGTGACCACACCAAGAGATCGAACAGAAATATCTGGGTTAACATCAATCCTGCTTATAAACAACAAGAGTTACTTCCCTTTTCCGAGTGATCACACTTCTTGTATTAATCCTATTTACTGTTTCTGGTTTAAGTTGTAACATTTCTAGGACTGGGATTTAGTGCTATGGCATAAGAGGACCAAAGTTGGTTTTGACCTTGATATTAGGTGTAGTAATCAAGCGGATAATCAGGTTATCCAATTTCGGTGTTACTTCTCATCTTACCATGGCTGAATTGTCACAAAATACTGATCAACAGTTTATAGTGATTTTGATCACTGATTTTGGTATTGTTTACTTTGAACCTTTTGACTCCTTATATATCGCATCAGTATTGTTTCTTCATTTTGCTGCTAAGCAACAGAACATGCAACTTATTGGCTTACTTTCAGACTGTGTGGAGGAGAAAATCCATGGTGGTTCAAGGTTTTAAACATCATCATCACATCATCATCATCATCATCATCAATCATCATCATCATTTTGATACTTTTTGTCACAATCAGTTTAGAATTTTCAGTCCTCGGAAGACATTTGATTTGAATAAGACTGTTATTTCAGCCTGAACACAATTGACTTGAATCAGACTGTTATGTCAGCCAATAGGAGCATGTTGGTTTACAGAGAGTGTTGGAGTAGGGAGAGTCCACTTTATGTAGGTAGGCATCATAATGAGATTAATCCAGTCAATACCTTCAGGGAGCAACACATGAGCATTAACACATATTTGTGTTTTGACTCCTTTCGCTCAGTAAACAACATATAATGGGATTTGTCAGTCATTACTTAGGTAAATAGCTCTGATCTAAGATGTTTAATAATCCATGTGCGTAATGGTATCAAACACATCTGCTGAAAGTAATAAGCAAACCAGAACGTCTTAATGTGAGCTCTATTCCTATAATTGATCACTTTTTATTTGGGGCAATCACTGTTATCCAACTTCACATCTTGATTCTGTAAAATAAGTGCATGATACAACTATAGCTGTGAAGTCAGTATCATATTATGGATCATCCTATCTTCAATACCGTGTTCGACCTAATGAGCGCCCCCTAAGGGTTTTGTATTTAGGTCTAATAACCGCTAATACTAGCGCTAATAAAATAATGCAATTCAAAGAAGTTAAGCCGCAACATGTTATATTTTCTTCTCAATAATTTATAAGTATGTTTTGAACGACTGTATCAGTTATCAAAGACAACCTTAAAACAGTTCCACTTTAAGAGTCTTTATTTCAGTTGTCATTCCCAGCACTTTAATAAGCGCCCACCGAAGTTAATCTTTAAGCACCTTGGGTCGAATACGGTAGTGAGAATAGTTTTGCAAGCACTGTTTGTACCACAAAATATAACCAACGGTGCAGACTTAGTGCGTTACAAATGCCACTATTCTTATTATTGTATCAGAGGAAGAGCTTGAAAAATTTGCAGAAAAACAATGAGGTTTACTTAAAAACAGCTCATGTTCACATGTATTCAAGTAAGATATTTCATTACCTATGAGAGCAGACATATCGGGGTTTCATCGGAAGATTTCTGAACGTACCACAAAAGGTCCTTTCGATTTGTGTTGCATTAAACGGAAGAAAATAATTTATAGAGTATGTAAGATAGATGGTGGTCAATTTTCAGCTTTTCAAGGCTTTTTAGCTATTTTCCAAGGCCAAGTGTCTGAATTCCAGGCCTTTCATAAGCTTGTACGAACCCTGCCAATAAAAGTTTTCAGTCAAAAGCCCAAAGCCCCCATAACATTCATGTATAAACTCTCAGACTGAAGGTCAAACCTTTAAAGACAAAGGACATTGTCAGGGATCAATTATTGCATAAAGAATGGCTGTCACACACCTTACTGGGTGATTAATCCATTTCACTGGCACTTAAAGAGATTGTTTGAACTTTATTTGTTAAGCATGATTTGGTTAACCACCAAGATAAAAGTGAATGTTTTATATAAATAATAATCATTCCAAACTTGAACTTGTATTGCATGGTTGACTTCAAATGTAAAAAGGGTACTGTGAGGTGGCCCACTGACCTTGTTAAAATTTTATAGTTAAAAGACAATCCATGACCTCTTACTTAGCTTTGATACAAAACAAAATACCATTCATGCTGGGATGAATTTAAATATATAACATTTTCATCTTTGAAACTCAAATATATGATCATTTATCAATTTTAATGAGAATCAAATATCAGTCTTTGACACCTGCATCATAGCTAAAATCATACGCCTATGACTACTTTTTAGTTTCGAACATTATCATTCAAGCTTTCAAACACTTGCTATCAACTTAACCATGTCTTTTTGTCTGCTTTCCATGTTTTAAATTAATGTTTGAGTTATTGTAGCATTCACCAGCAATGGTACCAAAATATTGTCCCCTTTTTCTATCAAAATTTGTTGCGAGACTTTTGAAACAATTTTTCTTTAACCTAATTATACTTTGCTACATGATCTGATTTCTCCTTCATCAACTGACGCCATTGTTCACATCAGGCATATATGTGTGACTCAACAATCATGGAGTCTTTTTATTTCTATTGATATGCAACCAGATACTATAATTAACATTGATAGTGCTTGAATAAAGACACAAAATACATCAGAGTTTTCATTAATCTTTTACTAGACAAATGCATATTTATATTTGTGATCAATACAAAAAAGCTATAAAGTCATTTTGAATCCATATTCCAAATATACAATTCAATTCAATTCAATTAATTTACAAATGAATTTTCAAATGAATGAGTTGACATGCCATATTTCATTATTTTGTGACAATTTGGATTACAATAGCCACTAAAATGATTTGATGAAACATTTGTTAATGGTGTTGTAGTGAAATGAAAGATACAATGTTAATCAATAAGTGAATAACATGAGAATATTGGAATAGGAAATGCAAAAACAAAATATCAGGAATGAATTTACAAGTCATCAGAAAATACAGGACAAGATAAGTTACGGATATTGCATGTTTTTATGATAGAATTTTACAAACATATCAATGAAAAAATAGATCATAATCTAACAAGTTCATCATAATAGAAAAATATTACCAAAAATATCACAATTTACTTGAGATAATAAATAAGTACACAAGATAAAAATATCTTCAAAAAATAATTAAAGGTTCTTATTTCAAAGCAATGTACTTGCATATTGTTCAAATAGCTGCCTGAGTCATGAATTGAGGTAACAACAGTCTATGTGCTCTTTACTGATACAACATCAAAAGGTTTCCTAAATACAATGTGCAGAAGTATATACATATACATTTCATTAACAATCTAAATGACTGAAGGAATCATTGTTCTATATGCTCAACTCTCCTCATAACAGAGATACTTAAGTTGAAACAAACATTGTCAATATTTCATTTTTGATCAACTCATCTTCAGGATTGGACAAAAGATATGAATAGTTCATTGTACTTAAAAGTAATACAACTACAAACATTTCCAAAGATACATCAAGCCTTTAATTTATAACACAACTGACATCTCCTAAAATAAATTGAAATGACTGTAAGTGAATTTCAAAGAACCTGAGGAGTTTAAATTGCATCAAATATTGTTATCAACAAGAAAATCAGCAATACATCAGGAATTCAAAAATTTTCTGTTCTTCCCTCTTCCTTTACCTTTTGAAGTTTTCAAATTGCTGTCCCCTTTTCCTTTCTTTCCATCATCCAATGACTCCTCTTCTACTTCCCGAACAAATCCCCCTTCATCACTTGAACTGCTCTCCGAGAGGTCAACTTCCTCCTTGACCTTCACCTCTGACACTTTTCCAGTGGCCTTGCCCTTTCCACGACCTCGACCTCGACCTCTGCCCCCGCCACGACCACGACATTTAGTGACCCCAAGAACTTCTTTCGCTTTCTCTAATTTCTCATAATTTGTTGTTTGTTTTGGAACTTCTGTGTTGTGAATTCCTTTTACTTTATTGAGTGCTTGTTTAACCCGTTTGCTGACATTTTTCTGAGGTTCCATGAAATATTCTGGTTGGAAAAAGGCGTTGATCTTGGATTGTGTCTGAAAAAGTACAAGAATTCCACAACTAATTCATTAAGTTGTCTTGAAAAGGTTTTGAGATCATATGATGAGAAAATATTTTCTAAAAGCAGTTTTTATCGGTGGTCAGTTTCAATTAATGGGACTCTTTGATTGAATTGTATTGAGTAACTTATCAACAGAACACATCAATAAAGACCAAAATCATATTCCCTTTTTTAGGTTTAGTTTTTGATTTTTTTGTCTTTCTTACAGGAATACCTCAAGCATAATAAGGGAACAGTTGGTCAATGGACATGAATGTGGGCCATAATTCATCAATCCCTGACTAGTAGATTAAGGGTTAATATCTCACCCCCTTCTTGTTGAGCTGTTTGAGAACAGGAAGTACCAAGTCATCAGTCTTCTGTTTGCTCCATCCCATCTTGGTACTAGCATAACTGTCTTTGTTAAGGAACCCATCCACGATTAATTATTATCAAAAGAATTTAAATTATCAAAAAAATCATGTTGAGCCAACCATTAATTTACCTCAAGCCATATCTTCCATGTTTGTACATACACCTATCAAAATATGCTGGTCAAAAACAGATTGGTTTTTATACTCCTCCATCTAAAATCTAAAAAGCTCTCAATCCCTCCAATTTTCTCATGATCATAGGCCTGTTCTTGTCATGAATAACGAGCAAATCAAATTAATCAAATCAAGCATTATTGGCTAAATTAGGGGACACCATTTATATGCAGTATATATACGGATACAGAAGTGACTTCAAACTGAACAACATAGCAGTGGCTTATTGAGAGGAGTGATGTGCCATATGAAACTAAACAATCATCCATCTACAAGCTGCTGAATTACTATAAGCTCCACCTTTACAGATATTGTGGTTAAAGGTCAAGGATACTCTCTCAGAAGGTCAAGGTCAGGTGATCCCCATGAGAAGGTTTCACTGGAGTCATCCACTGTGGGATGGAGGTAGGCGTCTTTCACAGCTGGGTTAGGGAAACCTTTGTGAACAACATTTTTTGAATTGTTATATTTTATCAAAGCTTATGTGCAGCATTTCATCTATATACCAATTAATTAGAGAATTCAAAAATCGACTCATCAGAATAAAGAATACAACAATGGTGGTAGGCCCAGAGAGTTGTAAAAACAATATCAACGCCAACCCAAAATTCCCTCCAATTGGGATCTTTTAAGGAAATTGCCTGTAAAAAGGAGCCAATGACAAGGGCGACACTTCCCCTCTTCTTTCAAACAAGGAATTCTTGGATTTTCTACTCAACAATGTTAATTTGACACAGATTCATTGATGTATCATAAGTTTCCTACCGTCTTTGATCTCGAAATTTCTGATTTTACTCTTCAACTTGGATGTCACAAACTTCTTCCCTAGAGCTTGGGCTTCATCCCACCACGACCTGTGTAAAAGTTATATGGCAATGCATAGAAGAATCTCTGTTGAAAGAAAATGTATATAACACACACCTTCTCTTTCAACTTCAGTCAACCAAATTTACCCTTTGAATAACATGGATAGGATATCTTCCTACAAAGCTCTTCACAGGTGTTTTGATTCTGCATTTCTCAGATTGAAGGGTACAACAGTTTGGGTGTCTCGGAAAGAGAAAATTACCTGAGGGTGAAGAGACCAACATTACTAAGCCCATCTCGGCATATGTCTCCAAGATTCATACACACACTCATACATAGGTTGACAAGACCAAGAATACTAAGCCCTTAAAGATATAATTGACTCACGTCAAAATTTCTGAATTTTCCTAATTGAAGCCTAAAACACTGCAGATCTTTTGAAAAGACATTTATTTGAAGTTGAAAATTCCCTCATGCCAGAACAAGGAAATCTACAAAACATACATTTCTCCAATTGAAGTGTAAAACGGTTGGGTCTTGAAGAGACTCGTACTTGAGGTTGAAAAGCCCTTCAATGCCAGAACAAGGAAATTTACAATACATACATGTCTGAATTTCTCTAACTAAAGAGTAAAACAGCGTGATCTTAACTAAACATACTTGAGGTTGAAAAGCCCTTCAATGCCAGAACAAGGAAATTTACAATACATACATGTCTGAATTTCTCTAACTAAAGAGTAAAACAGCGTGATCTTAACTAAACATACTTGAGGTTGACAAGTCCCTCAATGCCAGAACCAGGAAATTACAAAACATACATATCTGATTTTCCATAACTAAAGAGTAAAACAGTGTGATCTTAACTAAACATACTTGAGGTTGACAAGTCCTTCGATGCCAGAACCAGGAAATTCCCCGAGAATCTCGATACCCGTGACGGGGCCGACCCCCTGGATACCCTCGGTGTAGTCACTGCCTAGTAGGTAGGCCAGGCAGATCAACTTGTCTCGGTCCAGACCTGGTTTGTGAACAAATAATGATATTATTCTCATGAAATACCAGGAACTATCAATGAAAATAAACCATGTCATAATCACTATGAAAATAACAATGGAATGTGTAATCAGTCATTAGAGACTAAAAACAACAATTAGCTGATCTCATCAATCAAGGATCTGTTGTAATGATTACTCAACATGTCATGTTGCTGCTTTGGTTTTTTCTCTCATGTTCTGACTCTAAACTACTTTTAGTAAAATACAATGATGAAATCGCAAAATTAACATTGAATTTATCTTCTCTTGATGAATATTGTGACTGGGCATCTCAATGAGACAGATATGGTTCAAGCAAAGACACATATTCTGTATCTACCGTATTTCCTCTAATAAGTGCCCGGGCGCTTATTTTTTCAGCACCCCTTTACCCCCCGGCGCTTATTAGAGGCCCGGCGCTTATTTCTTTCAAAGAGAATTGAACTTTGTTTTAAGTCGTCTTTTACAGTGCATACCTGTGAAATGTTTACTGAGTGAGCATTCATCTAATGGTTAGGGCCCGGCGTTTATTAGAGACCCGGCGCTTATAAGAGGCCCGGCGCTTATTTTCTCAACTACCTATGACCCCCCGGCGCTTATTAGAGGCCCGGCCCTTATTGGAGACCTGGCGCTTATTAAGGGAAATACAGTAATTATTATTTTTTTAATTCAACAAAACCATCATGATATAAAATATTTCCCTGTGATTATAAGACCTTCACTAAATATTCTTAACACGATGTTAAAATATGCTTTAAGAAGAATAGGAAGGGTGATATTGAATTTTTTTTTACTTTGTTACATCTAACTAGGCGATTTTCCAAGGCAGATGAAAAACAATTTCCCAAGAGGGTTTACATCCAGCTATTTTTAAAGGCAGCCAATTATTCATGAAACCTTATAACAAGTCAAGGGAAGACAACTCACCAAACTGAGACTGTACGCTGGTAACGCTGAAGCACTCTACAGTTTTCCTCTGGTTGAAGAAGTTCCTGTAGACCCGGGTGCCTCCAAACAGCCAGATGTCGCTGTCGTCCGTGATAGTCCCATGGGTCAGACCGAGGATATCCAACTGTGCACACTGAGCTTCTGCTTCCATGGGACTCACTATATAGGGGATCCCGAACAGCTCCAGAAGTTCCTAGGTAATATTAGATAGAACAGAAAATATTACATGAGCAAGTGTGTTAGACCATTTGTTGAGGCAGAGGATATGAAGATATCAACTTGAGAAACTGCAGTCTGAACGAAATCATCCTAGTACCGAGGAATAAAGTTATATATTAACTCTACTGGGAATCAAACATGTTCTTTCAATAGGTTTCCTCTCCACTAGTTCAGACCGCAGCCCCCTGGGTCACATGTTCTGACGTAAGCTCAGATAACCAATCAAAAGTTCTCTGGCAAAAGCCTTCAGTATCAGTAGCTAGGGGCATGCAACTCTTGTGAACCACTTAACTGGTAAACAAAAATGATGCGACCTATGGGGCTGTTTCAGTCTGATCAGACCAAATATTGAGGATCTCGTATCTCTATGGAGTTGACAATAAAATTGTATCCCTTGGCATTAGATTGATTTGAATCAGACTGGAGTAAATGTGTCATGCATTCATCTGATCTAATATTGGGATTAGTGGCACTTGGGCACATACAAAAACTATGACACGGTTTATGTTTTCAATGGTTAGTTACCTGAGCCTCCACGTTCATCTGATCTGAGATGGAGGTGGCGAGTCTGTCCTGTCTGCCGCGCTCTGCTCGCAGCGTCTCACTCTCGGTCTGCAACTCCTCCTGCATGTTCTCCAGCTCATTCTGTAGGAGATACTTAAAGATTATGATTCACACCTGATAACATTTTTATGAAATGAGTGTGGTTTGATATTTTAGTAACGTAACGTGGAGCGCGGTGGTGTAGTGGTTAGCGTGCTGGCCTATCACGCCAAAGACCCGGGTTCGAATCCAGGTGGAGACACCAAAGATTTGTGACCTGGGCTTTACACCGTGTTGTGTCCTTGGGCAAGGCACTTCATCCACATTGCACTCAGTCTACCCAGCTGTACAATTGGGTACCTGAATACGGGAAGTACGGACCTATGTGGTCGCGCGAAGCGCTTAGTAGCGGCTTTGAAAGTACAATTCCTTCAGGGTGATAATGTACAGCCAATGAGCAGTGCTTGCACTGGATATTAGGCTTAAAAATGTTCATTATTATTATTAATAATGATAATAACACTTTATTGTCCTCAGTACATGAATATTGGAAATTGATTTGCCCATGGCACCCAGCAGCCACGGTGCAGCGCCAGTTAATGCGTTGATCTGCCTTTACAATGCTGAGTGTCAAGCAAGGCAGCAACAACTCCCACCTTTTATCTTCTTTTGGTATGATGGGACCAGGAATCGAACCCAAATCTTCCGGGTGTCAAGCAGACATTCTACCACTGAGCTATGCCCCCGGTTACGTAGACTTGTTTTAAGACATGTTATTAAATTGGTTTGAGTTTAGTATTTTATATATTACTTAATTACATCTTCAAAATTAAGAGATAACAAAAACACTGCATGCAAGGTTATATTCCTTGATTCGACTCAACTGCCATTATTTAAGGATTTTCACAATAAGAGAAAGTAAAACTGAGAAATTTACCACTGTCATTCCCTTGAATTCATTTACAGAGTTGCTCGTATCTGCTTCTTCAACACTAGGTGGAGCCACCATTGCCTCTGCTTCGCCCTCACTATCATCAAGCTGGTAATCTCTGATATCGAAATCTGGGACAGGTTTGGATCGTTCCTCAGCCTGATGAAAGAACATAAAAATTTCTCCAAATTTTTATTTATGTAATTTAATTCAGGTTATTTTGGTGCAGATCACGCTAAATCTAGCTTATTGTCACATTTTCTAGACCTTACTGGTAAATAAGTCATCAACTATCACCCAAGCCGCAGCCATATGTTGATGCTGTTTCATTCACATAAGTTTAAAAATTGCAGAACACAAGAAAACCAATCAATAAATGATGAAAATCAACAAGAACATCAAAAGGTTGTCAGCCAGTGACAAATTAGAAAGTTATCAACTGACAGAGTATCCTTCATTTGTTACACCACTACAAGTTGAAGTTACTTGAACATCATGGTTACCTCATTTATTTGAATCTCTACCTCTTTAAAGTGACACTCCGCGAGTTAGTGTTTGTATATGAGAAATTTTCCTTCAAACATCTAAAATTACCATCACTCAAGCGAAAAATCTTTCCTCTATACGCTGATACTATCAAATATGTTTTGGTAACATTTAGTGCCAGAAGGCACCTGGGGTATCGATTTTTTGTCAAGGAGCGAGCGCTACGCAAAATCCTATATTTAGCAGCTGAGTTTTCCAAAATGTGTGTTTGCGTGGACAACACATGGGACGGGTTGACGTTTTAATACACTGCAGATGACTCCATCAAGTTTAAACCTTTCCCCTCTACAAGCCAGAATCCAGACTCAATACAATATTAATTTTGTCAGGGGACATCTTAGTTTAGTTTGTCAAACATTTTGACATCATCTTGTACTGCACATGGATTACAAACAGATGTCACTCCAGTGCCAGAGTCACAACAAAATGAGCTGACAGACAGGCTAATTTATGTTACTACAATAAATAGTTCAGAGATGGATCTATGAATTCTGAAGGGGGGGTGTGTTAAAGGGACCATTCGAGCGGGGTATTATTTGTGGAAACGAAATTCAGGAGGATTTTCCTGTTAACAAATATATATGATTTGTACATGATAATTTCTCATTTAATTACAAGTATGTTTGTGAGGTTAATATTTCAGTTGTTCAAGATTTAAAAAATTTGACAGAGAATAAAGTGTATCGCTCAAAAAGAAAAACATCGTGAAATGAAGCCAATCATGGACGCTACGATCGTGTAATGCATTACTACGACACAATGTTTTCGTAACTGATAACGTTTATTAAGAATTATTTGTTCTTCTATCTATATGCTCTTCTATCAATCAAGTAGTTATTTCTTTATTTGGTTAATGAATTAGCATAATACAGCACATTTGGTTTCTCGCAATGCTAACATTTCAAAATGGCGGATGAAAGCCGATCGATTGGTGCCTCTGAAGAAAGATTAAAGAAAAACTTTATAAGGAGGTGTTTGAACCCCCGAATCCCCCTTTGAATTTGCCAATTTAGTTTAAAAGCGGAAGTTTACATATTTCAATGTTTATAATGCCTACCTCAGTGATTGGAACCATATCTTCTTTTTCACTTTCATCAACCGAAGACACCTCATCTTTAGACTCATTAATTATTTCAACATCATGTCTTACTGGATTTGCCGTTTTAACAGTGTTGACATCAAATATCTCTGGTGGAAACAGTTCATCTTCAGTAGCCTTTTGTGGATCAACTGATATTTCTATAAAATCTTCGTCATCATCTGAAAAATATAAGCAGTGGTTCTAGTTTGGATCACTTTATGTTTTTTCAATTCTTTTATCAATTACTGTACATACAGATTGTTACGTGACTTATTCAACAAGTAGTTTTCATTTAAGAAATATCTGTAAAAACAATTCATAGCAGTTTTTAAAATGATTTTGTACAAGATGACAATTAGTTATAATCTTTGCAAAATCATTTTATTTTGTAATAACAATTTTATTACTGTTGGAATAAAAAATGCAATCTTGTCAGGTACACTTATCTATTTCGCAATACAAGTTTGATAAATACTTAAACTAATATTTAAAATCCCAAATAAATTTAATAATATTTTGGTATTCAATTTCATGGAAAACCTAAAATATATTCCCTTTCTTTACCTGAATCAGAAGAAACGATATGTTCCTTTTCTTTCCTGTGAATGTTTCGACTTTCTATGTCATTCCTTTTCAAAACTTTTGACTTTTCTTGGCTTGCTTCTTTATCTGCAGTTTTTCTCTTCAAAGAATTAGATCCAGGAACCCCAAACTCTTGCTCCTTCACATCTGATACGATGACATTTCCCCCAATTTTTTCATGGGTTTTCAAAGGATAAGCTTCATCATCGCTTTCGGAAGAATCCATTTTGGAATCAGCATCAAAGAGATCTGGGCCTACTCTAATACAGCAATCCTTTTCCCTGGAGTCAAGGGCAGGTAACTCTTGTTCATCCTTCTCACATTCTATCAAAAGATCGTCTGCTTCTTCCAATTCTTCAGATTCAACCTCGGCTACAATATGTTCACACTCCGCAGCCTCGTCAAGCTGACGTTGTTTATTGAGCTCTTGCACTGTCAAATCTTCAGCATCTTTTGCATCTTTCAAGGATTTTGCATTGTCTTTTGATGTTTTCTGAAGGATCCTGAAGTCACCAGCATCTTCCTTCCCTTTTAAAGATGTTGTGTTAACCATGTCTTTTGTTAAAATTTCTCCTGGCTTTTCTAGGGTTTCGACATCATTCACAGACTCTGAAAAGAATCCATCACATTCTGTCTTGCTATTTAGCTGATCATCTGAGGAGTCTTTCACAGCCGTGAAACCATCTGATTTTGCAGCTTCATCTTGTACTTCTGCTTTGACTTTGACATCACTTTGCCCATCTTTCTCATCCTTGTATTTTGCAGCCTGCTCCAACTGATGCTGTTTGCTCAAACCCTTGATGAGAATATAATGAGAAGCATCTTCTGACACTACTCGATGAGTTTCAAACTCTCCCGCCATGTATTCTCGACTGATAGACTGAGAGAAATCAGCGGTGCTCCCGACCTTCATCTCCTTCCTGACAGCTTCAATGTGATTGGTCAACGTACTCTGCTTCACAAGCTTGGCCATTTGGAATGCACTGAAGTCATCGGACGCCTGTAATGGAACAGATATCATAACATCAGTTGTTTAATAAGAAAAAAAATACTTCAAATGAATATGTTTATCATAAAGATATACAGATGTGTCTTTCTCACAGATGAATAATCAATTGCTGTTGTAATATATCAAACAGGTAGAGCGTAGGACTCTCAACCCGGGTTCGAATCCCGCGTGGACATGAAAATATTGGATTTTCTTTCCTGCTACACAATGAAGACAAACCTGAATGGCAAATGACTGGCAAAATTTTAATTTTAATCTGCCAGCCCTTCCATGTAACTAAAGACATAATGTCACCTATCTTGGTGTTGCAAAGTTTTCTTACAATGACAATTATTTCTTAATCTTATAGTCTTACATGTGATCATAATTCAACAACATAAAATCAAATTATTTAAGGTTATCTTCCTTCACTTTGTTTTAGTTCATTTACACTTCATTTTATCTTTTACATTAAATATATGTAAACAAGACCGTACTTCAGGCATTGGTCCGACCCTTCCCAGCCTTCTCCTCTTCCTCACTTCCTTCATCTCCGTTAGAATCTCGTGTTTTATCTCGCCTGGTAGAGATTGGAACTCCTCAGACTCGATGTCAATGTTCTCCAGGCTTTGAAACTCTTCCTAATGGGGGAAAACAAATCCATTGATAAGATGCTCCATTGTAAAAACTGACCTGCTTTATTCAATTGTGATGTTGTGATACTGTGAAACTCATTGCAATGTAACACTCATTCTCTGAGGACTTGATATCTTAATTTTCTTCTCCTTCACATGCCAAGGGAATTGTTATCTTTGATGCAGGTCAAGATGACTTGTGTGGTAGAACATTACGACAACATATCCCTCTCCAAATAATTATTTCTCAACTATACAATTGATGATACTTTTATAAACATCAAAGTGTTAGCAAACAATAAAATTTGAAATATAACTAAAATCTAATTTTCCTGCTATATTGTAACACCCAACAGGATACAATGTGACAGTTACTCTTCTTAACTTTACATGTTTTTTTATGACATCCAAACTGCTTTTGTCAACCTAATGCAAATAGATTACAACAGTTACACCCTTTGATCCCAACAGACCTGAAAACAAGCTTATAAATGTATTGGCGTCTGTTTTTTTAGAGTGAACCGTTTTTAAGATAACCATTTTTTCCCCACTCAATTCCACGTGTCCAAAAGATTGGAGTCGAGTACTCTAGGGGTTAGACTCGACTTGGACCCGAGTACTCAAAGTTTTATCCTTACCCAAGGATTTTCGCTATTTTATAGCTCAAAGTCCTTCAGTTACCTAAAATCCCTTGAACAGATGAATAGCCTAAATATTATAACATATATCACTTTGAAATGGTCGTGTATAAATAATCTTAATGTATTGAAATGGTAATGTTGATCACCTGTCTTCACACGTGACAGACAAATACACTTAAATGATTAACAGTGATATCCAAGAAAATGGACTCTAGTCCAGATGGACCCGACTCTGACTCGAGTACTCATGAACCCGTTGAAGCCCTACACTCAATGTGTAAGAAGAGTGTCCCCCCCCCCCCCCCCCCCGTACCTCAATGATTCTCTGATATTGAAGCTGGTCCTCCCAGGAATCTTCCTCCTCATCATCATAGTTCAGGGCACCTGTTGATCTGTCAATACAATACAACTTCGTGTAACAGGACTCCCATATTGGAATAACAACATATACTACAGTTGCTTTTTGAAAATCAGTTATAGAATAAACATAACAATCCCACCCCCAACGTTGACAATTTCTAATCCGAACCCGAAACCACCCCTGGATCCGCCACTGTGCTATACAGGTATAATGTTTTATAGGACAATCGCATGTTGAATAAATTGATCAAGCAAAATACAAAATAAATGTTACTGATTGCAGGACAATGTCTAAATCAAAAGTAACAGTTCAGAAATGACTGTACGATATAGAGAAAATTATGCAAATACATTTCATTATCTCAAATGATTAAAGATATTGACACAATGACCGCCAAAAGATTTTACATAATACTTTCCTTTATATTTTTCATTATAATTGGTACAAAAATGTCGACTTCAGCTTTTTTTTGACAGCACATATGTGTTGCTTTCAACACTGTATAACGCCTACAAAGTCAGTACTTCGTATGAAGCATCAACATTCGGGATATTTCCTTAATGATACTTACTCTTTATCCGTTTCAGGTAAGGGAGGCAACTCAAACAGATCTGGCCCTTTGGATTTGGATCTGAGGGCAGCAAGAACAGCGGAGTTATCTGCCCCTGGCTGGCCGAGAGCTATTTTCACTGCTTGGCTACGGATGAGATTCTGCAACAACTTCTTCGTGGCGCGTCCACTCTCCTCTTCTGCTTCCTCCTTCCTCTCTCGTCTCACCGCCTAGCACAGTATTTAAAACAGCTTAGAAAGACATATTTGTTTAAAAGCTTTCATTTTCTCTTTTTTTTCGTCATAATTCTACTTAAGAACATTTTAAGGCAGGAATTGTATCTTTGCACATGCAACCGGCTTATTTTGCCAACTATAACAGGAAAAAATAGCTCTCATCAGAGAAGTAAGTTTATGAATAATCACAGAGAAATTAGATAGGACCAATCTCTTACACAATTTTCCTAGTTCTGAGTAAGGTGACATTTACAGTCAAGCCTTTCAGCAGTGAGACCAGGAGGCCATCAGCTCGGTTAAATATTACACCATGCCTGAATGTTAGGATTTATGGAAGGCAACCCGAACACGAACCATACGCAACAGTACTCAGAATTGCTTTAACAAGCGATGCTCTATCTTATTTCAATGAGATTGATTCAAAACGTCAGACCATTTATAATATATTTCCTACCTTAACAACAAGAGGGGCAACCAGCCAGCCCATCTAAAACTGTATTGGATCAATATAGGAATAACTTACAAGCGTCTGTTTCTTGAGGACTGGGACCCCTCCGTCAAAGACGAACACTGGTTTGATCCTGTAGAAGAGAAGCTTACACAGCCTGATGAAGAGACTGTGGAGATGAGCGTTGGGCAGCGGGTTTCCGTCCTTGTCTCGCATACCCTTCGCTGCTTGGTGCAGCCAGATACTCACATCTTATTGGCTAAGGAAAATGGATACTTTTTACTTTATATTTTATTTTGATTCTGGCTAAAACCACCCAGGTCTCAAATATAACCCAGTTCTCCAATACAACCTAGAGGGTTCTGAGTTCAATAAAACCGGAGTATTCAATAAGAGAAATTGACTTGGAACACAACCCAGGCCATGTATTGAATCTAGGGGTTTAGGGGTGCTGAACAAATATAGCCCCAGGTTTGTATTCAAGCAAATACAAGACATAGAGGATAAAAAAGTCTCATTGATCTTAGACAGGAAAGAAATTTCACAACTAGCAAATTACAACTAAAATGTATTGTAAGCATTTATTGAATAATATTTCAGTTTGAAATAATATATACTTGGAAGAATAACAGGGATATTGGAATTTTCATTATGGATATGTTTAATGTGTCAATGTATGCATAAACCTTTATTCATAATTTGTACATTGTCCTTTTTTTATTTTTATAATACATCTTTATACATAACACATGGACATAACAAATATCGTCATTTTTATCCTTTATTTACAAAGAGCCCTTAATGTAAACAAATTATACAACTAAAATATTTGATTAGAAAGTGCCTTTTAAGTATTTCACATAATTTTGTCGAATATCAAACAATAAAACATATTAGGCATGTGACAAAAGAGAATACAAAATTGATTTGTGTCTTTGCTTGTCACTCAGCATAGTAAGTACAGAACAATGCTTTGAATGGTGCTGTCAAATACTTAAGCACGAAACAAATTTTCAAATGTGTGCATGCATATTCTTAGAACAATAAATCATCATCATCAAAATCATTACATCATCATCACAACCTTACTAATACTATTACAGGTAAAAGGATACCGACTGCAAGTATTTTCCCCTCCAGTGACTCTAGGGACACCGGTTTCCCTGCGGGATGTAGCAGCTGCCATAGACCCTGAACTCCCATCCCTCTCTACTGTGTTAAGTCATCTACCTGTTTCAAAAGAGGGCATTTGTTCTGTACCTGATCAGCGTCTTAAAATATAAATTACATTATAATATGGATATCATATGGCACTATTTCTGGATACTGGTACCTGTTCAAAGCACCGCAAACATATATCGGTAACCCTGAAGAAAGTACATTTTTAGCATCTTAGATTTGAACATCTTGTTTTCAGGTACTCCAACTAAGATCAGATCTACGTGAAGTGTGTGCAATGTGGATGATTGCACTGTTTATTAAAGAGCCACTCCGTGAGTTGTCTGGGTTCACATATATGCCAAACTTTATCAATAGTGCCATCTGATCGTGAAGTATAGACTTTAGCAGGGAAGTATAATTGTTAAGCTAATCGACGTTGTATAGTGGCAAAGGAGGGTTTGAAGTCGCCATTGTGATAGAAAACCAGACAATGACGCGCATCAATCAGTAAAACTTATCTCAAGCCGTCAGATCGGCGGTAACAAGTTGATAATGTTTTATAGTTTTTATTAGCTAGTTTTCATGTAAATTGGACATGTGAATTCGACTTCTGCAAATATGCCGACTGTTTTAGGGTTTCCACTGAAAACAAATTTTTATTGTAGAAGTGCCATTTGGAGAACGTATATGTGAACAATTTTGAATTCATATAATGAATCAGGCCATTTACCATCGTATCAAAGTCAGACAAAGATATCTCCCTTTTTTGCAGCCAATGTCTTGGATACCTTTGTTTTTGAGCATCCGTAATGGTCATATAGCGACATGGAAAATATCATACCTTTATGTTCCTTTTCCATTAAGAGTGTGGGAAAATATTTTAAGAATAAAATATGGATTGTTTTCCTTATAAAGATAGTACTGTTTAATAACTGTGCAAATTATTATTTTTATGATATTTTGTTTACTTATTAACCTAAATAACTAATTAGTTGTCTCTCCTGGATGTGAAATTTAATTGATATAGTTTTGCTGAAGCATACATAAATGAGCGAGGCTTTGGGAATGACCACTTTTGAAACGGCGTCACTGATTGCACATATAACTTTCACTGCATCAAATCAGCCTTCTACCTTTCTAGCCTTTCTTACTGCTACATTCAGTTTAAATACACTGTCTTTCAATTGGAACCATTTATTTTCCTTTTCCTGACATCACCTTATATTCCCCCCTTAAACATGTTACTGCCCCTTTAATACACCAGTCTCATTGAAACAAGTAAATTTTTTGTGATTCCATGTTGTGAAGTAAAACTTTATTAACAATACTGCAACTGGAACTAAATGTGTTTGACATTAAAGTTCTTAAAGGGGCACAATGCGCTCGCGGGTCAAGGCGAATTGACCACCGTTAATGAGACCGTTACGTAATTGATTTAGCGGGTAGCAAGGTCACGTGGTGAAGACTGGGCACTGGCCCAGCGAGATGCGGTCGTAGTTTTGATAGGGGAATCCCCTTCATGACCGATTTTTTTCAGGGAAAAAAGCTTCGTGGAGGTTTTTTAATTTTCATTTAATATTGTGAAAATATATTATATAGTTTGATGTAATATTTACAAAGTATCTACTCAGTTTATTTATACAAGACATAACATCGATTGTATTTATACATTGGATGTACAACTATTCTCCTTTGAATTTGTATACTATCATTTACAATGATAATTTATTGCTTATATGAACTTATTTCACAATTTGTCACTCTATACGAAACACTGTTTTTCATTACGAACCTGTAAAAATTCCATCTACGAATAAACCTACACAAAGGTATGGTTGCTTCTCTTTCATCTTATCGTATTTTTTTTACGAAATATTGAATGAGGGGGGGGTATTTCCTTAACTCGTATTGAACACGATAAAAACATACCTGCTAGAAGCATCCATGTATATGATCCACTGTATTTGTTAACATCATACATGATCCGTCAAGGTTTAACATATAGTGACGAAAGAGGTCCTATGAAATAAATTTACATTCTTTTTCTGCTTTTCATTGGTCGGATTATATTCTTCAATATCATTGGTTAACATTTTGTCTGCAGAAAGGTGCCAGGACAATTGGCGGTCCCTGCCATGTACGAATACATTAGTCACTAGTCTAGACATTCGGTCTGCAGTAAGATACCAAGACAGTCGGCGGTCACTGTTATGTACAAATTCGTTGGTCACTAGGCCAGACAATCTGTCGCCTATTGTGATGACAAGTTAGTTAGTGCCCGGACAGTTATGTCACTGTTTACGTCATACGACTAGACATTTCGCACTTTCATTGCTATAGATACACAACGTATAAAATGACAGGTGTCCAGTCGTCATAAAAGAAAATGACAGAGATAGATAAGGTGGTACTAACGAGATGTATATTTTATCAATGTATTGGGTGTGATTACAGTGATTACAAATATCAGCGATGTATTTTATTATCCTTACAATTAAACAAGTAAAAATAGTCCTGTTTATTTCACTGCCTGAAATCCAAGGAGACATTACTGTTTATGATACCTGTTAAAGAAAGATGATAAATATTTGATCTATTTGAAACATTTAGACAAAGATTAAATCTTAACTCAATTTAACAACAGCAACGCACATTCATAAAAAAAATCTTTATGAAAGGTTATAATCGGTGTTCGGTAAAAAAGGCCCGGTAAAAAGTCCTAATTTTGCCTAGGAAATAAGTTCTCGGAAAAAAGTTCTATTTGTAAAACCCAAAGATTTTGATTAAAAAGTTCATTTACATGTACTTTGTATATGATTCAACATACATTTATGATGAAGACAAGAGTGATTCTATGGATGAACATTTATGTACATTTATGATATCGTGATATCGTGATATTTGTGACATTTCTGAATCACATTAATATTTGGCATGTGATATTGAACTAAAAAATTTGTCTTTTACCTCATGATAAACTCACGAAGATATATTAGTGAATGTTTTAATTTTTGGTACGTAATAAGTTTGCAGATGTTACTGGGTATGCCTAGTATTGAAGTTTGATTGGACATAAGGATGATTTTATTCGGCCATATTGTTTGGACTTATAAACAATCTCGTATCCGGTTGAGTACCGCGCGAGTAGGGCGCTGCGCAAAACAATCATCGCTGAGTAGTGGTCACGCTGATTGAGATTTCCGACCTCGTTACGCTTGGCTAATTAAGCTTTTCCAACAAATAATTAATTAACCCGCGAGAGCATTGTGCCCCTTTAAGTTTAATCCTACTTTTCTCGGTGAAAATACTATTTTCTACTGCTTAAATTGTGTCCAGTCTTTGTTTTAATCCTTTATTTCATTGATAGGTAATTGTTGAATTTTACACTGTGGCTTCTTTCAGGTGACATTGAAAGCAGATTTGAGAGGATATGGGATATTGATTTCAAATGCATGCATTTGAGGCCGGACATGATTTACAAAATATGTTTTTATTTGGAGTAGAAATAACTTAAACGCGTAAACATCGACATACTAGAAAAATAATAGAGTAACCCTAACCATCATGTGTTTTGCAATAAAGTATAGTTTTGCCCTGAACTATTATAGCGTCAAACTATTCGGCCTTCGGCCTCATGCTTTAACTATAATAGTTCAGGGCAAAACTATACTTTATTGCAAAACACATGATGGTTAGGGCTACTCTATTTCTTAAATAAAATCATACCATTCATAACATTTGGAAAAGTTTGAAAAAGAACACACAATAACAGCACTGGTTTGGCACGTTTAATGACACAAACTGTAAGTCTCGAACATGTCTATCAGTAACACTAGGCATGTTTAATGACACAAGTCTAGACACAGTTAGAGACTGGAATATGTCTATCAGTAACACTAGGCATGTTTAATGACACAAGTCTAGACACAGTTAGAGACTGGAATATGTCTATCAGTAACACTGGGCATGTTGGGCCAGCGCCTCCACAGTCTCAGCGTATTGATCTTCCTCCAGCCCAGCTTCCAGATACTGATGATGCTTTCTGATGTTCAGTCGCGAGCTTTCCTCGTGTAGACTGTTTAACAATTGGCGAGGGGCGCTACTACTCTGGAGTGATGTCATCATGGGGATAGAGTCAACACCCTGAGAAGACGGCCGATTGGTGTCTGACAAAAGTCCATATTTAGAGACCCCTGGTGAGAAGATATGAGGATAAGGGGAGACAACTTTGCAAGGATCCTGCATCACACAGCCAGCATTCAAGGTACCAGGGTACATCTCAGAAAGATATATTTGAAGAATTTCATCCAGATTGCTGCACCCTGACAATAGAGGAGGGAGGTTGGCAGAGGGATTGGATCTGTTTATTCTGGTTGGGGGGATCCCCCGGAGCACTGTTGACTGCATGAAGGGGGACAGGGAAGGGGAGAGGGCAGGGGAGGGGGAGAGACCCACATGGGGCGTGAGGGAGACCCAAGGGGGCTGATCCTTGTGAGACAACAGGCTCTCCACACAACTGCCTTGGTGATACAGAGGAAAGGGGAGACTACTCTGTAGGGTGGAGATCTTCCTGCCGTGACTATTGAAGGAGCCGGTGATGTCAGCAAGGTGTGTTGAAAAGCCATCTCTTCGGTATGGTAAAGTCATAGTGTCCAGAGAGGCAGCAAGGATGGCACTTGTGTGGTAGTTCAGATCATGCTTATAGTTAATATGAGGTAGTGACCGTGGAGGACCAACTTTCTTCCACAGAGTCTCTGAGAGGGACAGAGGGAGAAATAGGGAGCTGAGGCTACTTGCCTTGTCCAAACACAATGCACAGTTGATAATACGAGATGCCCGTTGCCGGGGTGTAGCATCCGGTAAATGAGCAGAAGAGACACCAATTGTGAAGCGTGCTTTGCTTGAGAACTCATCGTCCAAGTACTGCAACATGGTCGCTCCAAGACCTCCGAAACCATTACACCAGTCCAGGAGCATGTGGAACCCCTGAAGCTGATCACACTCCTCAACAAAAAAACGTATTTGATTTTCCAAGGCATCATTCGTCTCAACATTACTCATCACATGACATCCAAAATTGAAAACATCAAATGGTCGCTCACTATCTTCATGGGTGTATTCTTGAACAAGTTTGAGAGATTTTGGATGAAGATGAAGTCGAAGGAAGTCCGACCATACAGACACAGTGTTGTCAAGATCATAAAGCTTCCGTCCAATAACTCCCGACTCGGCGCCGTCTTGACCTGTTTCAATGTCTAGTTTAGAGTTTCCTTCAGTTTCAGCTGTTACACTGGGTATTTGCTCTGCCTCAACTTTATCAAGATCTTCAAGAAAATCATTTTTCTCCACAGGCAGAGCCTCATGAAGCGCCACATCAGCATCCCATTTGACTTCTTCTTCCTGACCAGACTCATACAGAATTCCCTCGCTCCTTAATGACCTCAAACTTCCTTTGAGGTCCACAGCAACAAGCCTAGGAGTGTAGGTAACTTCCCCTTGTAAGGTTTGCCCCTCTCTGAAGAGGATATCATGGTTGACCTCTTTGAGTAGATTTTCAGCAGAAGGTGAATATTGGAATGAAGACTCTTGAATATTCCACCAATGAGTTCCAACAAAGTTGGCAAAATGTCCAATTTGCAAAGATACTATTTCTCTGGTTGTCATTTTGATTAATATTACACAATGACTACAATGCAAAGAGGCCCTACCATGCCAGGAAGGGAGCTAACTCGCAATCGTCACAGCTTCAGCCCACCAAAAAATGTTTCACTAAAATAACAGGGACATTCTTGATTGATATCGAAATTGATATATCTTTATCATTTCGTCATTTGATTATTTAGTACTGGTTTAAATTATCATTGATGCTGCTACAATGATAGAGGAAAAACACGGAGACTTACAGCAAGTTATCTGACTGTGTCATAATCTAAACTTGGCAATGTTTATCCACATGTTTCACACATCCGGTTCTGCGCACTAGGATTTTAACTAAAATCCGGAAACGTTGACGTTTCCGAAGCGTTCGTATAATATATCTTTTCCCGCCGTCTTCGATGAAAGCGCCAACAACTAAAAAAGGAACTCTTGTTCGGAAAAGAATACTGAATGTTTATCATATGAGGCGAAATAATTCTTAACATTGTTTGTTTTTGTTTTGTTTTTTACATTTCAGAATGACATTTTGTAATGTAATTTTAAAATGAATTGATTTATCGTATGGTCGTAATTATCAAAAAGATTTTTTAAGGGATATTGATTACATGTAAATATCAGCTCTGTAAGAACATGTATCATCACATACAAAACACATAAAAATCAGTAAAAATCAAATTAGATCGACAATTCCATATTTGTAACAGCATAGGTCCTACATGGCCTAACTAAATGTATAAAAATCTGTTTATTAAAATATATTTAAATATTCATAAGGGTACAATTAACTGTATTAGGTCTATTTATTAACACCATATGGTCTCATATTTTTGAAAATATATAGGCCCACCTGTATCTAGAGACACGCGTTTAATAGCACATCTACATCCGCCAAACTGCTCTTAATATTGTTAACCCAAATTTAAGTAGCCTGGACCTGATGACATAAATGTGTCATAAATAGAACGCTTATGAAATGGTTGGAAAATTATGTAGAGGTTTTGTAAGACTATTTTTGAAAACCGTCTCCTGTTTCATGCGTACTCTATGGCCCAAGATGCAGTTGGCAGTCGACCAGTGAGGAAGATCAGGAAGAAGTTCCTGAAGATGCAGGAGAAATTGAAGAATCTTTGTCAAGACCATGTTTGTGAGAGAAAATCAATCCCAGAGTTTTTGTATGGGGTTGGATGGAACATAAGAATAAATAAAGAATTTTGAATTGTCAGAATTTGTGCTGATGTGTATTGAGATGTGAGATGTTAGTAGAGCTCAAAACCTGAACAAAGGTGCTAAGACCACAGGAACCCCGATATCGTAAATAAAATGTAGGTAAAACGTGGGTAAGAAAGATCCGTTCCTATACATATAGGAACGGATCTTTCTTACCCACGTTTTACCTTCATTTTATTTACGATATCGGGTTCCTGTGGATACCGTTCCTATACATATAGGAACGGATCTTTCTTACCCACGTTTTACCTACATTTTATTTACGATATCGGGTTCCTGTGGCTAAGACATAGTGCTAAACAGTAATAATAATAATTAGTGCTCATGATATGACTTAAGGTCCAAAACCAGATAATGTTATTGTTTCAATGTAAAATGTTATGAAAAATATGTATGTTAGTGTTTTTATTGATGGATAATTAAATCTTGTGACTTTTTTTCCTGTGACTTTTTTTCCTATGCAAATTTGTGACTTTTTTTCCGTGACTTTTTTTCCTGTGACTTTTTTTCCGCCCACCCTATTGCCAAGCGCTGTTTAAAATCAGCAGAAGAATTCTACGAACATTTAGTGCATATATATTTCTTCCAAGTGAAAAAGATTTATCTTAGGTTAGCTGGACTAGGTAACAATGTTTAAATTACTCCTGCCACAAAATACTTGAATTAAATAAATTATGGATCCTTGCATTGTTTTTGTATCGCATTAACCGATGTAAGTTTAGTTCGGTGTTCGTATTTTTCAAACTTGGAATCTTTTTCCTTTACATCTGTGAGCGTTAAAGTTGATATGAGTGTTGATAATTTCGGTAACATAACAATTCACCAAATTGCAGAAAAGTAACTAACTGGTTAGATCCTGCTAGTCGGGGAACTGCCTTAAACTTTTTTTGGAAAAAGTAATTAATGATTAATAATCTCATATAATTCTTTTCTTTAATTATCAAAAAACGATTTCTAGATTATCTGACGATTCATTATTTAACTTAAAACTGGACATAAAGTATGTTACTAATTTGCATATATTTGAATGACATCATTTCGGTATGGTCCGGATAAATCACATCCGGCATTTGAAAACCCACGTGTTGAAAAATGGCGGACACTGGTAAGACTGCAAAGAGCGATATTATTGTTTGCTGTTTACTGTGATAAAATAGTTGCAAGTGCACGAACTAATAGTTAAGCATGTTTGACATGCATTCTAGGATTATTTGGTAGTTTTGAATTTAAATGTTAACTGCTCTAGAATTTGCAAATGAAAAAGTTATGTTTGGTGGTCAGACCACGTGTTCCTATCAAAGATTTGTTTAGGTTGAGTCTGTGTTAGTCGGATCGGCTTCATATACAGCACAAATGATAATTTAAAGTCACAATCAACTTCAACAATTGACGCTTTTACGGTTGATAGTAATTAATTAAAAGTTGCCAAATTGTCAACAACTGAATCGGCGCATGGGCCATTTAAACATTTTCTCAAAATGAAATCGTACACTAAGACTAACAGTCAAGCTGGAGTTACCGTAATATAAAACTGCAATATATAAAAATATTCATTTGTTTCAGAATCAAAGAAAAAGCACAGGAAGAAGAGTTTAGGTGGCGAGGACCTTGGGGTAAATATCGCTAAATTTTATCCAACTTGCAGTCATTTAAATTGCATTCCATGCATAGACAATCTTGAATATAGTCAATGGTATGATTCCTGACCAATATAAACATTTTAAAAGTAAAAACCTACAAAGAAAATATTGTTTGTTATAAAGCTGCTGTAGGGTCATTATTCATTAGCATAAGTGTTAGTACTGTTACACTGTATGACATTCAAAACAAAACATAACAAAACACTTTTTGAACCTATTATGAACTGTTTGAACACAGCAATATCAGTTAAATGATTATACATCAATATTTTCAACATATTTATATTTCAGTCCATCCAACACACAGAAAATTTCCTCATTCAACCCTCAGAGAAGGCAGCCAAATTAGATACCTCACAATGGCCGTTGCTCTTAAAGGTGAGAATTTGTTTCTTGTTACAACTTTATTTATCTGTTCTTATAGTAAGTCACATCCTTCGTTATCGATAGGTATATGTTGCCCTTGGTTAGTGAAGAATGCACCAACAATGTCAGTCTGATTAAAATCAACCATGTTCTGGGGAATAAACGTTTCAAATATTGACACTACCGGGAATCGAACATGTTCCATCAGAGAGCCCTCCTCTACAAGGTCTGAATGCAGCCCACCTAGTGCCTCTACTCACACATTGCTGTAACCAGTTAGGGCAAACAGAACCCAGTCAGCAGCGATTGAATCACATCATTGTTTCTAAGCAGCGTTTAATCAGACTGAATCAGTGTGGGTGTGATTTCCTGACTCTTGAGGCTGCGAGTTTGAAACTTGTGAAGAACTTGTCCTGAAAAAGGGCAAGGAATTGCAGATAGACTAGCGAGATTCGAAATGTAACACCTCTTAAGCAATGGAGATGAGTTTTTATTTAGAATCTGAATGATTAATGATGTTTTGTTGATTTAGGAGATAAACCTAGTGTGTTTGAAAATCAGAGACATGTTATACTGGATTGATAGCGAGTAAATTTTAAAATGAAACCGAACGCGCTGATTGAACCCCTAAACTTCTTATTTTGAATAAAATACTTTAACTAAAACTATTTGGTCATCCCCCGTAAACACACGGAAATAAAACATGTTAATTAACTTTTTAAAAGTTTTAATCTCAGAAAACAGCAGAATACCAGCTATGAAATTGCCAGTCGGGTGTATCAATGCGCGGTGAAGTGGCCTCAAAATCAGAGGAAGTTCAATCCAAAATTGATCACGTTTGATTTTTCAGGAGATACAAACAGAATTGAGTATCCAGCACTTTCATGGTAGAATGAAAAATGAATTCATGTTTTATTCAATAAAGTCTGATTTAGTAAAGCACAACAATAAAGTATTTTTGCATTTGCAGAATTTCGACAAGTTGAATGTAAGAACGAACCACTACACGCCCATTCCATCAGGATGCTCCCCTCTCAAACGGCCGATAGAAGAATACGTCAGGTCAGTATTTTTACCTTTCACAGCTAGGGGATTTGTGTCTTGAAGAATATCATGTAACAAAAACTTGTCATGCTCTGTTGTATGTTTTATTAAAGTATTGCATGTTCAACGTAACAAAGGCACAATGTAAACTTATAAAGATATAGAAAGTTCGAAACCTTATTGCTCAATTTGCTTATTGGTTTCCTAAGAACTTAACTTGTAAGGGTATTTTTTCATCAGAGAAGGTTTATGAAATAAGAATTGAATTCAGTGTGACATTTTAAATATAGTGACATTTTTTATCATTCTTCATATGTGGAACCTTAAATTTTAATATCACAGGAGTGGAGTGATAAACTTGGACAAGCCAGCCAACCCATCTTCACATGAAGTCGTTGCATGGATCAAGCGTATTCTTCGTGTAGAGAAAACTGGCCACTCTGGAACCCTAGACCCGAAAGTGACGGGATGTCTCATCGTATGTGTCGAGCGAGCCACCCGATTGGTCAAATCTCAGCAGGGGGCGGGGAAGGAGTATGTGTGTATCTTCAAACTGCACAGTGTGGTGGAAGACAGGAAGAGAGTACAACAGGTAGAAATCATTTGGAACTTTTCTTGACTTGTCTTCCTGAGATTAATTTGAATATGACACTCAATTAAAAATGATGTAGAAATTACCCATAATTAATCTTTAGAATTTTTAGACTGTGAAAAATACCTTGATTTTGAAATTTTTATATTTTGGAGTCATCAAACCTCGTGAAATGTTAAGACAATATATTTATAGTAAGTCTGATCTTTGAAATATAAAAAGACTTTCAAATTATTCATAATGTTCTAGAAATTATTTTGAAGGCACATCAGTATTGTCTTGAATACCATTCACTTAAGAAGTCTTGTCAAAAATTCTTTTTAAAAAGCAGTACTAAGTTTTCTCTGTCTTTCTATGATTGTAACTACTATTGACTGAATGTTTATGTATGATGTTTTTCAGCAAATAGAAGGAATGACAGGAGCCCTGTTCCAGCGACCCCCACTCATCTCCGCAGTGAAGAGACAGCTTCGTATCAGGACGGTGTACGAGTGCAAGATGTCCGAATACGACGTCGAGAAAGCTATGGGTACGTCTTTGACTGGTTATTGTAAATCACACATGCAGTAATCTTATCAAATTTGAAAAGTTGGACTAGACTTAAGCATTTCCTGCTGAATTGGTACTACCCTTCTCTTCTATAAAAATCAGAGAATATGGACGATCCTCTCCCCTGTTGCTTGGGTGACAGTAATGAGGGAATGCACTTGTATTTACTATCATATGTCCTTAAGTATGCAAATACTAAAGATACTTTGATCATATGACAATGAGGGAAAAGTGAAAAGCAAAAAGCTGATTTGACTGATTTTGAACTCTCTATTTGTCGGGTAAATTATGGAAGTGCCTCTGCTTAGCTGAAATTCACATGACTTAGAATCCCTCACAAGTAAATGTTTGATGTAACTTGACAACAAAGCTCAAACTTCATGTTTGCTAAGCTGAAATTCACACTTCCCATAACTAAGGAATCCCTCAACAAACATTTTACGAGTACTTGTCCCTATGTCCAATGTGACTAGACAACTAAGGTGGAACTCGCTTTGTTTACCCAGGTATATTCTGGGTGAGCTGTGAGGCCGGCACCTACATCAGGACCATGTGCGTCCATCTTGGTCTCTTCCTCGGGGTCGGAGGTCAAATGCAGGAGCTACGTAGGGTTCGCTCTGGTATTCAGTCAGAGAAGGTAGGTTGGGTTATGATGAACAGAGTGATTGGTTCTTGTTGAATATACAGTCCGGTAAAAATTGACAACGTCCGGAGGAATGTTTTTTAAAAAAATATTTCGTCTTCTGGGATATGAACCAGTTCAGGGGTTTCCTTTCCACAATGATCTGGCTGCAGTTCAGTTAGTCACATGTGCAGACATAAGCTTAACTATTAACTTACCAATAAAAAAATCTTGTGGCACTATTCTTCTGTGCTTGTAGCCAGATGCAAGAATCTCTGTGAACCATGCTTTCACAAAATAGGATTGTCGCTAGCTGTCTTTGAAACATGATCGTTTGATGACATGATTGACCAGCGCTAGCCTGGTGAAAGAACATAAGTGACTAACAAGGTTGCAGCCAGATATTGTTGAGTATCCAAGTATAAAGTACTTTGAAACTTTCATTCCCCGATACACTGTCAATTTATATCAGACTGTTGACTTTATCTTGTTATATCGTATTCAAGATCTAGTCAACTTTCCAAGTGCACCTTGCATAAGGATCAAGTTGAAATAACTGGTTTAAGCTGTAATATTATTTGACTCGCACTGACTAAAACATGTGAAACTGGAAAGTTAGTTCGTGAAACTTTGTATTGATTGCGTGTTATAGAAATCAACTGAGTAGATGATAAAAGATCAAAGTCCATCTTTACCCTTCCCTATATCAGGGCTTTCTCTTGCTTAGGTTCTTTATTTGCGCAACAACATGTCAGATCTTACCCACTTCCCTGCCTTTTGCAGGTTGGCATGGTGACAATGCATGACGTCATGGACGCACAATGGGCCTACGACCATCACAAGGATGAAGAATACCTCAGAAGAGTTATCCGCCCTTTGGAATCTCTCCTTATTGGTCACAAGCGAATCATCATGAAGGACACAGCGGTATGTTAAAATTATATCTTCATTGGTCATATCTTCTCATGGAATTATAAAGAGATTATATTGTTGATGTGCTTCAAAGTGCTTTACAAAGCCTATTATAGACAAAATGAATCTGTTGCAGGTGAACGCAGTGTGTTACGGAGCTAAGATCATGTTGCCTGGAGTCCTCCGGTACGATGACGGAATAGAAATGAATGATGAGATTGTCATCATCACAACAAAGGGAGAGGCTGTGGCTCTTGGTAGGTTTCTTAAACAATTAGATACATGATCATTCTAATGTAACGCTAAAGTTTGACATTTGAAGATATGTTTTAAAATGATTTTCAAAAAGTTTAAAAAGCAGATAATTTCCAGTCCAAAATAAAGTTTTCTTCTAAAATTGAATCTTGTGATGATTATGTGAAAATATCAGACTTTATTCTGGATTGACAATTTTAATATTTCCACATGTTGATCCAGACATTTAGAATTTCCAAATACATGTATTGACACTCATAACTTTTAACTACTCTATAATTCTGAGGGCTTATGTACAGGGATAACATATAATAATCATTACCATCATGATCAGGGCCTCTGCACTCTTTTGTGACCAAGTTGCACTAAAGCATAAAATTATATACAATTTACATTGTTTTCAGCCATTGCCCAGATGACGACAGCTGTTATCTCGACGTGTGATCACAATGTGGTGGCCAAGATCAAACGTGTCATCATGGAGCGCGACACATACCCAAGGAAATGGGGTCTTGGACCAAAGGTACAACTGAGACTTTCAAACTCTTGACAAAACTTCTTTCACTACTGTTATTGTGCAAATTATGCCTCCCAAAATATGAAAAAAGGTTTCAGAAACAAATCAGCTGAAATTGTATATTAGGGAGACATCTGTTTTTACGAGTAAAACCACTTTCTAGTTACTTCTTTTGTTGTCCTAATGATAAATAGTTTTTGACAAACTCAGGATTACTGGATGCCATAATCACACATTATCTAACATTATCTACCAAATTTTTATCACGATTTAGTCAACTGTATCGTGTATGGTATGGTAATGACCATGACTATGCATTTATGAATTTTGGAACCCTTCAATATCTCAAGAACTATTCACTAGATTACCCTCCTATCTTACCTAAAGCTTCACAAAAGGATAAAATGAGTTAATTGTGAGAATTTGGTTACAGGCATCGCAGAAGAAACAAATGATAAAAGATGGAAAGCTGAGCAAATATGGCAAACCGAATGAGAACACACCTCAAGGTTGGAAACAGTCGTATGTTGACTTCAAGTAAGTACAAAACTATTACACAGATTCTTGTCGTTCTCAAGGAGAGGAAGAGTTATGATGCATATATATATGTAAATAGTACAATACACTGTTGGTGAATTAAACTAAAGTTAAATAAAGTCTTCCGTTGACTAAGAGTTTGTAAAGAAATGTGACCTTTTTGGTGAAATAAATCCTATAATTAAGTCCTAATTTGAATCTCATTGATCAAAAGGTAAATAGTCTTATTTTGTTATTATATTAATTATGGCCAAGGAAATCATAATTTTGCACAAGATAAAAAAAAATGTCTTATTTGAAAATGGATGAAATTGATACACTTTGTGCAAGATGCTATGTGCTAGCTTCTGTGTTCTGAAACCAATATATCTTAAATGGTTGAAATCAAAATATAAATTTCAAGTGTTTGGTTCAAACTATTGCCATAAGTTTAATATATCTCGATTTACATCATTCTTGTTTCTTGGCAGCGTGAAGAAGGAAGATTCCAATGGAGCGGGCGACGCCCCAGAACCAACTACACCGACGACGCCCACAACACCCAAGGCTCAAAAGGTAAACAATTGATATCTAGACATTTTGGGGGCAAAATATGTTGGGACATATCACATCTTCAGCAAAATAACATGTCTGTTTGTTTGGGGGTGTTTTTTAAAAATCTGAGGGAAATTATATAAATCTTCTTTTTTTCTGACAGAAATACAATCTGTAAGGTGTACTCTATATAAAGGGCCATTGCTCTGTTTATATTGTTAATGTATCGCTGATGATGCCATATTAGTAATCTTTTATATTTCCAAAGTCTAACATTTCTTATCATTTTAACAACCACTCCATGACCTTGATTTTCAAGCCAGGAGTATAGTCCTAAGTATCATGTTAATAAATAATGATTTTCATACAGTTAAGAGATTCTAAACCTATATGTCCTCGATATGTATTTCAGCAATTTCATCATTATCAAGACAACCTTTACCAGTATATAAAAATATGGCGTCAAAACATTTGGCTGGAATCGTAATGTTTTGAAGAATTTCAAAGATTTTACCATCAGTTTAAGAAGTACCACATTTGGGCTGGTTGATGTTCAAGATTTTTTTCCTACACTGTCAATATTGTATTTGTAGCGGAGGCACGACCCCAGTAGCAGCAGTAGCAGCTCGGACGATGAAGTTGCCACCCCGGCACCCTCTACAGAGGAGAAGAAGAAAAAGAAGAAGAAAAAGAAGGATAAGAAACAAGAGGAAGATGTTGAGGAGGTAACTATCACTAATTAGTAATTAGTTATTAAGTACCATGTTCTGGTTATTTTCCAACATTTGGTTGAAGTCGAAAGGTTTGTTGACAGTGAATGGTTCCTACACCTTTTATACAGACTCCTTGACTAGTGAGGATTATGATAACCCTCTGACCCCTAATAAGGGCTACAGGAGCCAGGGCCCCCTTTCACAAAGCAACCTTTACTAAGGTTAACCTTAACTCCCATACTTTAACATTGTACTATGGTTACCTTAAGGACTTACGATCACCTTAGGGCTTTGTGAAAGAAGGCCCAGGCCCTTAAAACCAATTTTTGTCGTCATCTTCAGAAGCATATGGCCCAGAAAGCTGAAATCTTATGTATATACTCCTTGACTAATAAGGATTGTAGTTTAAAGCTTTTGTGACCCTCTGGCCCCTAATAAGGGCTACAGGGGCCATTTCCTTAAAACCTTTTTTTGATGTATTTTTTAAAGAAAGCCCAGAAATCTCAAATCTTGTGTACAGACACCTTGACTACTAGTGAGGATTATAGTTTAAAGCTTTTGTGACCCCCTGGCCCCTAATAAGGGCCTCAGGAGCCATGCCTTTAAAACCTATTTTTGTAGTATTTGCTAGAGACAAATGGCCCATAAGTTGAAATCTTGTGTACATACTCCTTTACTAGTGAGGATTATGATTTATAACTTAGACCCTCTGACCCCAACTTAAATGAGTGTCATTTTCACTTCATACACATAATATATATGTTGCGTTGTCTTTGCTACTTTATCTAATGACTTTATGTCACTCTTTACAAATAATTCTCTATTCATTTCTTTCTTTCAGCCGACATCGGAGAAAAAGAAGAAAAAGAAGAAGAAAGAGAAGAAAGCTAAGCGAGACTCTGACTCTGATTAGAACCCTACTGTAGTCGTACTGTATCATCAACCATCAATTTGAGAGAGATGGGGGCTCATTTGAAAGGATTGCTCTGGAAATGTTTGAGTGAAATGTGAATGTTAAAGTCTGTATACAGTCTCAGCTCTGAAATGAAAGAACTGGCATTCAGCTAAAGTTATGGCAAAAATTAGTTTTGTTTTATTTTGGTCACAGGAAATTTAATGATATTTTATTCTACTGTAGAATTTGTTACTATCTGAAGAAATGTTAAGCTAGATTATGATTTGTTTTTTTGTTTTTTTCTACAAGCATAAAGTATTTTTAATACACTTGTTAATGAAAATAGCTATTTTTGTCCTTAAGGATATATTTTCACTGTTGTGTAGAATATTAACTTGCATTCATAATACAAATGTTACAAATATTTCACACAATATTTTGAGAAGTCTGTGTTCAGTTAGTAAACCAAAGAAAGAATGGGAACTTTTTAATGTATGTGTAAATAAGACTTGTTTCTTATTCTGTAGGTTAGTAACGAGAAGTTGATCATTCATGTTCTCCAATGTGATTGGTCAGAATGGAGGAAGAATCCTTTATGAGGTGTATTACTGGTGAATTGCTTCACATTTGTGATTTAAACATATTTACAATGATTAAAGTTGCACTGATGCATTTAAGAGAATATACCACTTCTGTGGACAAAACATTTCAGATGAGTTTTAAGTGCAATGATTTGAAAACCAGAATCTGAATACTTGAGATGTTAATGATTGTTATTGTTTTCCTTCCTTGATGCTTACCCAATAACAATATAAGTCGTCAGTCGATTAGCTTACGTGTGAAAAAGGCTACACTGAAATATTAGTCATGGTACCTGGTTAGGTTCTTAGGTTCTTTTTATGCTGATATTTATGATTGAAATGTTCAATGAAATTATATACTTCGTAAATTCAGTCACAAATGACTTTTAAGGAATTAAGGATATTGATAAAAAATAGCCTTTCAATTTATTTTCAAAAGCTTGTTACTGTTTAAGATAAGGATTAACATTTCCTTTTAAACGTATTGTTTCTTTATGTAAAAAGTTTTAGTTCTATGGTTTTATCTGTCTGTGCTGGTTTATGATTTGAAATACTAGTGCTACAGTATTGTTTGTTTAAGAAGGCGAAGTATTCTTGCAAGTTTAGAATTTGAGTTACGTAAGATTGATTTGAGCGGATGCGAGACTTGGTCTGAGATGAAAGAGCAATCTTTGTGCATTTATTTCATTAAAAGGCATTGCTTCATTTATTTTGTAAACCATTTTGTAAATAAATCATCTATGACATGTAACTTGTGTATTGATTTTAGGCAGGTTTCCTTCCTTACTACATGCCTGTCTTCGTTTCAGCGACTTCACCTGTTTCACATTTTGTTTAAATTTTTACCAGAAGAGTAGCCTATTTGTCAAGATTACTAGCTATTTCTAGCTTCTAGAATCAGTCTCCATCTTTGGCAAATAAAATTCTTTCTGCAAAGCTCCAAATTTCTACAGTGCAGTCTTTGGCGAAAAGTTGTAATTGTCATAAGATATCTCAAGATATATCAAGATCTTGTGCAGCCGACAAGAAAGTTGGCACAGTAAATTTTGTGAAATATTGAAAAAGTTTAATACTCTGTGATTAGGGCTGGAACAAGTTAATTTTTATGGGCATTTTTCAAAACACAAATTGGACATAGCCTGAGTATTTTGAGTAAGGGTTGTTAACTTACATTCTCGTTAAGTGGCAGTGTGCCCTTCACATGATAGAATTGAGAAACTTAACCTTATACCCGCGCTCATAGCTGTATTGATTGCTGTAAGAGACTTGATTCCTTATCATAGATACTCAACGATAACATCAGTATCCCCTTTAGCACCGGTTAAGGCATGTGGTACTGTCACATATATTGTGTATCCCTCTACACATGGTTACAAGCAGGAACCACAGACGCCTTATCATGAATACACTCAACAATAACAGTACCCCCCTTTAGCTGCTGATGAGGTCTGTGGAACATATAACCACGTGTAGAGCGATACACAATATAAACAGAAATCACAGACATAGTCACTGACCATATATGTTTGCAAATTCATACAAACTGCATGCTTCAAGTTACCAATCTGAGTTCCATTAAGATATTCCAACATTGTTTCAAATTACTTTCACAGTACTATGCTAAACAATAGTAGACCATTATGCCGGGCTAGTGCTGGCTTCTTGAAGACCAAGTCTTTGATTCAATTTGATTCTTTTCTCTTATTTGTCCTCGGCGGGATAGCAAAAGGAGGTCTGTTCTGCCTCACTAGAGCAATAGAAAATCTTCATCCCTGATGGAGTGCGGGTTAAAGATTGATTGTTTACAAACCAATTTATGATATAACAAGTTTTACTTGAAAACATTTATTCTTTTATCTTGTACAAGGAAAAACAAACATATCACAAAACAACTCACAGTAAAACATCTTCACGATACAATATTTCATAAATATATCAACAAGCAATATATTAATTTAACCCGCTAGAAATGTTTGACATGATAGATGTACTGTACAGTTGCCATCAGTTACCATGTCCTTGCACTGGTTGTCAAATCTTTACAGATACACATTTACATGAGAAGTAAATTTTCAATTCTTAATAAAATCGGACCACAACTATCACTCATACCTCACTGTATTTCTGATATGAGCACTGTATGGGTTTTGTCAGGTGGTATTCTCTTGGTCTTTTTACCTTCCCTGAATTCAGAGGTCAGCAAAACCTGCCTTAAATTCAGTAACACAGCGAGCACTCGCGAACACTCAATGTTAAAAGAAGGATACCTACCGCGAACAACGTGTTACTGAACGCAAAGCTGCTTAAAGTATTTCTATCGTGGTCACTGATTGGCTGGAGCACAAAGGTCACCCTACATGACCCCTCTAGAGCAATTATCAGATTTCAGTGAAGTTTGAGTATACACTTAACTGTGATTGTACACAAATCTTTTTAGTTTATTTTCAACCACAGATGTGTTTAAATTGTGAATTTCTTCATATAAAAAAATCTCAAAGAATTTCTACAAAGTCTGTTATAAGCTACTTGCCATTATTAGATAATTGCAACAAGGAATAAACATTTATATAGTAATAAGTTACAGGAGATCTTCAAACAACCTATACAAAGAATCTTTGTTTGCTCTATTGTGCATATCAGAAGAAAGATACATTACCTGTTGGAATAAAGGAGGGAATTTCCCCAAATCGTGTAGGTCAACATATATACCTTAAATTCTCCTATAATTCAAACCCTAGATTTCTAAAGTTTGTCAGAAAATGTTTGACTGTTTAGTGGCACTATGGTCAAAATGTTTGATAAATATCATGAATGTGTGTAATTTTAATGTATACCTAATATATTTTATAGAAGACCATGTCATCATTACAAAGATATTTTATATGGACTATTGCAGTAGAGATACTAATGCTTTGCAATAATTTTTTTCTCAAAATAAACCAACTTTAAGCAATGGTTGAATTATAGGGGCATCAACTTTAGAAGTGATTTATTTCATGACCGCAGGAAAATATGTGTGGTCATATCATTGGAGACATCCAAAAATGGAGAAATTACGGCACTTGTTATACTGCTTATTGGCTATGTTCTATCAATAACAAGTTACAAATGATTTATCAAAATCATTTATCCCTTACAAAGGATTCACAATGTGCTCCACTGTGATGCAATCTGTTTGACGTCTTGTTGAGATGCACCAAGTCCATTCTTTAGCTTGTCTGGGATTGTCTCCCCTTTTGCATAGGTGGCAGCACCTAACAACGCTCCCAGGGCTGCACCACGATGACAGTTTTCACCTGGAACACAAAAATATTTATCTAAATCAGACTACGTGAATGTTAATAGCTTACAATTGTATCAAAATTATAAAATAAAAAGAAAATTTTCAAACAAATATACAAACAAAATACCTTTAGCTTAATGGCATGAGAATTAAGCTGAGATTAACAATGAAAAAGATTTCAGTGAGAAAGGATCTCCTGACTGATTAAAACGAGCATGATATCACTCAAGAAAACTGTTATAATATTATGATTTGAAATTTCAGCAAGAAAAGATTGGTTAATTTGAAAATAGAGAGATGCAATCATTTCCAAACAATTCTAATACAAAAAGTTCATGCATATCACCTCCAACATTTGCATTTGCTAAAACTCCGCCTTCAAAGTTGTCTGCAAATTCCAAGGCCAGGTAGAGTAGCGAACTGAAAGCACCCTCTATGTAGCATGCCAGACCGAGGCTCGAGACTGCAGACTGGTAGGCGTGAAGGCGTTTCTCAGATCCAACAGGGTACCTTAGAAAAACAAACTTCTTAGTTGTCACAGAATGAAACAAACATCATAGAAGGTCTGAAGATACCCTGAGTTGTTTATCCGTTGGATGTTTCCCCCTCTCTCTACATCATAGAATAATAAAAACTTCTTAGTCCTTGTTTCATTATTTAATCTATCATAATCAGGCATGGTTGGTGCACCATATCTCTCTTTGATGGTTCGCTGATTGACCACATTGAATATACTGGTACTTTGAACTTAGGTTCAAGGTATCTCCCTGTAAAGGTAGACCTCGGAGTATGAAAAGTACAAGAGGAGAAGTCGAAAATGTGTAAGATCATTCTGACTGCCTTACATGCAGTCAATATAGATGTCCCTTTTGGGCTTACTGAACTAAGATGAGAATAGGTTATGTCAACAGCTAAGATGAGAATAGATTATGGACAACAGCTAAGATGAGAATAGATTATGGACAACAGCTAAGATGAGAATAGATTACGGAGAAAAGCTATGATGAGAATAGATTACGGACAACAGCTAAGATGAGAATAGATTATGGACAACAGCTATGATGAGAATAGATTATGGACAACAGCTAAGATGAGAATAGATTACGGAGAAAAGCTATGATGAGAATAGATTACGGACAACAGCTAAGATGAGAATAGATTATAATAAACAGCCAGGACCATAATTTCCTGACTCACTTATTAGCTTGTTCCAACATCCTCAGCACCATATCCCTCTTGGATGGTCCACCGAGCTCAGAGTGACCGAGGAACTTTGTTGCTTCCGTTCTGAGGTCATGCCCATTCAGCACAGCATGCAGCAGCCTTGCGTACATGTCCACGTATGGGACGAGAGAAGTCACCGGGTGAGTCAGTTTTATAAAGTCAACAGCGGCCTGCGCACAATCTTTCTCAGATCTATGGGCATTACGAAGCACCCATGGAATTGTGGGAACTAGAGCGCCTATCACAACCAGCTGTGAGTCCGGATACTCGCTAGTTTTCTCTTTATACCTGAAGTTAAAAATGCAATCATTTAATCTAAGCAAAATGGATGATGTATCCTTGCCAGAACATTTGAGTAGGTCTTATCAAGGTAACATCAAGATTACAAAATATATATTCCCTGTAACCCAGTCGTATTCATAAGACCGCATCTATAAGCACTCACCTTTGTTCTGCAAGATTACAAAACATATATTCCCTGTAACCCAGTCGTATTCATAAGACCGCATCTATAAGCACTCACCTTTGTTCTGCAAACTTGATCAAGGCATCAGCTGTTTTGGGAGGATCAGGCAATGAGGACCAATCTTTAAAGAAGGAACGATGAAACGACTCTGCGTATGTATCTCCATGGGAACCAGGTGTTGTCATAAACTTTACATAGTCGGCCAAAACTTGTGCTCTCACTTCCTTATCTGGCTTCATGATATCATGGTCGACTTTTTCAAACGACTTCATCATTTCAACAGCCATTAAAGAGTTCAATGTGTTATCTCCAGCCTTCATGCCTGATGAAAAATAGGAATTTGAGATAAACATAATTATAAGGGATGTGCAATATTACTGTATAGCGTAATTAACTGTGTAATACAATAATTGCAATTGATTATTAGCAGAGGAACTAGAGTTCCTTCATCTATGTTGCATATATATATTCCATGTCAGTTAGAGATTTAGTTAGAGAAAAAACAATTTGGCAAAAGTAGAAACTGTACTAAGTAGTTGTTGTTTCCGCAAGGAGATCATACAAGAACTGAGACAAACTGTTAGAGAGGTGATGGTAATGATAGAACTAAGACAAACAGTTAGAGGGGTTATGGTAATGATAGAACTGAGACAAACTGTTAGAGAGGTGATGGTAATGATAGAACCGAGACAAACTGTTAGAGAGGTTATGGTAATGATAGAACTGAGACAAACTGTTAGAGAGGTGATGGTAATGATAGAACCGAGACAAACTGTTAGAGAGGTTATGGTAATGATAGAACCGAGACAAACTGTTAGAGAGGTTATGGTAATGATAGAACCGAGACAAACTGTTAGAGAGGTTATGGTAATGATAGAACTGAGACAAACTGTTAGAGAGGTTATGGTAATGATAGAACTGAGACAAACTGTTAGAGAGGTTATGGTAATGAAAGAACTGAGACAAACTGTTAGAGAGGTTATGGTAATGAAAGAACTGAGACAAACTGTTAGAGAGGTTATGGTAATGATAGAACTGAGACAAACTGTTAGAGAGGTTATGGTAATGATAGAACCGAGACAAACTGTTAGAGAGGTTATGGTAATGATAGAACTGAGACAAACTGTTAGAGAGGTTATGGTAATGATAGAACTGAGACAAACTGTTAGAGAGGTTATGGTAATGATAGAACCGAGACAAACTGTTAGAGAGGTTATGGTAATGATAGAACCGAGACAAACTGTTAGAGAGGTTATGGTAATGATAGAACCGAGACAAACTGTTAGAGAGGTTATGGTAATGATAGAACTGAGACAAACTGTTAGAGAGGTGATGGTAATGATAGAACTGAGACAAACTGTTAGAGAGGTTATGGTAATGATAGAACTGAGACAAACAGTTAGAGAGGTTATGGTAATGATAGAACTGAGACAAACTGTTAGAGAGGTTATGGTAATGATAGAACTGAGACAAACAGTTAGAGAGGTTATGGTAATGATAGAACTGAGACAAACTGTTAGAGAGGTTATGGTAATGATAGAACTGAGACAAACTGTTAGAGAGGTTATGGTAATGATAGAACTGAGACAAACTGTTAGAGAGGTGATGGTAATGATAGAACTGAGACAAACTGTTAGAGAGGTGATGGTAATGATAGAACTGAGACAAACTGTTAGAGAGGTGATGGTAATGATAGAACCGAGACAAACTGTTAGAGAGGTGATGGTAATGATAGAACCGAGACAACTGTTAGAGAGGTGATGGTAATGATAGAACCGAGGTAAGTCTTGAAGAGACTGCAATAATTCAAAACATAACATCCTCTGAAAACTATTATCAAAATGGCTGCCCCCACCTTGATGGTAGTGTGTAGTTCTATTGTTGCTGGCCCAGTACTTGAGTTTATCCTGCAGAATCACACCACCAATCACTGCCTTTGCTTTGTCTCCCCCTCGCCCACTCCCACCTGCGGACAAACAATGCAATATTATTTAAATCAAACCGAACCTTACACTTGTACCCACATGGATACTGACACAACAAGAACTCTTATTCAGGCTTTCGTGACATCTCGTCTCAACTATTGTAATGTGATTCTTGTCTGGCTTCCAAGTTTTATGTTACAAAAGCTACAGAAAGTGCAGAATTCTGCAGCAAGAGTCATCGCCCTATCAAAGAAATCCGAGCACATCACTCCTATCCTTCACTCGCTTCATTGGCTTCCTGTGCAATACAGTATAATGTATAAAGCTCTGATCCTTGTGTTCAAGAGCATCCATGGTGTAGCGCCAAGGTACCTCAGTGATCTATTCCAACCCTACCTACCCGCCCGTTCCCTCCGATCAAGTGATCAGTGGCTGTTAATAACTCCAGCTACTAACACAAAAAATATGGTGATTGGTGTCTTGAATTTTTATTTTATAGCTTGCTGCTTTGTGATCTGAGCACTGTTTTGCAAACCTTCCTTCTTCCATCTTCATTCAACAAAACAAAGCTCTTAGCTTCATCACAAAGTTGCTTATTAGTGGCATCTCTTAGGCAAGGTATGCAATTTGAACTAGACATGATTTTAACTTGGTATTTATAAATGTTTAATCAAATACCATTAAAACCCAAAATCATATACCGGTAACCAAAAACAACAACTATTAACAAACATACAAAAATGATTTCCTCTAAACTTTGAACAAGTCAACTAAAAACAAAAGGAATTTTCCTTTATTTGACGGTGTCATTATACTGTGTAACTATCTTTTTTATATTTCAAACATTTTCCAACAAATATTTTCAAAATATGTATTCAATAATGACTGACAGTGACAAAATATACTGGACTGATAATAAACATAAGAATATTTTTAAAGATTTCTAGCTAACAAATGTTTTGAACAAATATTCACCTATATTTGACAGAGACATAATACTGGACGGATGTTTAACGTTGGGAGCCACATATCCTGTCAACCAGCCCCCGTAACCTCTCCTGATATCGTCTGGGTTGTAGTACCAGTGTACCGGCATCGCTAGAGCGTCGGCAATCACCATACCCCACAGGGCACCTGCCTTCGTCTGTTTCAGTTGAGGAGATATCTCTGGTTTAGCCATTTCTTTTGATCTGCATCAAAATTACATTGATTATAGTCCTCTGATGTTAAATGTTTTAGGTTTTTCAGTTTTCAAAAATTTACTTTTTTTTTCAAAATGAACTGATATTCAAAGTTCTTTCATTATGTTTGTTTATTTGACTGAAATCTGTGTATTTTAGTCTCCAGAACAATACACAATGATAATAATTTTCAACAATATATGTTATGTCTTGGTCTTAGATATTATAGATTATAAGATATTATTCAAAGCGTATTCTTTGTTGGACCTATTTTACACCAAAAAAATTTCATCAATGTCTTTAGAATTAAATTTAAACTGCCGCAGCTTATTGCTTAAACAATGCTTAAGAGGCACTTAAAAACTAACTCATTAATAAATGAACCAAAGTAGATTCCAATTGAATACAATATATTACAAACATAAAGTTCTATAGCAAATCTTGACAAAATCATGATTGAATCATCGAAAACACTTAATACTCTAAAAGAACAAGTCATCAGAAGATGACATATCCCACGGGTCATCTATTGAATAGGCCCACAAAGGAAATATCAGCAGAATATGAAACTCCCAAACTGCACATCCATACATGCTGACTAATCCAAAAACCAAGTTTCAGTTAGGTAGGTGTAATAGTTTCGAAGTAATGCCACAGAAACGAAATGACAGACAGGGCAAGGACTATATCCCACGGTATTACCTACCAGTGGTATAAAAAGCTGAACCAATGAAAGACACCTACTTGTGTTCCTCTGGGTGAGTGGACGTAGATTCTGTGTGGTTGTGTTCTCTGTGTTGAAGCCTGCTAGTCGTGTGGAGAGCTCTGTGAGGTACTACTGGGGAGTCGACACTGTGAACTTTACTCAGCACTAAGAAGGCTACCACTGATGTCGCTCCAAGGCAGAGACACCGTTTAGAGTGGATAAGTTTCTAAAAAGGTGAGAATTTGTCACAAAGTAACTAGATTTAGAGTGAGTGTTAACAAATGTATTATTACTCCAAACTTGCTCTTTGCTCTTATATGACATTTATATGACAACATGATTTTAATAGGTCATGAATTTGTTCCCCTTATATTCCTACTGTCTAATTAAATAGCTTAATATTGCTCAGTGTGAAATAAACCTTAACAGGTTTTTTTTACAACTTATTTATATTCAAAAACAGATGGTAAATGCTCTATCTTTTAACCCAAAAAGTATTTAAACAAGTACATCATATTATGTTGAGCACATTCTTATTCTTAACGAAAATTCATTACATCACTGTGTATTACATTCCGTTGAAAGTATCTTAGATCAGAAATGTTATTATTTCGGATACTATTGACTATATTTTTTAAATAGGAATCAGGGAAATTAATAAACATATTTATCCATCTTTTGATCGTAAAATTTGAAAGGCAGAGATTAAAATTTACCTTTGGCAGTTTTAACAATACACTGTCTTGTAGAGTTCCTGGGGATTTTGACATTAAAATATATTTTCCAGATGGGCTGCAATAAAAGCCACACTTTTATATCAAATAATACATGTATACACACTTATACATGTTTGATTGACATAAGCGAGCATAAATGCAATCAATAAATTAATCAGTATATCAACAGAAATCTTATATTAGAAATAGAAATATGAAAAAAAGGATTTAAATTGACAAGCATACATTTGACAGTTGTTTCGACTATTTAGCATATTATTTCTAATATTTCATTATTTCTAATATAATGAGTACTAAACTAGTAAAATAAAACATTTATCCAACAATTCCTGGGTTTGTGAATGAAATGATAAAAGAAAAGACGTCTCCTTCACCTACCTGCATTTGGTGTCCAGGTGTCGGCTCTGGAAGAAGCTGCTAATCATAGTTATGTAAGTGTCAAACTTATATAAAATGTAAACAAACCTCACGTGTGAAACCTAACTCTTTCGTCGCGGAGGAGCGAAAGTGTAATTGCCTGGGGAGTGTTCATTATTTGTTTGTTTGAAATATGTTCAGTATTATGATTAATCATTTTAAGATGAGGCCAGATGTCTATGTATTTATAACAGTTATAATAAAATATAAATTATGGTTATACAATATCCATAATGAAAACCTATCGCCGTAAAATACGTCCAGAAGTCTAAAAATAAACCCAAACAATGAATGATGTCAATATTTGGCGCATGCGTTGCAAGTTGTAAATAATGATTGAAATGTCCATTTAGTCACAAAAATGGCAGGGAATTTTTGGCAGAGCTCTCACTTGTAAGTTAAGTCTTTGATTAGAAACAATGCGATTTCCATATTTGATATTTTTGCTAAACGTGTATGTGTGTTAGAGTTTGACCCACTCTCTAGATCAATGACAGATGATGACTTGAATGTTTTGGTTCACTTGCCAATAGGCCTATGTGACTTCCACTTTACCACTACCAGTCACTAAATAAAGTGGAAAAGGAAGACGCGTTGGATTCTGTAGAACGGATTAATATCCAGTGACATACTAATATTCATTGCCTTAAATGTAATCATCTTGAAATTTTATATTTAATTTTTTACTTTTCTTCCAATAAAAAGGGATCTTTTCTTGCTTTGTCTGTGGATTTATGTCTTTGGTTCAAAAAGTTTTCACTCACATATTATTAATTTTTTTTTTTCAGCCAGCAATGGTTGCTGGACAAGCAAGATCTGATGAGAGAACGCCAGCAAGATCTGAAAATAGTTTCAGAAGAAGAATATCAGAAGATTCTTATATTCTTTGCTAACTGTAAGTCTTGTTGATTCTGTTAAGCTCATTTCGGGTTATAATCAAAGGATTAAGTGGCCAACCAGAGTCACATATGACATACTGTTGTAAAAGTCTTTATCTAATGTACAGACTCTTGCTGAAAAATATCGTTTTGACACAAATGAAGAGCAACTGGAAAATGATGCATGTCAAACAATCTAACATCCTATACTGTAGCGTCCTTAGATTTGAGTTAGTTGTGTTTGAAAGGATATTCAACTTGTACTTGTGATCTGATTGCAGCTTCAACCTAGACATGAGTGTTCAGGTTGCTAGGTTCAATAGTCATTGGAATAAATATGCGAGAAATAGATATATAAGTTTTGAGTTATTCAATCAATGCTTAACTGTTGATCAACAGTTATACAAGCCCTGGGTGAGCAACTCAAGTTACGACAGCAAGTGATTGCAACAGCAACTATCTACTTCAAACGGTTCTATGCCAGGTAAGACTCTAGCTAAAGTAGGACAGTCCTATCGTTTTTTTTCTGTGGAAACATAAGTCAAGAGGACACAGTGATTCATACATTATTCATCAAATTGTTAAATCTAGAACAACTAAAATGTTACCCTTGCTAACATTTTTGACAATAATTGAATAATTGTGAAAAAGTTATGTAATAATCATTTATATGTATAAACAGAGAAGTACTCTTGATAGGACTGTCCCTTTAAGTTTTGCTTTGATGTATATTGTAGTCAAGATGATTTGATCTAAAAACAGGTCAAGGAATGTAACAAAGCAAAATCACAAGAGAAGACTGAAGTGGCATTGCTTTTTGATTGGCATTTTTGGAATTGTAAACTATAAAAAGGGATAATTTTAATGGATTCCAACTTCTTCCTGCATAAGAGAAGCATTTCTTTGTAGTTTCATGATTGATAAGATAATGGTATCAGACACTATACTGAATCGTCTCCTCTGATCAAATAAAGAAGTTGGAATCCATAAAATTGTCCCTTGTTGTTTATTGCTATTACCGTAATACTCAAGCAATTGTATAAGGGAGATAACTCTGTGCGCCTTGTCAGGCTCAAGACCTGGTATAGTAGTGCCAATCAGTTTGATGTCCCCTGGGAAGCCCCTGGCTTCTGCTCTAAACATGTCTGTGATCAACTAACATTACATTAAGTTGTTTTCTCATGGACAGGGTCAGCAACATTTTATAAATGACACAGACACACAGAAATTGAATGTGAAGAATGTCAAATTAAAACTGAAAAAACTCAATCCTGTTGACAATCGTTTCCTCGTAAATGGTATCTTATTGGCTTATCTAATACTTAATCATTCACTTATTTCATAAAGATGGTATCAAATTGATAATCATTTTGTTTGTTTATCTTCGTATGTTGCAGGAACTCCTTGAAGTCTATAGACCCATGGCTAATGGCTCCCACCTGTATATTTCTAGCAGCTAAAGTGGAGGTGAGACAAATCTTAGGTTTACTGTCTTTCCTATTATTGTGACTGTGGCAGCATGAAGATGAAAACCTTCTTGCTGGCTTCAGTTTGTGGGATATCCCTTTTGCTCATATGGTAGAATGTCATGGCCCAAAACTGAAATATTGTCCAAGTGGCTCTAAACAACTCCTTCACCATATGAAGACGTGGAAATTTCCTAGTTCTTACTCCAGCATCAGAAAGTTTCACTATAGGTATTTATTTCTCTAAAGTTTGACTGGAGAACTGTTGACTTTCTGTGTGACAGTTTGAGGTTAAAAGCAATCCTAAATTCAGCTACTAGAATATCTTTTTAGCTAACCACTAGAGTATCTGGCTCTTGCCTGGAGGTCCAAGGTTTAAATACCGTTAGAGGGGATCATAAAAGCACTGCTTTGGGATTTTGACCAACTACTTACCGGTAGTACTCACAACATTTTGTAACTGACAATTTTGGGTTCCGCTGTATTCAGTTAGTGGAATATCCCTGAAGCTCAATTGGAAGTTTCCAATACAAGGTCTTTATTTCAAAAGTCATCATTGGTAAGCCTACCTCATGCATTTGAAAATTGCAGCGTTTTCCATTCTTATCTTTGAATATTGATGTTATTAATATTTTGGTTTCATCTGAAAAATGATTTGATTTATGTATCTATGTTAAATGCCATCAGAGTGTTCTTATCCATATCCAAGGATTAGAAGCACAATTTCTATCCTTGAATAGTTTTGAAATAAATGATTAGGTTTTAGATGAACATTTTGGCTAATACATATCTGCCATGTTATGCCATCTTCAGATATTTGTTGCTAGTGATGCATACCTATTTTTTGCTGTTTCAGGAATCAGGAGTTATATCTAACAGCAGGCTGATTAGTACCTGCCAGAATATAGGTGGGTACAACTTCCCCTCCAAGGCAACTCTCTTGCCAGTTTTGGTAACTGGCTACTTTTAGCCTTGCTACATTGCACAACCATATGTTTGGTTTCCTGATAGGACTCAAGCTCAGCTGCAGTAAGCCAGAAGGTTGGCACAGAAAAGTTTAGAAAATGAAGATAACTTATTAGAAAATGAAGAAATACAAATATATGGATTTACAATTTCTTTATTGCAAAGAGATGCGACGTTTCGGTGTAGGTACTAACACCATTTTCAAGCAAATGCTGCTGAACATTGAGAATATATACATAAGACAAAAACACAACTCATTGTATATCTGGCTTCCTATTAATTGTAAATCACTCTATACATTAACCTAATTACTTGTAAAAACATCTTTTGAATGATACCAAAGTTGAATCTTCCTATTCCAATGTAATAATTCTAATAATATGAAATATCACATTTTGTTTCGTTTTATTTCAGTTAAAAGTAAATTTGCCTATGCTTTCAACCAAGAGTACCCCTACAGGATTCAAAATGTCTTGGAATGCGAGTTCTATCTTCTTGAGATGATGGTAAGTTTTCTCCTCTCAGTTCTTCACTCTTTCAGCACAAAGATAGTTGTAAGTAAATGTATGATTCTTCTGACTACCTTTGTGGTTTTGTGAGTGTTTGGGGAAATATTTGTCAAAAGCTTGCAAACTGGTAATTCAGCAACATGTTTATGATTTTTCAGTATATTCAAGAATCTAGAAATTGAGATATATGGCCTGTTTTTCATATCACTTTTATATACTTAGTTAATTATGATAAAGTTTAAAAGAACAGGACTAAGGTTTGAAACTCTTTTACATAAACTGATATTGTCTGATAATCTTAGGGTGTCTTCTATTGTCTGACTATTTTAAATGTGGGTTGGTAAGACATATCTTTCTGTTACATACCGTGTTCTTAATGTGTTCAAAAGATTTAGTTGTTATGTGCTTGGAAATGTGGTGTAGTAAGGCGCATCATTCTTTTACACGACTGTGTTTTAAATGTGTTAAAAAGATAAAGTTGTTAAGCGCTTGTGAATGTGGTTGGGTAAGACGTATGTTGTTGTTGTAGGACTGCTGTCTGATCCTGTACCATGCCTACCGTCCCCTCGTACAGTACTGCGGAGATCTGGGCATGGAGAGCGACCTTCTTCCATTGGCATGGTACAAACTCCTCCTTCCTAATTCTTGATAATCAAGCAATTGTGTCATAATCAGCATGACCATACTCATAGGTTTTCTGGCCAAATAATGATCAGTCTACTATACCTAGCCTCAATAATACTCGCTAAACTCCGTTAATGAATCTAGCAAGATGCAGTAGCAGGTCGCATCAGCTAGGTTTACTTAGACTGTGTACTGATGATGAAAACAATTTAAGAGAACCTGCAGGCAGATAGATTGAGAATGAATTAGGGGATAAATCCATTCTGTTTTTTATTTTGGGGTTGTATGTCGTGCATTCTTTACCCCTAAATATAATTTCAAACCGAGCTTGCGAGGTTTGAAATGTTTATTTAGGGGTAAAGAATGCACGACATACAACCCCAAAATAAAAAACAGAATGGATTTATCACCATTCTAACATGACTAATTAGTCAAAAAAGGTGGAACTATTTTGACTTGCGCAAAAGCAATGTGATTAGGTCAAACCGGTGCAGACCGGTTCCTTTCACTTGCAAAACAACGGTACAGTCCACTTTCATAAAGAACACGTAACAATTAAAATGTAATTACATACAGAAAACACGTTTTTAAATAGACTCATATGTAATCTATTGAGCATATTATCAATAGAAAACAGTTTTCAATGTCGTCAAAGTTACGAATTTTTACCTAAATCCATGGGTCGACCCATCACCCCTACAAGAGCGACAAGGACTGACCAAATCAAGGGACGTTACTCTGAAAATAGTTGTTCACTACGTGTCGGTGAACTGTTTCAAACTTAGTGGAAGCTGTCAAGAAATTTATATTTTGTGTCATGGTTGGGGAGACTGTGACAGGAAAAGTGGTCATTAGAGGTAGGGGCAGTGACAGCATTCAGTGAAATTAAAGAATAAAGTCGCTTCCGTTCATTTGACGAATCGCTGTATGAGAGGTGTTGCGATCGTTGATTTTGTTTTTAGATCTGTGGACTATGATTAATTTACATCGCGAAGCAGTAAGAAACACCTCAAACAGGAACAAAAAACCTGGTTATTCGATTAAAATTTGTAGGTGTTTCAAAATGTCGACAAGTTTCTGATATTGAAATTAAAAGTGTCGTCGCCAACATGTCATGTGTAAACAGAAAGTCGCTGAGTGCAGATTGTTTTCTCGTGCGCGAAGGAATGTGAAGCGGTCGTAAATATTTAGAGGTGATTATCGGCGAAATAATTACTCCAAAATGTTTATGAGTAACCAATCAGAACGCAGTATTTTCAAACTAGTGTTCGTGTCATGTTAGAATACTGGTTCAGAAGACTCCTAAACTCTAATGATAATGATAATGATGTGAAAATAAAGAATATGAACGATTCCATATTATAATGAAAGGGGGATTTGTTTCACATCAGTTGTCGTTCAACATATTAAAAACATACAGTACACATTAAAATAAAAAGTTATAAGCACTTCAATAGGAAACAAAGCACTTAAATTGTAGACTTACAATGTAACATGCAACACTTATTGACAGCAACATTCCTATACCGGTATTATCGTCAGCGCTTTATGACAGACCTTATGCAGGGATTATCTGATTTCATATGTTCTTGTTTTTTCCAGGCGTATAGTAAATGACAGCCTTAGGACCGATGTTCCTCTGACATTCCCTCCATACATCATAGCTCTAGGTACGTTCTTTGAGAGCAATATTTGAAATGTTCCATCACTTTGTTATATGACTGGTAAAGAAGCTCAGTTGGTAGAGTGTCTGCCCTTCAATCAGTAGGTCGGGTTTGATTTCCGCTCGAGTCCTACCAAAACACATTTAAAGATTGTTGATGTTGATTCCTTGCTTGAGGTCAGCAATAAAAGGATAGAACATCCCTTGAACTGGCCCTACACAGAGGCTGCCAGATGCCGAGAGTACAAAACATATTTCCAAAGCCAATGTAACTTGGACGATAAAAAGTTATTTTTATTATATTAAAAACATCCAAAATAATCAAGAAGTAAGCATGTTTGTTTGCAAGCCTCCGAGTTTCCATGAGTATTGAAGTAAGTTGATTAGTGAAAAATCATTTGTAACATCGTTAAATTGACATTACAGTAAAGTTATTATCTCCATTCTTGTTTCTTGCAATATGATTTAAGTAAACTGTTTTTGAGACCTTTTAGAAATAGCTTGTGCAAATATGCAGTCTTTTGTAATAAACAGCCTCTAAATTAGCAACCGAAACTCTTAGAAGAAAATGAGCCACACTCCTTGTTTTCATTTAAGGGAAGATGTTTATGTCCAAACAAGTGTTTTTAAATCTTCCATCAACTTTATGAAATCTGTTTCTCCAAATAATACATGCGTTTTAATGTTGAATATTGTTTTCTTTCTGTTTTAAATTAAATAAATTCAGGGTAAATTGTTGTTGTTGTGGTCCCCAGTGGTGACCTTGGCATCGTTGTTGTTAATTATTTCTCTCCTTTTTCCGCAGCATGTCTGCATATGGCGTGTGTGATTAAACAGAAAGATATCAAGCAATGGTTTGCTGAACTCTCTGTGGATATGGATAAGGTGAGTTCATCATTTGCAATCCTACACAGAACAGAGTATTCATTAGAATTGATACATACTTCACTGATTAATAAGTTCTGAAACAATAGTTAAATTTGTGTTCATATCTTAGTTAAAAATAAATGTTATTGCTTTCAATCTAAAATCTTAGCTCCGGGAGCTTTACGAGGTATTGGTAACCAACTAAGTTAATAAGTTGTTTCTCAGACGATACAGTACTAATAGCAATTGTGTCTGACTTTGTAGTTGTGTTTTATTCTTACAAAAGATTTATGTCAAAAATACAAGAGAAGAAATGTAGGGAAAATTCTTTTTGATTACTTTAGATTCTGGAAGTGACGCGACAGATCCTTGCTCTGTACGAGATGTGGAAGAAGTACGACGAGAAGAAAGAAATTCCTGCTGTCCTGGCCAAGATGCCGAAACCAAAGGTCAATCCTTCCAGGTAATTCTTTAAATTAATCTTTTACAACTCAAATAACTTTATTCATAAGGCCTAACTCAGATTGTATTACTGGCTTATAAAACCAAGCTGCTTAGAACTTAAATTTTTGGTTTGAGTTTGGAATCATCTTCAACAATGACTTTCAATGAGATTAGTTTCTGCCCCTTTAAAAATAGGCCTATCTTAACATTCTGTTTCCCAGACTTGTATTTTATGAATAGTATTAAAGATGAAGAAGAACAAGTTCTTCTAATGGATAGTCAACTTCTTTATTGCATGAAATGCAACGTAAATGACAGTGGTAGTATCTACACCGAAACGTCACATTTCATGCAATAAAGAAGTTGACTATCCATAAGAACTTGTTCTTCTTCATCAACCAGCTTCTAAATGCCTCTCAAAGGAGTATTATAGATATTAAGGACAAGTCTATCTTAACTCTCTTAACTACTTTCAAAATGACAAGATTGACTTAACTCCCATTCTTGAACATTCCTTAAATCACTTACGATCACCTAAGGACTCTGTGAAAGGAGGCCCAGAATAGTCATTTACTTGGTGTAATCAATACCGTATTACCCTGCTCTATGTGCATGCCTCTGTCTCTCTCTTTACCACAGTAGCTGACTGGTGCTGTTTTTTCACTTGGCAGACCTCCCTCCGAGGCTACAGGCGGTCAGGACCCCGCGTCTGCTCAGGCTCAGCATCAGCAACAACATGTACAATGACATTAACATCAATAACAACATAAGTAACAGCAGTGAAATGAGCCTACAGCAAATTCAGTGATCATCAAATTTGAAAAGTGACTCTCAGAAGTGAAATGTTACGGGCATAGGCAGTGACATCAACAGCATCAACATTAGCAACAGCAGTGATTTGAGCCATTTGTATGTTCAGTAATCATCAAATTTGAAAAGGCACCAAAAGTGAAACTCTAAAATGTTGGATTATATTTAGCGACTTACTCATCATGATGCGCCGTAAGTGAAATATAACAATTGAAATGTTGAGACTTCCATCACTCAGACCCTTCCCAAACAACAGCAGTGCTCTTAACATCAACAACAGCAGAGACATTAACAATGGCAGTGAAATAAGGCACCTGAGAGTCCAATATATTGAACATCAAAAGTGAAAAGTGATTAATTGAAAGTGCAAGCTTGTATCACAAGAGACTGAGAGATGCTGTCGAACATAAGCAGTATCAGTAGGCTCGGACTTTCAATCAAAGTAGGCTTGACTCTCACTGTGGCATCAGTAACATCATCAGTGACTTACATAAACATCAGTAAATGTGACAAAAAGATTGGAAGTGAACATATCTTGTCAAGAGTATTTTTGATAAGACATCAACAGTGCATTGAAACTTAGCATCAAAATTGGCATTCATGATACAGTTAAGTCATAATCCATGTGCAATCAACATCAATATGTCAAGACAATTCAATATAAGCTATTCAGTGACAATGTGAAAGAGGCTTCAAAATGTCTAGGGACCTCAACATTATCAATGTAAATAGCCTAAATATACAAACTTAAGTAAAAGTATTACAGTAGCATCACAATCAGGCAAGTGAGGGGTGACGTCAACTTCAATTCCAGAAATAATTGTGACATTAAAAGCGAAAAACATTTCATTGAACTCTCATCAATTGAAATAGTCTTGAACATATAATAAAAGCAACAAAGTAACTGAAGTATCTACAGTGTTTCCATTGAAATAGCATCACCAAGTGACTATGTTAGCCAATTGAACTTAATGTCCACGAACTTCTTACCAACAACACCCTCGGAATTGAAAAGTGGGTTCAATGGAAGCACTGACAAGAATAATAAAAGCGTCGCAAACATTAAGTTACCAATTCAAAACTGTACAATGTAATAGAAGATTAAATTATCTGTATATTATCTCCAATAATATTATGTACAACACTTTCTTCTACTTGTATGTTATGTATGGAAGTGTTCCTGTCTGTGAATAAAAACATGTCTTATGTATATTTTTGTCGGAGTTCATCTTGGTCCTCCCACAGAACTGCTGCGTGAACACTTCTGACATGTTTTTCTTTCTTTGTTAGCATTAATCCATGCAGGAAGTATTTTTTTTGGAGTGAAAACTACCCATTTCAAAACACCAACATAAATGAATATACATCTTAAAATGTCATATCAAATTTTCAGAATGCGATATCGATAGAACTGAAAAACCTAGCTTTGTATGTGGATCAGTAAACATGTGTTGATGTGGAATTATGGATTTTCAACTTTCTAGGAATGAAGTTTTGGCTATTTTATGCCCCCCAAAAAAGCTAAGGGTTTTACATTAGGGCAAAAATTGTGCAATGATGCGGATTTTTTAATTTCCAAATTGTTTTTGTTTATTCAACATGAAAAAGATAGAAATATGTAACCTTTGAATCACTTAATCACTGCGTCTTTGAAGGCACTGAGACTCATGAACAGAAACTAGTAACATTTTAAGACCCCACGTTTCAATGAGACTCATGAACAGAAACTAGTAACATTTTAAGACCCCACGTTTCAATGAGACTCATGAACAGAAACTAGTAACATTTTAAGACCCCACGTTTCAATGAGACTCATGAACAGAAACTAGTAACATTTTAAGACCCCACGTTTCAATGTTTTTTCTTGGCCACAGGACAAATTTCACTTTTTCCCCTTGTCAACGTCTTGATAAAAGACCCTGATGCGGGGGTTTGAAACTGACGTGGACAGAAACCATAAAAAAGTTACCGGTAATTTTTGTCTAGGCCTTATACAGAAGGAGTGTGTTAATCATCTCCCAGCTTTTTGGGCCTTATCGTTCTGGAGAAGATGATGAAAATAGGTTTTAAGGGTGTGGACCCTGTGGCCCTTATAAGGGGCCACAGGGCAACCAAAGCTACAATTTATAATCGGATATTATATAATAAATCCTCACTAGCCAAGGAGTCTGTACACCAAGTTTCAGCTTTCTAGGCCTTATGCTTCTGGAGAGGAAGATGAAATTCCACAAAGTTTACGGACGGTTTGCTGGACACCATGCCATGCCATGCCATAAGCCCATCAGGCCTTACAGGCCAGATGAGCTAAAAATCTTAATCTTGATTCCATAACAAACACCAACATATCTTTAAACTTTATTTGATATGAGTCATTTTGATGACAACTGACACAGGTATGATAAAATAACTTAACAACACAACATACATCTACCAGAGATGAAGATTAACACAATACTACTAACAACATAATATGTGCAATTGAACAGTATGAGAATGTACATTCAAACTGACACACAAAGCTCTGAAATCTAGCTTAACTTCCCTTGCAAGGTACAACTCACATCAGCTAAATAAGCCTTGCAGCAGTCCTTATTTCTGTGCCTGCTCTTTAGGCTCCTGCAGCCATTCTTCATTGTCCAATAATAAATCTTTTTAAGATTGAATTTATTGTCACAAAGACATAGCTCTCAAAATATGAATTTTAGTGCTCAACATTAAGGTTTTCAAAGTCGGTTACGACTGGCAGAGTTATTTTTTACACGGGAAGTTACTGAATATCTATATTGAGATCTACTTTCAGTAATTATGCTAAAGATTATAAATGAGACAATTTTTTTTTATCGAGAACATTTAATTGTTTCCTGGTTCCTAGTATCAAGAATACACCATTGTGGAAATACATTGAAGAGAATCCATTTCCATCCTAACACTCAATGCAAGGCGTAACTTGTGACCGCACTTATCTCAGGCTCATTGAAGGCTTGCAGCAAAGTGAACAACAGCTAACTACCGTATTTCCTCAATTACAACCCGGGTCTCGAATGTAACCCGGGGGGTAATAGGGCGCTAAGTGAATTAGAACCCAGGCCTTGAATATAACCAGGATCTTGAATATAACCCGGCTTTTCTCTTTTGAAGTAAAGCTATGACTGTCAGGCCAATGATATTAACACCTCTATTGTACAATTGTATCGGAGTTGTTGTGTTCTCAATGTTTAAATAATCTTCGTATGATTTCCAGATTGAAAGTTTTGAGAAATAGAATGCCACCTTCTCACTATTGCAATAGATTTTGTAATACCATTTCAGGTCTGAAAATATAGAACCCGGCCTCGATTAGAACCCAACCTGGGGGGTAAGGGGGTGCTGAGTGAAATAGAACCACAGGGTTGTAATTCGAGGAAATATGGTACACATGGAAGAAGCTTATATTTTTGAAGATTAATTTTGGCAAAGGAACTTATTTCTAGAAAATATGAAAACAATTTAATTCCATACATTTAAAGAAATCGGAGACAATTGTGAGAGTTCTTTTTAGTAAAGTTGATATTTGACAAATAAGAAATCATGTTTCACACAGACAAAAAACAATCTATTCCAAATTAAGGGGAGAAATTTTTTTTAAACTTTTGTTGTCAAATTTAAGATGAACCAATAGAATAATATTATAAAATAAAGTTTGTGTTCAATTTATCATACTTTTGTCATAGTTTCAGTCACATTTATTCTGTGACATAAAAAGAACTAACCAGTAATTCAAAATAATATCAAATTCAAATATTTTTACTTGAGAACTATCATTACTACTTGTAAAAATTTAAAAAATAGAGCCATTGGCTCTGTAGCTCATCAGGCTTCATCAACAATTATGCTGTAGAGTGTGGCCAATGTGATTCCCCCTTTGTAGAGGCCACAGGGGCACCAATCATAAAATTAAGTATATAGGCGACAAGTTTCAGTTTTCTAGGCCTTATACTTCAGGAGAAGAAGATGAACATAGATTTGAAGGACGTTCCTGTTGCCTTTATTAGGGACAACAGGGTCACCAAAGCTACAATTCATAATCCTCACCAGTCAAGGAGTCTGCAAACAAAGTTTCAGCTTTCTAGGCCTCATGGTTCTGGAGAAGAAGATGAAAATAGGTTTTTAGGGCATGGCATCTGTGGCCCTTATTAGGGGTCACAGGGCAACCAAAGCTACAATGTATAATCCTCACTAGCCAAGGTACACCAAGTTTCAGCTTTCTAGGCCTTATGGTTCTGGAGAAGAAGATGAAAATAGGTTTTTAGGGCATGGCATCTGTGGCCCTTATTAGGGGTCAGAGGGCAACCAAACCTACAATTTATAATCCTCACTAGCCAAGGAATCTGTACACAAAGTTTCAGCTTTCTAGGCCTTATGGTTCTGGAGAAGACGATGAAAATAGGTTTTAAGGGCGTGGCCCCTGTGGCCCTTATTAGGGGTCACAGGGTAACCAAAGCTACAATTTATAATCCTCACTAGCCAAGGAGTCTGTACACAACGTTTCAGCTTTCTAGGCCTTATGGTTCTGGAGAAGAAGATGAAAATAGGTTTTTAGGGCGTGGCCCCTGTGGCCCTTATTAGGGGTCAGAGGGCTACCAAAGCTACAAATTATAATCCTCACTAGCCAAGGAGTCTGTACACAAAGTTTCAGCTTTCTAGGCCTCATGGTTCTGGAGAAGAAGATGAAAATAGGTTTTTAGGGCATGGCATCTGTGGCCCTTATTAGGGGTCACAGGGCAACCAAAGCTACAATGTATAATCCTCACTAGCCAAGGTACACAAAGTTTCAGCTTTCTAGGCCTTATGGTTCTGGAGAAGAAGATGAAAATAGGTTTTTAGGGCATGGCATCTGTGGCCCTTATTAGGGGTCAGAGGGCAACCAAACCTACAATTTATAATCCTCACTAGCCAAGGAGTCTGTACACAAAGTTTCAGCTTTCTAGGCCTTATGGTTCTGGAGAAGACGATGAAAATAGGTTTTAAGGGCGTGGCCCCTGTGGCCCTTATTAGGGGTCACAGGGTAACCAAAGCTACAATTTATAATCCTCACTAGCCAAGGAGTCTGTACACAAAGTTTCAGCTTTCTAGGCCTTATGGTTCTGGAGAAGAAGATGAAAATAGGTTTTTAGGGTGTGGCCCCTGTGGCCCTTATTAGGGGTCACAGGGCCACCAAAGCTACAATTTATAATCCTCACTAGCCAAGGAGTCTGTACACAACGTTTCAGCTTTCCAGGCCTTATGGTTCTGGAGAAGAAGATGAAAATAGGTTTTTAGGGCGTGGCCCCTGTGGCCCTTATTAGGGGTCAGAGGGCTACCAAAGCTACAATTTATTATCCTCACTAGCCAAGGGGTCTGTACACAAAGTTTCAGCTTTCTAGGCTTTATGGTTCTGGAGAAGAAGATGAAAATAGGTTTTTAGGGTGTGGCCCCTGTGGCCCTTATTAGGGGTCACAGGGCCACCAAAGCTACAATTTATAATCCTCACTAGCCAAGGAGTCTGTACACAATGTTTCAGCTTTCTAGGCCTTATGGTTCTGGAGAAGAAGTCGAAATTCCACAAAGTTTACGGACGGACGGACGGACGGACGCCGGACACCATGCCATGCCATAAGCCCATCGGGCCTTACAGGCCAGATGAGCTAAAAATTAAATCTTATCTATCTTAATCAATTTTGAAGTTGACATTGAACATAACAGTAACCAATCAATTGATAATATTTTTTCAAAGATTGTGTAAAATATTTTAAATTAAAGTTTTATAGAATTTGACAATATAGCAACTTATCAGAAAGAATCCCTTGTAGTTAATTGATATCAAGAAAAGAAATTTGTTTAAAACCTTGACCATTGGTAATGTTTGTAATGAAAAAAATAAATATAAATTCTTCTTTCCTTTCCTTTGCTTCACTAAATAACTTGACTGCATTATAATTCAATTCAATAGAACTAGAACATGAAACCATAATGTAACTCATTTTGAGATCCACCTTGAAACCAGAGATGTTTTAAAGAATAACATCTCATTTTAAATCAAATACTTACTGTCTGGAATAAAAAATCTAAAATACTCAAAATTAATTTAATTAAATATTTCTGAATGGACGCTCTGATGAAATCTAAATCACATATATTACAACATTCCTAACTTATTTTTATATACGAAAGACTGCTACTGCCAGTCCTGAACACGTGATTTTATCTAAATTATTTATCACTATAAGTACCAACCAATATGTGCCAACCTTATCTAAAGGTAAAAATCTTATAAGATAAACAAATGTCTAGTTCACTACCGACTAGATCAAAAACCAAAATGCATCAACATTCCATAAATGCTATTTTTATAATACAGCCCCAACAAACAGAACTGACGATTGTCATGAAAATGAAGTTTTTCACCAGTTACACCATTGTATTCTTAATGAAGTCTTTCACTAAAATCGTAATTGTCATGAAAATTAAGTTTTCACTTATTACACCATTGTATTCTTAATGAAGTCTTTCACTAAAATCGTAATTGTCATGGAAATGATGTATTTCACTAATTACGCCATTGTCATGAAAAAAAAGTTTTAAAATAATTATGCCATTGTCCTGGAAATAACAGTTTTACAGTAATAACATCATTTTAGGGAAGCAGTCTCGATATCAATCACCAATCAATGCTGATCTTATGGGTTTCTCATAACAATCACAGGGAAATATCTTAGTTTTTGATTAACATTTTAAGACAAAAGGAGTAATTACACAAATCAATTCAACTAGTAACATTATTTAATATAAGTGTGGAAAAACAAATAATCATAAATTGCAATTTGTCATATGTATCTCATAGCCATTTTGATTCCAAGAGTTATCTCCCTTGATAAACACAATTGGTGGCGAACATTTTACATAAGAGCTGATTGTTTTGAAATTGATAATACAATTAATAAGTACCGGTTACTCATCACAAACAAATATTTTGAAGAAGTCCAGTCTATAGTCTGGTCAATATTGCACTTATGTCCTTCAAAGACTATAAGAGTAGTACAGATTGTATACAACTTTACTCTTAACATTTATTGATTAACATTTTTTTACTAAGACAGTGGAAATACATTTAGACCTATTGTAAAATATTCAAAATATACTCACACAAAAAAGTATTGGACTAGTCTGATTTTCAAAACAGATTTTCCACCATTTAAATGCAATATTGAATATTGTAGTGGAGTTGTCTTTGGTGTTTTTGGAACAGTATCTATATAGGATAGACCAACCTGTGATCTTAGTAAATTTATAGTTAATTAAAGTTAAAAGATAAATACAAACTTTCACAGATGTTTATGTTTCACTTTCACAGATGTTCATGTTTCACGTTCACATATCTTTACATCCTAGTCCTGAATATAGTTTTCTGTCATAAAAGCAGCATTCTTAGTCATAATCATTATTTTAAAATAATAATTAGAAATGCATTTTTGATATCAAAAGCAAGGATTTTATAAGTGCCTGAGGAACAATATTTACTTTTATAAAATAATTTTTAGACCTTTTTACAGATTATGACAACATAAAGCAAAACTAAGGATTTTTTTATGCACTTGACAAAAAATATCATCGATTGCAAAATACTATTCATAACAATTACTAAATGATTCAATAAAATAATCAAATGAGTATAGATAATGAACTACGAAAATAGCACTTCAAATGCATAAACCACATTATTAAAGTAATAGGAAGCATTTCTCTTTCATCATTTTTTTCAGAAAAGGAATACAAGTGGATTTAATGAATAAAGGATTTTATACTTCTGTTGTATAGGGAAATGGGCTAATATCTCCATAAAAATAGTTCATAGTGAAAATACGGAATACCATATTTCTTAGATCAGCCACTTATTCAGACCATCTTGATCCAAATGCTATTTTGAAACCTGCTTTTATGGATAATTACCGGTAGTAAAATATCTCATCCCGATAATACCAAAACATAATTATGAAACTTTTGCAAACTTATATGTATTTGGTGTTTTTAACAGACTTGTGACGAACACTCTCTCATTAAATGTTTTCATATGTTGCAAGCTCATTGTAACTCTACGCAGACATCAGTTGAATACGTCTTTATCATAAAGATGCTTTTAACGATAATGTACATAATACTACAACTTAAAATTTTGGCTACTACATTTACAATAATACTGATACAAAGAAGTTTCGTAAGTAGCAATTATAACAATCAAAACAACAAGGGTTAAAAAATAACAACATGATATGGGAAGAATTCTAACATGAACCTCATGTGATTTTATGGTGAATAAATATTCATGAATAAAATACTATCTCTGACAACACCTGGTTATCCATAGCTTGCTTGAAGTAGAATGGAGAAATTTGAACTTGTTATAAGCAAATAATGACATTTGACAATATTCTGAAATACTTTCTCTTTGTTTACGTAGATTTCAAAACCAAATGTTTCAAGCAAGGAATGGGTCCAATCTTGACAATCACATATATATAACAACTGGACAGCAAATATATCTATTCCTTCTCGCATACCGGTAGGTAAACATGAGTCAACCACAACACTTATGACTTCTACAACAATCTGATGACTGAAAAATGTTAATATGATGATTTTTAAAAACTGAAGCCAAGCCTTGCCTAATCATAATCATTGCCAATTAAGTCATATCAGTTAGCAAATTTTGAAATGAATTTGGACAAAACTGGCTTCACTTTTAGGGCACAGTTCCATTTGTAGACAATAATATATTACTGACAGAACTGAGGAAAATATACTCAACAAAAGAAATAACAACTTCCTCATTAACACCACTGTTCATATGACCCACATGTATCTTAGATACTAGATTTTGGCGTCCTGAATGTCTTCTGTTGAGTTTAGTTAAGACCACAGGCTCCTGGACCACTGTTGGAGGCAGAACTTCCACGTCCTCTTCCACACAATGTAAAACATTGAGAAAGGGTTGAACTAAGAGAAAACTCGGGGGTAAGTCTCGAGAGCTAACAATGGCAAACAGGCAATCAAGCAAGGCATGTTCGATTCCCTCAATACTCTTTCTAGTGGATACAACACCTTCACAAGGCATAGCAGTGCATGAAACAACCTTAGACCATCTGAAATGGCTATTTGTCAAATTAAACTTTAAAAAATCTTATTCAAAGCAGACAAGTCTAGAGCCATGTTTACAAGGCTCTCAACAGATAGTTAGACCATATACTGTCCTTATCCTCCACTGAAACCATATCCCTAGGTAAAAATTCACAATAATAATTAACGAAAATTTAACTCCTCTCAAAAAAAGCCTTGTAATTACAATAGGGAGGCTCCTATTCATAGCATTGTCCTAAGGTATTATAAAGCAGTTAAGTATCCACTTGAGACTACTATTGAGGCATCTAAAGGGATATACAACATTGATCTGAGAGCCTGTGATATCTTGAGCAGGTTAAGTAATGCTTGACTGATGAACTAAGCTCTGACTGACCAAAGATACAAAGCTATGTGACTTCAATGATGAAAAGGTGCCTGATTGAAACTATGACTTCAAAGATGAGAAGTGGACTGATTGAAACTACTGTGACTTCAATGGTTTCAACGATATATAACACATCATCATCTCCGTGAGGTCAAGGTTATTCAGAAGGTCGTCTAAGTCTCTCTCTTTTGGTTGTGATTCACTGTCATTGGGAATAGTTTCAGAGTTCTCGGGAACAACAGTTTCAATGTCACCAGATTCTTCCCTCAGCAATCTCTCTTTCACAGACTTTGGTCCTAATCTTACTTTTGGGGATGTCTGACGCACCGAGTCAACAGCTGTACACTGAACATTCTCTGGTTCATGTTCAACAGTCTCGCCCCACATCTGAGGCTTCTTTGAACATTTGGGACCAATTTTGGGACTTCTTTTCTTGATTGACTTTTCCTGAGTCTTTGATTTACACTTTTCTAAAGTTTGTTCACTAGTGGCAATTTCAGAAATGTCCACCGTTTCAAAATCAGGTTCATTTACTCCTCTGTCATCTGATTTGCTGCCTGATATGTGCTTAGGAGATTCTTTTGAGTCCTCAAATGATTTATTTTCTTGTTGGTTCTCTGAATCTGTCTGTCTCTCAAAAGTGTTATGCTCTTCAGAGGTGTTCTTGTCTCCAGAATGTAATCCTGAGATGGAATCACTTTCACTGGGCACAACACTCACAGTCTTTGCATTTTTGCCAGGTCTGCCCCGACCTTTCTTGCCCTTGGGTTTACGACCTACTTTCCTCCTCACATCTTTATCTGGAGATTCTTTTTCTGTGTCTTTGGCAGAACCTGCAGATGTTGTAGGTACCTCCTCATCCATCTCAGATTCCTGATTGCCCACTGCATCTTTGGCAGATTCTTCTGATGTCTTAGCTGTAGGCTTAGTCTCTGTTACTTTACAAGCAATGTCAAAAAGATCAGTAGCCTCAACAGTTCCCACATCCATTATGTCATCTGGTTTCAATGGAGATGCAAAATCACCATCATCATCATCATCATCATCAGGGAGATCCATGAAGTCACAACCACCATCACTGTCATCAGCTGAATTGTTTGGAACTGGAGAGGGAGACTTCTTCCTCAACTTTTTGGGAGTGGATGCTGTAGTTTCCTCATCATTGTTGGGCAGAAGTGAGGTCGACTTAACATTCTTTGGAGGTCTGCCTTTTCTTTTCTTTCCCTTTGCAAATGGTTTTGTTTTTGTTCCAGTCTCTTCATCCATTTCTGGTTCTTTTCTCTCTTCTGAGAAACTCTCCTCAGGGGCTTTACTCTCTTCAAGTTTATTTTGGGATTCAACATCATCTGAATCTTTTGAAGGTTTTAAATTCTCCTCCTGAGGTTTTCTTCCAGATGTGGATGTCTTGTCTGATTTGGTATTCTCATTGTCATCTGTCCTGGACCTTACACTATCGGCTTTTGATTCAGCCTTATCATCCTCATCCACATCAGCGATATTTCTTCTTTGAGTACATCTTGGAGAAGAGGAATTCCTTCTCGACTTCTTTGCTTCCACCTCTTCCTGAGCAGCATCTGATACTTGATGCTTTGATTGTCGGCCTCGTTTCTTCACATTGCTTCTTTGACTGGAATCTTGTGCACTATTATCTGGAGTTACCTGTGCTGATGCTTCAACACTTTCATTACCAGCATTAGAATCGATCACTAAAACATCTTTTTGAGGTTCATCAGATGTTTCATGTTTTTCAGATGTTGATTTTTCTTCCTTATCAGTGTACTTGGGCAAATCTGTGTCTGGAGAAGATTTAGGAACATCATGTGATCTTGATTTTGGTTTTGACTTCTTTGATTGTCTGCCTCTTTTCTTAGTATCAGCATCAGCATCACTCTCTTCAACACTCTGGACATCCTTTGGAGGTTCATCAGAAGATTCAGGTATTTCAGATGTTGTTTCATCTTCTTTGTTATCATTCTTTGGCAGATCATTTGTTTCTACATGAGCTTTCTCAGGAGTTGATCTTGATTTTGACTTCTTTGATGTTCTGCCTCTTTTCTTAGTATCAGCAACTGCATCAGTCTGTTCAACAATCTGGACATCCTGTGGAGGTTCATCAGAAGATTCAGGTATTTCAGATGTTGTTTCATCTTCTTTGTTATCATTCTTTGGCAGATCATTTGTTTCTACATGAGCTTTCTCAGGAGTTGATCTTGATTTTGACTTCTTTGATGTTCTGCCTCTTTTCTTAGTATCAGCAACTGCATCAGTCTGTTCAACAATCTGGACATCCTGTGGAGGTTCATCAGAAGATTCAGGTATTTCAGATGTTGTTTCTTCTTCTTTGTTATCATTCTTTGGGAGATCATTTGTTTCTACATCAGCTTTCTCAGGAGATGATCTTGATTTTGACTTCTTAGATGGTCTGCCTCTTTTCTTAGTATCAGCAACTCCATCAGTCTGTTCAACAATCTGGACATCCTGTGGAGGTTCATCAGAAGATTCAGGTATTTCAGATGTTGTTTCTTCTTCTTTGTTATCATTCTTGGGGAGATCATTTGTTTCTACATGAGCTTTCTCAGGAGATGATCTTGATTTTGACTTCTTAGATGGTCTGCCTCTTTTCTTAGTATCAGCAACTGCATCAGTCTGTTCAACACTCTGGACATCCTTTGAAGGTTCATCAGAAGATTCAGGTATCTCAGATGTTGTTTCTTCTTCTTTGTCATCATTCTTTGGCAGATCATTTGTTTCTACATGAGCTTTCTCAGGAGTTGATCTTGATTTTGACTTCTTTGATGGTCTGCCTCTTTTCTTAGTATCAGCAACTCCATCAGTCTGTTCAACAATCTGGACATCCTGTGGAGGTTCATCAGAAGATTCAGGTATTTCAGATGTTGTTTCTTCTTCTTTGTTATCATTCTTGGGGAGATCATTTGTTTCTACATGAGCTTTCTCAGGAGATGATCTTGATTTTGACTTCTTAGATGGTCTGCCTCTTTTCTTAGTATCAGCAACTCCATCAGTCTGTTCAACACTCTGGACATCCTGTGGAGGTTCATCAGAAGATTCAGGTATTTCAGATGTTGTTTCTTCTTCTTTGTTATCATTCTTGGGGAGATCATTTGTTTCTACATGAGCTTTCTCAGGAGATGATCTTGATTTTGACTTCTTAGATGGTCTGCCTCTTTTCTTAGTATCAGCAACTGCATCAGTCTGTTCAACACTCTGGACATCCTGTGGAGGTTCATCAGAAGATTCAGGTATTTCAGATGTTGTTTCTTCTTCTTTGTTATCATTCTTGGGGAGATCATTTGTTTCTACATGAGCTTTCTCAGGAGTTGATCTTGATTTTGACTTCTTTGATGTTCTGCCTCTTTTCTTAGTATCAGCAACTCCATCAGTCTGTTCAACACTCTGGACATCCTTTGGAGGTTCATCAGAAGATTCAGGTATTTCAGATGTTGTTTCTTCTTCCTTACCATTGTTCTTCGACAGATTTGTGACTGCATCAGATCTTTCAGAGTGAGCATCAGAACATGATTTTGACTTTTTAGATGGTCTGCCCCTTTTCTTTGTTTCATTTTCAGTCTCTTCAACTCTCTTGACATCCAGTGATGGTTTTGCAAAAGAAGCTTCAGTTTTTCCAGATGTTGACACTTGATCCTCATCATTGGTCACAGATTGATTATCCAGCAGAGAATTTGCTTTTGACTTTCTAGATGGTCTGCCTCTCTTCTTGGTCTCTAGCTTTTGAACTGGCTCTTTATCTTCATCTTCTTTATCTTGATTGTTAATAGCAGCAACTGCAGTAGTTTCCCCAGAACCTTTCTGAGGACTTTTGGTTTCTTCTGCATCAGAATCACCACCACCAATATCAGGAAGATCAAAATCATCACTATCATCACTACTGTATCCAAGTGAGGAAGAGAAGGTAAGGATATCATCCCCAGTACCTTGCTTTTTCCCAGTTTTTGGTTTCATCGGAAGAACTTCTGGTTTTGCTGTTTGTATAGATATCCAAGCAGGATCTTTCTGTACTTTCTCAGACTTTGTTATAGCAGATTCTACCTCAGAGACTTCAAGGACATCCTCAGATTTTCTTTTACTTGAAGCTTCCTTTTTCTCAGTGGATGCTGTCTTTTTGTAACCCTCTTTATCAATAGCAGACAAGACAACAACCGGTTTCCAAGCAGATATATTGGACTTTTCTGGAGACTTTGACAACAGCTCTCTTCTTGGGTTAACAAGGTATTCAGCTAAAAGTTCTTCACTTGGCCGCAAGCTCTCTGAAGTCTGACTTGTGTTAACATCTGGCTCTGGAATCCAAGAGGAGGTACTGTCCTTAGGACCTTGACTAGTTGAAGGCTTGGGGGCGAGTTCAGGGGAAGAAGGACCGTTGTCTATGGAATCCTCAAGGACTAATGGTATCATGGCTAGTATATCTGAATCAATGTCCTTATCACCGAGGTTCTTACTGGACTTCCCAGGTTTTGCCGCTGTTTTATCATCATCTAGATACGAGACCAGACAGGAACTGTTCAAGCTGCTCTCTGACTCTGCCGTAGAAGATTTTCCATTTCTTTCATCTACCACATCCACAGGAACAGATAATTTAGCAATATTCATCTCAAATTGACTCTGAAAACTCATTGCCTTCTTCTTCTGCTTCTCAGATGATTTCAATGATGGCTGACTTGGTTTCCTAGGAACAAGGCTTTCAATTCCATTTGGCACGGACTTGACATCAACTCGACCGGACTTGAGGAATGGACTTTCAGACACATCTTGAAGTTGGATCACTGGTGACATGTATGTCGGGACACGTTTGACCTTGGGGGTAAAAGAAGAGTCAGTGTCGCTGCCGCTATGGTTGACCGAGTCAGCAATTCTGTTCCAACGCAATGGTTCTGCTTCAACAGTTTCGTCAGTTTCCACGCTGAAGAAGATATCTGATGTGTCCAGTTGAATCTCATCATCTGTGTTGCTGGTTTCTGTAACAAAAATGTTATCATGACTTATTCAAATTATTTTAGATGTTTGATGAATTATTGACTTTCTCTATATTTTGCAGTGATTACTCCAAAACATTAGCCTAATGCCACACCGTAAGAGGAGTGGGAAAGTTTATGTAAAACATTCCTTAAATTAAACATATTATCCATAAATTATCATGAATATTGCATGTGACTATCTGAATGTGAAAGTCTTTTACTCTTCAATTGAGGGGGAAGGATTTGCATGGCCCGTTCATAGTCATTTATCCTTTGGAAACCTATAACAAACTGTTTAGCCAGAATTCTGACTCATAGAGGTGCAAAGTTAAAACAAAATTGTCTAAGAGAGATTTACACTTGCTGTAATTTTATTGGTTTCAATTAGATTCCATTATTTTGTTCAAGAAATGAGCAATGGTGCATGTGAAATACCCTCTTGCAGCTGATATCAAATCTATCAAATTTGTCACTAAAACCTTTCCATTGTCTGGCTTTTGGCCTGATTGGTATCGAGCTACATGAATACATAGAGAATACTAAACAAAGTCCCGTTTCATAACATTTTCATGACATGAGTGAATGGTTTGGTATGTAATGAGCAAAAGCGAGTTTGATATGGATACCATTCACGAGTTTCATAAAAATAGAGCCATTGGCTCTGTAGCTCATCAGGCATCATATCAAGTTTGCTTTATACAGGCCAGATGAGCTAAAAATGAAACTGATGTTAACTATTGCAAGAAAACCTATAAAAAAATTACAAAACAAATGTATTATTATTCAACACTTTCTAGATCGCCAATATCAGTGAAAGAAGTCCACACTAAAATATCCAAGGAGAAATAAATTTGCCATAGACTGTCATCTAATGGAGAAAAATAGGTTTTTAAGATTGTGACCCCTGTGACCCTATTTGGGGTCATGGGATCACAAAACCTACAGTTTAGAATCCCAATTGGCCAAGGAGTCTACATGCAGTCTTTCAGCTCAATAGACCTTTAGGAGCTAAAGATGATGATGAAAATAAGTTTTTAAGGTTGTGACCCCTGTGACCCTATTTGGGGTCATGGGGTCACGAAATCTACAATTAAGAATCCTGATTGGCCAAGGAGTCTGCACATATCATTTTCAACTCTCTAGTCCTTTTAGAACTGGAGAAGAAGATGAAAATAGGTTTTTAAGGTTGTGACCCCTGTGACCCTATTTGGGGTCATGGGGTCACGAAATCTACAATTAAGAATCCTGATTGGCCAAGGAGTCTGCACATATCATTTTCAACTCTCTAGTCCTTTTAGAACTGGAGAAGAAGATGAAAATAGGTTTTTAAGGTTGTGACCCCTGTGACCCTATTTGGGGTCATGGGGTCACGAAATCTACAATTAAGAATCCCGATTGGCCAAGGAGTCTGCACATATCATTTTCAACTCTATAGTCCTTTTAGTACTGGAGAAGAAGATGAAAATAGGTTTTTAAGGTTGTGACCCCTGTGACCCTATTTGGGGTCACAGGTTCACTAAAGTTACAAATTAGAATCCCCATTGTCCAAGGAGTCTGCACATATCACTTTCAACTCTCTAGTCCTTTTAGAACTTGAGAAGAAAATGAAAATAGGTTTTTAAGGTTGTGACCCCTGTGACCCTATTTGGGGTCATGGGGTCACGAAATCTACAATTTAGAATCCCCATTGGCCAAGGAGTCTGCACATATCGTTTTTAACTCTCTAGTCCTTTTAGAACTGGAGAAGAAGATGAAAATAGCTTTTGAAGGTTGTGACCCCTGTGACCCTATTTGGGGTCATGGGGTCACCAAAGTTACAAATTAGAATCTTCATTGTCCAAGGAGTCTGCACATATCACTTTCAACTCTCTAGTCCTTTTAGAACTGGAGAAGAAGATGAAAATAGGTTTTTAAGGTTGTGACCCCTGTGACCCTATTTGGGGTCATGGGGTCACGAAATCTACAATTAAGAATCCCGATTGGCCAAGGAGTCTGCACATATCATTTTCAACTCTCTAGTCCTTTTAGAACTGGAGAAGAAGATGAAAATAGGTTTTTAAGGTTGTGACCCCTGTGACCCTATTTGGGGTCACAGGGTCACCAAAGTTACAAATTAGAATCTCCATTGTCCAAGGAGTCTGCACATATAATTTTTAACTCTCTACTCCTTTTGGAACTGGAGAAGAAGATGAAAATAGGTTTTTAAGGTTGTGACCCCTGTGACCCTATTTGGGATCACAGGGTCACCAAAGTTACAAATTAGAATCCCCATTGGCCAAGGAGTCTGCACATATCATTTTAAACTCTCTAGTCCTTCTGGAACTGGAGAAGAAGATGAAAATAGGTTTTTAAAGTTGTGACCCCTGTGACCCTATTTGGGGTCACAGGGTCACCAAAGTTACAAATTAGAATCTCCATTGTCCAAGGAGTCTGCACATATAATTTTTAACTCTCTACTCCTTTTGGAACTGGAGAAGAAGATGAAAATAGGTTTTTAAGGTTGTGACCCCTGTGACCCTATTTGGGATCACAGGGTCACCAAAGTTACAAATTAGAATCCCCATTGGCCAAGGAGTCTGCACATATCATTTTAAACTCTCTAGTCCTTCTGGAACTGGAGAAGAAGATGAAAATAGGTTTTTAAAGTTGTGACCCCTGTGACCCTATTTGGGGTCACAGGGTCACCAAAGTTACAAATTAGAATCTCCATATGCTAAGGTACTTGTACACAAAATTTCAGCTCTCTAATGTGTATGGTTCATGAGGAGAAGTCGAAAGTGTCAAAAGTTTACGGACGGACGACGGACGGACGACGGACGGACGACGGACGACGGGCCATGCCATAAGCCCATCTGGACTTTCAGTCCTGATGAGCTAAAAATGTTATTAACGGGACCGAGTTTAGTATTTCTTTTATTTCTCGTTGAATTACGGCTAATATTTTAAGAAATTGACCAACATGACCATCGCAACTGCCGCACTAACATAGTGACGTCATGCCAATGTTATTAAACAGTGTGTAATAACTTTTAGATTAATAAACCAGTTATATCTTCAACAGTCGAGGGAGTGAGTTATTGTTTAACGCCGCTTGGACAATATTACAGCCATTAGCAGCGATTCAACAGTCGAGTAATAAAGACAGATACACTATGTAGCAGGACGACTCACTGTTTGCGGGAGCAGTTTGAGCCACCATAGCCTCCTGATGGATCCTGTTCCTCGAGTGGGCAAGCAGGTGCTTCTTGGTAAAGTTCTTCGTGCCTTGCTTGAACATGTTTGATTCATCCAGCTTCTGGCAGTACTGAAACACAGTGAAATAGAAATCTTATAGGCACATTCTCTTCAGGTTAAGGAACGCAACTGAAAAATAAGAAACTGCTTATAAATGAATTAAAAATATTCAAAGGACACCAAAATCTCACTTATCAAACTAACTTTTTCAGTATACAGCCCCAAATTATGTAAATCCAAACTTCTGCAACTTTTGTATTTTCCATACACTGAAAATGTAGAAGCTTCAATGAGTAAATGTAAGAACACTGAGAGTTTCATCTCATGACAGTTGTGCAGGCAAATCAATTGTATCACATCCTAGGCTTATTTAGAAACAGTGCCATATGATAAACAACAAGTATTTTCCACAAACATGGCAATGTCCCCAAAGGTCAAGGTCACCAAAAGTGACTGGTGTCTGAGTAATCCCCTAATGTAGGCTTTGATTTAATATAAAGACATTTTGCCTGTCTTCTTTGTAATTCAGGGATTCTGGAGAAAAAAAAATTGTGAATTAAAAAAAATAAAAATATAAAGACATTTTGTAAAACGCTTCATTAGATATTGCGTTGACAAGAATCCTGACATTTGTATGTACGGACAGACACGGCTGAATACAATGTCCCCCTTTCCGGCTGGGGACAATGAACACCTTGCAGAATATCTTGCCCTTATCATTCACAAAATTACATCAAAGAAGAGGGTGTAAATTTAACCTATTTAGACAGGGCTGCATGAGTAAAGAGAATTATTTCAGGCACTTGACTAAAAGAAGGCAGTGGGATATGATCTTGGGACAGAATCATTTGGAAGTGAGATAACAAAGATGCCAAATCCATCAGCTATTGACATAATCAAAAGAAGAAGCCGTATTAACTTGTTACAAGTTTTTGTAAATGGACCCATGGAAATTGATAAAGGGGTTGTCCTGAGAAGAAGCCTGATAACCTACCTTGCAGAACATTCTTCCCTGGTCCTCATCATAGACCAGCCACTTGTACTTGTTGAGCCAGTCGAAGTTGAATCTGTTGAGTCGGTGTCCCGTGGACATCTGACTCAGACACTGCTTGAGCTTCTCCTGCCACTCGGGCGCGTCGTCTGCCGGCACTGGGGACAGAGTCAACATATAGCATAACAATGATTGCAGGTGAGGGGCAAACTACAGAGGATACTAAATGACTAAATGATACTGACATGACCAACAATATCATTCATCCTTCCTTGAATGGCATCAAAACTGATATCCTAAAACTACCGTAGCCTCTACTATTTCAGACGAGAAGACGGAACAAATAATTTGAAGATAGATAACAAGCTACGTGTCAAAGCTTATTGGAAACAAATATGCTGATTTAGCAGATTAAACAATGTCTCAGTAAATGACATTTTCACCAAGAGTTACTGCTTTCGCTTCAAATGAGCAAGCAATGTACCATAACAAGCTGCTAGTTCATAAAATGTTATTCAACAGGACAGAGTTCATTGTTATCACCGAACATAACCCGACTAATATGCGCAATAAAGTTGACATGATAATACACATATTGTTTCTCCAAACTTTGCATCATGCAATGATATCAAACATTTTATATAACATAAACTTGAATTTTTTTCTCACAGTATGTGATGTCGTCAATAGAAGAGTACAAAATTTTTTTTAAAAGATTGACAGAAGAGTGAAAATAAAAAAAGAGTTGAACTCACCGAGTGTCGGCCCCCTGTGTGAGGTGACGGCAGCGACGTGATCGTCGGACTCGGTGTGAGAGAGAAGAGGCTCCAGACTAAGGAAGTGTGACCCGCTCGTGTACACGTTCTTCATCTCGCCCATAGTACACACCTGCACAGGGGGAATGTTATTCCATTAATCTCAACTACTCATTAAACTCATGTCTTCAATCATAGCATGTGTCCTAAACTGACAGTGATATAATGTCCTGATAGGATATTGATGTAGGGACGACGCTGACCTCTGCTAGAGAATGAGGAAATTAGTGAAGTGTCATAGCTATGCATCAAATGATTGATACACAACAGAGCAAGGGAGATAAAGTACTGTATATGACCGGGTATAACCCAAGAATTTGATACCTGAAATTAGGGGTCCAATATTCAATTTCCCATAAACACTTCATGCAGCAAAGTTGTTGATTGAAAGTCTGTTTATTGCTGAGAATATGGTGAAAACACTTGTAATTTCTCTTATCATTCTTTTTCATAATATACGTCTGAAAATTAAACATGTCATTTGATGATGAGAACAGAACAACGAATCAAACGTATCGATGGGTATCAACTTTCTGTTTTAATGCAACTCCTAGTATGTCCATTTGACAATCAGCAATGTAGAGCTGCGAGGGGGGTCGGCTAATATATGAGATACTAGGTTTTTACTGGAATTTGGATGGTTGATAGAGGGTTAGCTTATAGGTGGGGGTTCGCTTATACATGGTCATATACAGTAATTTTGGGGGGGGGGGGGAGGGGGGGGGGATGACAACCATCAAAACACAGATGAAACATTAGTAATTAGTTTCAACATTTAATATGACATTTTGGGGGTCTTTGGACCCCCTTTATCAGACGCATAGGATGAATGTGAATGGAATATGTATACTTTCACTCAGCATAAAATTGGTGTTAAACATATTCTCTTTGAAAAGGTTACTAATCTACTTGCTAACCAATAACATCTATGTGATCAATCAGTAATAGTTAATGGTAGAATCAGTAAAAGTAAGCATTCCTTGCACATATCCTTTATAAGACTCAGGTCAGAGAGGAGATTTGGAGGAGATTTGATGTATGACAAAAATAAGAAAGTTTGTCAATTCATATTTTAACTACTAAGGAACTGTTAAGGGTAAATAGAAAGATTTTGGAAGTGTGAACAATAGTGGCTTTACAGAAAAATGTACATAAAAACCTAGTAAAGATAAATCTATCATGTTTCTTTACAATTGATTTATGATATTTGGACAATAACCTACACATTTAAACAAAAACCTTTCTTGATAAGATGAACAAAGAAACAATCTTTCTAGGACAGTCAAATTCACATAAAATCCAAATGGAAACATTCAAAACATACAAAATTCTACAATGTCTGTCTAAATGCCAAGATCTATCCACTCAACATGAATAATTGAGAAGTTAAGCTATTTACAAACCTACCTTGCAAAATATGGCTTTGTTCTCCTCCTCATAGTAAATCCAGGGAAACATGGCTCTCCACTCTCGCTCAAAACTTCCAACTGACGAGGTCAATGGGGTCATATCTGAAGACATTTTCACAGAAAAATATGATGTATGGATAAAAGCAATGTAGGATAATAAAGAATTCATGAAGAAATATTGATTGAGAACCTGAATTCTTTGCTATTTGAAACTTGATAGTGTGAGAAATATGAGAGGAAGTTATCAATGATTAATAAGGAATGTGTTCTTAACCCTTACGATGCGGGGCGCGTGATATTTACGGGCCAAATATAAAATGGCACGTAAGCCCTCTTGGCGAAATCCGTAACTTTCAGGATAAGGCTATATATTGACTGCAAGCAGTCTTGGCTGCTCCCGGATATAAAATATCAAACCTTTTCTCAAAAATGATTGAGGGTACCCACCTTGCGGCATTCATATCTCACAAACCAATAGAGATAATTCTATAATTTTTACATCATCGTGTAGAAGAGAGAATTGTCTTCATTTCCATGTATCATATGTATATCCGCGCACAAAAATAAAGAAGCGGCAAAGCGTTGCGACAAGTGCCACAAAAAAATTGTTTACCTCAAAATGATTGAGGGTACCCACCTTGCGGCATTTATATCTCACGAACCATTAGAGATAATTTTATAATTTTTACATCATCGTATAGAAGAGAGAATTGTCTTTATTTCTATGTATCATATGTATATCCGCGCACAAAAATAAAGAAGCGGTTAATCAGGATATAACGGTGGCTGGCACCGGACAAAACAATTCCGCCACGTGGGCTTGTAGAGCAAAAATATATAGCCGCATCGTAAGGGTTAAATTAATATTCAAGGGTCGGGGTTGTTATAAAGAAAGTGTTTATAATTTTATTTTGGGTTAATAAACACTTAACCAAGAAAAAGTCTTACAATATTTTGACTTCAAGGAAACATATGTTCCTTTTATAAGTCACAATAGCTATAATCTTATGAGATAAATCAGTAATTGTGTAAAATATTCATTGTCATAGGTAAAATATATATATCAGTTGTTGTTCCATAGATATGGCAAAATTGTTATTCTGTTTTCAACATATGGAGAGAAGCGTCATTATATATTAAGTTCCAATGAAAGAAATTTAGAAGAATACCCATACATTTTGTTGAGATATAAAGAGAACATAAAAAAAACTCTAATTTGACAAAATTTTCAATAAAACCAAACACCACTTACGCTTTTAGAATTTTTTCAACCGATTCAACGTATATCTGTAAATTTGTCAGCTTCAAATAAATTTCAAAAACTGACCAGATCTAAAAGGTGCTCACAAGCAATGGTGTATTGGCTAGTTTTTTTATCACTATAATGAAGGATAACAATTATTATGGGAAAAAAATATTTAAAAAAGAAAAAGAGGTGGAAAAAGGTGACCTAAAAAAGTGGTATTCCAGATTTATAGTTTGATGCACAGTGCACAGAACCAAATCAATAATACTGCCATTCTATTGCCTCTAAAAGATAAAATGCTACTCACCCACTGCAGGACCTTTATTACCCAAGGCCGTCCAGGTTCCTGAGATCTTAGCAGTTGATGTGATATCCTTAGCAGGGCTCTTCCGTTCACTCAAAGATTTCTTGATGCTCTCAACAATATTGTTCAGGTCAAAATCATCCTCAGGAGCTTTGTCTGCATCACCATGCGAGTCCTTTCCATTCTTTGTTGACATTTTTGGAGGAGCCTCTTCAGCTTGTTCAGCTGCCTTTTGGTTCTTTACGGGCACATTTTGATCCTCCTGAACATCTTTATTCTTGTTCTGCTCATCCTTCTCAATGACCTCAGGAACAGCCGAGGAAGGACCAGATTCAGGCTCCACAGCTTGGTCTTGCTGCTTCTTATCGCTTTTATTGTCTTCGGACTCCTTTTCCTTTGCTTTGAATCTGTTTCCTCTGCCTTTCTTTGGCTTCCGGCCTCCTTGACTCTTCTGATTTGAAACTTCATCTTTCTTTTTATTTGGTTCAGCATCATCACCTTTATCAACTGTTTTAAGGAGGCCACTTTCAGGATCTAAGATTTCCATTGTCTCATCTTCAGTGTTTTTGGTTTCAGTTTTGTCTGAAGTCACCTTATCTTGTTCATCGGTGACACTTGATAAACCATCATTTTTATCTTCAGGAACATCCAATGATATGTCTTCTGTGTCAATGGAAGTTGATTGTTTTTTCGACTTTGGGGGTCTTCCTCTACGTTTTGTAGGGGTTTCATGTTCACCTTCTTCATCTTGTTTCTTGCCTGATTCTGTCTTTTCTCTGCCTTTGCTGTCATTAGATACTTCATTTTGTGAAATTTTAGTCATACTATGTTTTGCCTTTTGGGGTCTTCCTCTGCGCTTAGCAGGAGTTGAATCTTCATCTTCCTTATCATCAGCATCTTGATTCTTGCCAAATTCTGAGTCTTCTACTTTATCATCCTTGGATACAATCTTAGCTTGGGTGTCTATTGTTCCTTCATGTTTTGTGGAGGTTGGATTTCCATCTTTTTCAACATCAGCATCTCCATCTTGTTTCTTGCTCAATTCAGTGTCTTGGACTTTAACATCCTTGGAAACAGTCTTAGATGGGGTCTTTGACTTTGGAGGTCTCCCTTTCCGTTTTGTGGGAGTTTGAATTTCAGCTTCTTCAACAGCAACAATCTCAGTCTGTTCTTTGCCAATTTCTCCTGTTTCATACTTTTTATCCTTAGAAACTTCTTCTTTTCTCCTTGGGGTTGGAATTTTATTTTCTTCAAGAGGAACATCTTCATTTTGTTCCTTGACAGACCCTGTATTTTCTTCCTCCTTCCTGTCTTCAGATATTTCATTCTGTCTGTCTTTTGACTTTGGAGGTCTTCCTTTGCGCTTTGTTGGAGTTGGATTTTCATGTTCTTCCACAAAATTCTCATCTTGGTCCTTTCCAATTTCTCGTCTTTCTTCCTCTTCTTTGTTCTTATCCTGATTGCTTATTGCCTTCGGAGGTCTTCCTTTCCGCTTTGTTGGAGTTGGATTTTCATGTTCTTCAACAACATTCTCATCTTGGTTCTTTCCAGTTTCTCGTCTTTCTTCCTCTTCTTTGTTCTTATCCTGACTGCTTATTGATTTCGGGGGTCTTCCTTTTCTCTTTGTTGGAGTTGAATTTCTTTCTTCCTGACCAGCAACATCTTCATCTTGCTCTTTATGGGATTCCTTGTGAATTTCCCCTTCTACAGCAGCTGTATCTTGTGCAGTCCTAGTTGTGCTGTTTTTAGACTTAGGAGGCCTTCCTTTGCGTTTTGTTGGAGTTTGATTTTCATCTTCTTCAACATTCTCATCTTGGTTCTTGGCAGTTTCTCGTGCTTCCTCCTCTTCCTCGTTCTTATCCTGACTGCTTATTGACTTAGGGGGTCTTCCTTTACGCTTTGGAGTTGGATTTTTGTCTTCCTGACCAGGAACATCTTCATCCTGTTCTCTACCTGATTGCTTGTTAATATCCTCTTCTACAGCAGTTGTATCTTGTGCAGACTTAGCCTTGCTATTTTTAGACTTAGGTCTTCCCTTGCGCTTCATAGGACTTTGATTTTTTTCTTCTATAACCGCAACAGTTTCACCTTGTTTCTTGCCTAATTCTGTGTTTCCACCCTCATCATTTTCCTTTGTTACTGTATCTTGTGAAGTCCTAGCCTGCCAATCTTTTGACTTTGGAGGTCTTCCTTTGCTCTTTGTAGGGGTTGGATTTTCATCTTCAACATCAACAGACTTCAGAAGTCCTGATTCAATGGTTTGGTCAGCAATGTCCTCAGTTGAAGATTTTACTTCAGGGTTTGTTCCATATTCCTTACTTTCCCTTGATACTTCATTCTCTTCTTTCTTGTTTGAGCTTGTTCTTTTCTTCTTTTCAGCTAAAGGTTCATCATCAGATGATAGAGATACTGATGCTTCTTCATGTTCATCAGCCTTGGAAGCAACAAGTTGCGTTTTAACTCTGGAGATCTTTAATTTCAAACCTCCTGCTTTTTTACTTACTCTTTCCTGTAATGGTTGAAACTTTTCTGTATCCATAAATTCAATCACTACTTTGAGGTCCTTGTAAGATTTTTCAATAGCATCTGCTTTTGGAATATCAATCTTGTCAACATCTTCAACAACATCTTCTTCATTTTCAGACTCTTTCTCATGTTCATCCTTCTTTTGGGTAGAATTTTCCTTATCTGAAGCAACTGTCTTTTCTGATTCTTCTTCTCCTTTTGCGCCTTTTCGTTTTCTTCCCTTTCCTCTTCCTTTTGATGGTGAATCTGAGTTGTCAAAATCTCTGACAGCAAATTTTGCATCCTTTGCCTCAAAGGTTCCTTGAGATGGTTCTGTATCCATTGGTTCTGAAGTATCTGCATCCCCAATTGGACTTCTTCTGTTCTTGGTGTCATCATTTCGAAAAGATGATGTTTCATTTCTAGCTACATCAGAAACAGAAGGATCAGCTTCTTTAGTTGGATTTCCAGACCTATTTGACCGTGGACTTTTGAAGTTCTTTGATTGTTCAGAAGTAATTTTGGCGTTTCTACCTCTTGGATTCTCAAGAGAGGTGTCTGAAGTTGGCACCTGTTCTTCTTTTTTCTCAACATCTTCCTTTAACTTTTCCTTAGCCCCCTTTCGGGATTTCCCTTCCATAACCATTTCTGTATCAGCTTTGCATCTTCCTGAAGAATTCATCATGTCAAATTTCTTCTTTCGCCCTTGATGCTTTGGTTTGTATGTGTTACCCAAATCCTTTGAAATCTCTTCATCTTCTTCAATTCTGTCTTCTTCATCAGATCTTATGACTTCAACTTTATTTGGATAGGAAGACTTTTCATCCCCAATACCATTAACTTCTAGATCAGATTTGACTTCATCTATAGCTTCTTCATTGACTTCAGCACAAGTTGACACATCTTGAGGTGGTTTTTCAGCCAATGGAGCTTCATTACTTTGTCTTGTTGGCTTACTCTTTTTCGATTTTGATTTTAACTTCTCAATGCTGGCTAATTTGTGTTCATGACTTTCTTTTGGCCCTGTTGGTTTTCTATCACTCTCTTTTGGCTGATGAGCTTTTTGGTTCTCCAATTCAGTTATCTCTCCTGCACTTTCTCTTTCAGATCGAGATCTGTAATCTTCTTTCTTTGATTCTTCTTCTTTCTTTCTAATAACAGATAAGTTATCTTTACTTCTTTTTTCTGTTCTGGGACTAGAGGATCTGTCCTTTTTGGCTTTGGATTTAGACTTTCTTTTCTCTTCAAGTTTTGATTGTAACAAAAGTTGATCTTCTGTGGTGATATGCTGTTTATCCTGCTTGACAACATCTGTTGGATTTCTTCTTTCATTTGATTCAGACTGCAAATGAGTCTGTGCAATTTCATCTGAGACAGCACCACACTCCGACTCCAGAATTGTTTCCTTCTCTACTTGTCTAACTGATTTGTCACTTTCACCAATTCCAACAAATGATGCTTCACTTGGGATTTCTATCAAGGGACTGCTTGATCTAATCACCATTGACCTTAAGCTGGATTTAGCTTTGAGTCTTCCAATAGCAGTTAGCTCGAAATGTTTTAACTCTTCTTGTTTGTTTTGTTTAACAGACTCACCCACTCCTACAAAAGAGGCTTCACTTGGAATCTCAATAAAAGGGCTGCTTGGTCGGATTTTCCTAAACTTTGGGATGGATTTTGCTTTCAGCTTTCCCATATCAGTTTTTGGCTTTGTATTCAGAGTGGAACTGTTTGCCATTGACAGAGTGTTGTCATTTTCTATACTTTGAATAAATGTTTTTTCACGCAATTCTTCAGTATATGAATATTTTTCCTTTCCACATTCAGAAATAAGTTCTATTCCGTCATTATACTGATAACTTCCAACTGGATTATGCTTTTCTTTACCTTTCACATAAGAATCTTTTCCATCTTTTTCAACATGTTTTGTGGATTTGCCAGATTGTTTCTTTGGATTCTTAGATCTGGGACTTGTGGTATTTCTCCGTGCAGACTTTGATTTTATTTCAGTTTCTCTGACCCTCTGCATCGCTAAGAGTTCATCATCAGAGTCAACCATTGAATTTGCCATGATGAAGGCTTCACTGACAATTCCTCCTGGATTGACGTAATGGGATCCTTGCGAAATCTCAACACGAGGCGCCACCATCATTGTTGAGCCCTCAGATGCCATAGACTGCATAACTGCTGTTTCTACGTCATTACCAGTTTTGATTATATCTCTTTCTGAGAATGTTGGATTTCCTGCCAAGATTCTATCCAAAGAATTATCACTGTCTGTGTCTTTCAAGATTGTCTCTTCAATTATTTTGCCGAGAAGATCTGGGCTTTCTTCTCTATTTGTGGTCAAGTTCATAGGTTCACATAAATCAGAGTCGTCTTTTGGCGAAAAATCTTTGGCAATAATTTCTTCAATATGCACAAGTGATCTGTAGCTTTCATCAGATTGTGTTTGAGTTGGTCCTGCACTTGTTGTTGATGTCATAGTACTATTAATAACAGGACCGGAGGTCGTGACTTGAAGAATGGAACCAGCGGTGACAGTAATATGAGGATTATTTTGGGTTGGTATGACTTGAGATAAGGAAAAGGCTTGCATTGCTGGCATCATTGGTATTGTAGGAATCATGGGATTTGTGGTCAGATTAAATCCAATTGTAGGTGGAGGTACTGTGATGGTAATGGGATGGACTTGTTGAAGTGTGTTTGTTGAACATGGAACCGTTGGCATCGAACTGGAAACAATTACTGGCGTTGAAACAGCTGATGATGGTGGTTGTTTTGGTCGATTTGCACTTGCTGCCATGAATTTCAGATTTAAAGGAGAAATACTATTGCTCAATATTAATCCTTCAAAAACAAGTTGCAATCTTTCTTCTCCATTGTCTGTTAACATTTCGGTCGCATTTAGCATGCAGGGCAAAACGACCCCACTGAGCCCCAGGTACCATGCTTCTGATCTGTAGATAGTCCCACCTCTGTTTCGGACAATCTTCTCAATGCATGAGAAAGGCAATGCAAAATTAAGCTCATCAATTGTCGGTGTTTGTTTCAAGGAGGCATCGTCATCTCTGTACGGGGTATCGCTTAGGTCGTGCAGGTTCAAATGGATTTCTGAATTAACAATATCCACGGATAGATTTCTCAGCTGAATGCATATCTTACCCTCCTTGGAATGCGCATCGCTCTCGTATGGTATCTGTAGCTGACAGTGCAGCTGATTTTGTTTTGACAGTCGATCGGGATTTATTGTTGTCAAAGCGCATCGCTTCCATTCATAATCCGATGTGATGTATGATGCAGAATATTCTATTACGTTTGGGCTGAATCGCTTTTGATATGCTTTCACTAGAAATGACCGTGGAAAGGAAAATTCGAATGTAGAAATTGCCATTTTACCGCATTTTCTGCATTTTCTTCAGATTTCTTATTGGGTAAAAGAGCACCTGTTTAGGAATACTTCCGGAGCCATTTTCCCTACAGCGACGCAGACATGATAACGGTGTTGTGAGCTTCGAGGCGAGTCTTTGAAAAAACTACTTGCCGACGACATATTGTTAGTGCAGGTTTACCGAAGAAGACGTCAGCTGTACATATCGATTAAATCAGCCCGGGCAGTTCCTTTGTTTAATCAAGTGTTTCACTGATTTTTACATAGCATTTATTTATTCAAATGGACATCTATCGCTTTGCTTCATCACAAGTAGTAGATGTGTACAGTATATATATATAGTGTATTTTACATTAGGCTTATTAATATGCGTCGTTTCATTCTTTAATTAATGTTAGATTAATCGTCATAAAATATACACATATAAGGGTTTTAATCAATTTCAGTAAATGTAAACAGAAAATATGACATATTAAACTAATGAATAAAAAATTACGTACGGGTATATTTAAAATATTACTACTTGTGTTGTGCTCTTTTTCTACATTATTAGCAGGATGAAAACCTTTACTGGATAACCAACAATGATTTGATGAATTTACTGCTAAATGAAATTATTTATATAAATAAATGTTAAGTACCTGTCTAAGAAATGTTAACAAATATTTAATTATATTCCTTTTGCTTATTATAGTATAAACACTTGTACTTATGAATAGTGTGGTTTCGTTAATATTCTAATAGACATAATTACATGTGGTAATATTTCCTTGCTTTCTTTTTAAATTAACTATCCGAGCGATGGCGAATGTTAAATATTTACAATGTTGTTATTTTTCGAGAAGTCCTGTCTGGTCTCAATCAAAATAAATGGGGAAGGCTACCGGAAAAGGTACCACATGGTCGATATTGAGTTAGGCCCATATTCATAAAGTACAATATCTAAGCTTTGGAATATAATAATAATCTCAACAACTTTATCCTAACAATTGGCAAAGTTATGATCTCTTGAAGCAGGGTGGGAATATGAAAATGAGAAAGCACAGATTACAAGTTTATACTTTTAGAAATTAACCTTAAAACAATGAAAAATACGAAGTAACGGTGTGTTTGTCAGAATTCGTCTCAAATGGCGTCAAGGTATGTTTGTCTTAACCAAAACGTTTTTTCCCGGGTTGTCTAATCACGTGTATGCCTTATGGTCGAAGTTGTCCGTTTTTACTTGAGATCATCATACCGTCCCAATTCACAGTGATAAACCTGAGAGCCTAAATAAAGATGTTTATGTAGTAAATAATGACCCGGTACCGAGGGGTTATGGAAAATAACCTCGCGAGGGCGTAGCCCGAGCAGAGGTTATTTCCATAACCCGAGGCAAACGGGTTATTATTTGACTTACACTCCCGCGGAAGACTCTGCAATGGTTTCAACTAAATTTGTTAATAAACAATTAATTTAAAAACGTTTTACTGATATAATTCGCGGGTTTATCATTTCTTGATAAGAAAAAATATTAAAAATACCCCCATACTAGGGTTTTGGAAATAAACGCTTGATTTCTTACCATACAAACTATTTTATTACAGTGTGTCAACTAAATTGGTTTACATACAAATGATTAAAAAACGTTTTAGTGATCCATTTTGCGGGTTTGATATGTCTTGATAAGAATACTATTTGAGACTACTTACAATACCCCCTGCTAAGGGTTTTAGAACTAAAAACTTGATTCGTTACATTTAAAACTATTTTATTGCAATATTAATATATATTTATAGGGGGGTATAAAAAAAACCAAGACACACAAAAATTTACATCAACTGGCATGGATCCACGGTAGCTCAACAGGTAAGAGCGCTGCTTGACAACATAGAGGTCCCTGGTTCGAATCCCACTTTCGTTGTTCATAAATCTTAACTTTCTTGTTTGATTAAAAATCCAAGTTTTACAAGTCCAATTGTTTCCAATTGTTTACAATCTTATAACCGACCAAGGTGGTTATGAGATAACCAACCTACGCGGATGGAGCTCACGGCACATACCATTCAACTGAAATAAAGGAGTGTAAGGGGTAAACACCTATAAGAAGGTAGTTATGAGTTAAAACCAATTGAAAAAAAGAAGGAATATAGCCGCCCAAGGGGTGTAATGTCACTTACACCAGAAAATGCTAGTCAAAATGCAAAGTTCTGTTGTGTAAAAATATAATTCATATCTTCTTACTGTATGTTTTTCATAGCTTTCTATGATAAGTGTGTATTATAAGTTAAATAACATGCATCTCTGACCAGTTGCATTATTATGTTGAAAATACATATTAATTTACCCCTATTCACAAACAGAATTCATTTTCAAAGCTTTTTATTAGAGATATTACAAGTTAAAACTCGAAATATTCCTTTATCACAAAGGGACCACTTAGTCATACTTAATTTGCGATTTTAATTAACTAATAATATAATGTTTTTAAAGGGGCAGTAGCACGTTTTTAGGGGGAATATAAGGTAATGTCAAGAAAGTGAAAATTAATAGTTTCAATTGAAAGACAATGTATTTAAACGAAATGGAGCAGTAATATTTCAAATATATAATGTAAAGTTTAGCCATGCGATTCCATTTTCTTACAGAAAACGAATTAAAAGTGTTCACACAAAAATGGCTGCCAATGGATTTTATGTGAACCTTCATACTTTTCCTATGACACTATCAAAAGAATACATTTAGCATTAAAGGGGCAGTAGCACGTTTTTTTATAATTTTATATTTCAAAAATTTCACTTAAATTTGTAAGTTAATGCTAAATGTATTATATTGACAGTGTCAACAATCTCATTACACTAGCCAATCATCCATAGTCAGAGGACAAAGTATGAGGATTCCTATCAAATCCACTGGCGGCCATTTTATGTGAACACCTTTAATTCATTTTGTGTGAGAAAAAAGAATCGCATGACTAAACTTTACGTTATATATTTGAATTATTACATTGTCATTTAGTTTAAATACATTGTCTTTCAATTGGAACCGTTTATTTTCATTTTCCTGACATCACCTTATATTCCCCCAAAAAAAACGTGCTACTGTCCCTTTAACGTACAATTATCAGTGAAAATTTTAACATGTAAAATTATAAAAAAATCGTGCTACTGCCCCTTTCAGATGATGATGATTCATTTACGTTTTTGCTTGTATTTTGACAGATATATCAAAATCAAATTTGAATTGAATAATGATTAAAATATTTAACTAGTGATGTTTAAATCATAAATGTTAGCAATCAGAGACTTTTCACGTAAAGAAGAGGTGCTTATCAAATGTTATAACACAATAAGTGCGTGACAAAAACTTTGAAATTATATATATGCACCAAACTTCTTTAAGAGCCCTATATCTCTTAAACGGGGATCGACCAAGTGGTCCCTTTTCCGGTAGCCTTCCCAAATTTAGATCAACAAGTTTTATATTAGGTCATACTGTCAACTGTATGACAAAATATAAAATCTGTTGATCTAAATTTATTTAGATTGGACTAATTTAGATTTCTGCACATTACATGTTAGATGTTTCAAATTGAAGTTAGACTTAATGGATTTTTTGGAATCATTGTATATTAACCCGTAAGACCAGTAGAACACCTTTATCAGTTGGTATACGGAATAACTACATTTCTTGCGTTAACTAAATTTGAAATGTTTTGCATTTTTTGCTCACCATTCTTACTAAACTGAACGATGATAAAACAATTTCGTAGGATAAGTTGATAACCTGTTATAAAACAAACCATACAGTTCTTTCAAATTTAATTGTTGATATAAAAAGGTCGATTATTCTTTTTGAGCTTCTATTCTGTGATTGAGAGGTGGCTGTTTGGCAAGTGAAAAAAACCTCTACTTTTATCCGAAAACGTCATGGTCTAATTTCTTAGCCTGACTGGGAAATCTTGTATAAGGCAAATGACGTGTTCTAAAAACAAATTAAGCTAAGACGGTTGATAAGTTAGATAAACCACTCCTGCTCGGGTTCTTTATCTCCGATATGTCCTCATAATCATGGATCTCTTTTAAAATGTAATGTCTTCCTTTAATCATCGGGTGTTTCTCTCTGGTAATTCAAGCGGCAGTAGCACGTTTTTTGAAACTTATATATTTTAAAATTTTCACTGATCATTGTACGTTAATGCTAAATGCATTATTTTGATAGTGTCTAAAATACCATTACACAAACCAATCATCCATAGTCAAAAAACAAATTATAAAGATTCACATTAAGTCCATTGGAGGTCATTTTTGTGTGAACACACTTAATTCAATTGTGTAAGAAAAAGGTATTGCATGGCTCAACTTTTTCATTATATATTTGATTTATTACTGCTTAATTTAGTTTAAATACATTTTTTAAAATTTGAAACCATTCATTTTCATTTTATGAGTTGCTGGGGTTGTATTTGTCAAACTGTATTCTTGTCCACGAGCCTTGAGGTAATGGTTTCAAGTATATTTATGTGGAATTTTGATCATAAATGATGTATAATATGCTTTAAAAACATTATAAATATGGTGCTCTATTTGGCATTTAAATCAGTGCTGTTTTCGCCAAATGTTTTTTTCTCACCCAGTTCCATGCTGCTCAGGACCAGTTTTAGAACAAGTCAGTAACAATCATTGTTGTGTTCACAGAATGTCCACCCAGCTGTCTAGTATGTGTCACATGACTGCACGTGTCGATACTCTCCGGGAGTTGAAATGGTAAAAGATTTGTCATGAAGACTGATATCCAATGATCGAAGGGAAACCAAAGCGCCTTTGAGCAATGCTCTCTGAGCTGGATATTGGCGCTATACAAATAATTAGTAGTATGGTGTATAGTAGTATAAGTATAGGGAAGTACCCTTGAATTTTGTTTTCACAAAAAATACCCCGATAGGGCTGTCCCTTTAAGTAATCAGATGCTATGTATAGGGTCTTGATTGGTAAATTTGAAATGCTGCTGTCACAATATTTGATATAAAAAGCTGCAACCTTTGTTACAATTCTGATAGAACTATCAAGTTCAGCAGCAGTATGACAGAGAGCTGTCATAGGATAGTTTGGAATGGCTGCATGACTTATATTAGCTAGTGACTAGCAAGTTGGACTGGTGGCTTGATGAGAAGTTGTGATATCTGTATCTGTGGAGTTCTTCCTACCTAATTTCTATATAGAGGATACATTGCTAGAGTGTGTGCTTGTTAGCTTAGTCCTGAGTCACTCCCTTCCTCGGGGCTGACTTAAAACTCTTGATTGATTCAGACATCACAGTATTTTCTTAGAGAATGTTCTAAACTTTATTTCGATTTTGGTAAGAGAGAGTTCCTTGAAACTTCTGTGTTACAGGTTAGCACTCTAAAGGAAGTGCTATGAGATATCCTAATTATTCTAGTTTTATATATTATACAGTGACTACATAATGCACGAATATTGTTCTCTTTGTAATGAATGAAGAGATGGCCAATCCAGTTGTTTTATCAGTGAAGTAACACTGCTCTCCAGGTGCACAGCTTCTTTGGTAAACAAAAGACTTCACCAAAAATTAGAAAATGTTTTAAATTGCACAGTCTAAGAAAACCTAGCCTCAATAGTATCTGTTTCACTCCTATACGTAGACTAACATTTAGTCTCAGAAGTATTTTTTTTCAATATTGACAGCATTTTAGACAATTCATGTATAATAAAAAAAATGGAGCCCAGAAGAAGCTTTAATTTAAAGCTGAGCGATCTAGACTTGCTATACTTTTCTAGACTGGGTTGGTCATCAATTAATTTTTTTTGCTTTAGGGTCTGGATGACAGACTATATTATACGGAGTCTAGCAGGGCCTAGTAGAAGGTCGTGTCAGTTGACCTTTCTGTGACCTATGACTCTCCAACGTTATACATGCAAAGACAGACTATTGTGGCTTGGTAAGATGAGTTCTGATTGGTCAATTCGATACGTGGGCTGATGCGACCCTCTACTAGGCCTTCCTAGACTCAGTATAGGAGTGAAACGGACAATGTTGAGGCTAGGTTTGCTTAGACTGCAAATTGCAGTTCTTAAAGGGACCATTCGAGCGGGGTATTTTTTGTGGAAACGAAATTCAGGAGGACCTTCCTGTTTACAATTATATATGATTTTTACATAATAATTTCACATTAATTTCAAATATGTTTGTGAGGTAAGCATTTCAGTCGTTCAAGATTTAACAATCTGACAAAGAATAAAGTGTATCACTCAAAAAATAAAAACATCGTGAAATGAAGCCAATCATCGAAGCTACGATCGGGGAATGAATTACTACGACAAAATGCTGTTGCAACTGATAACTTTTATTATGAATTATTTGTATATATGCTCGTCTTCTACCAATCAAGTAGTTATTACTTAATTTTGTTAATGAATAAGCATATTACAGCACATTTGTTTTCTCGCAATGCTAACCCTTTCAAAATGGCGGATGAAAGCCCCTCGAGTGGTGCCTTTAAATCAACCATACATGATTGAGTAAGCTATGCAAATCTATTTCATTATCTCAAATGACTAAGAGGTGTTAACACTAAAATACCTGCCAGCAGGTTTTGCTTTAAACTTGATAATTTCATCTATTACAATGGATGATCGATTTGAGTTCCAAGATGTATGACATTTATACAATACATTTGGCATAATGAATTTTAAAAAAAAGAGTGCTTCTGCCGCCATTCTTTTGATGTATAATTTCAAACCTTTGTTTGTTTGAACTGATAAAAAGATAAGATAAACACAGATTAATATTATCCTTTATTTACATTATTGACGACAATTAGAAAAGATCAAAGTATTTTAATTCTCAAAGGGAAAAGGAGATGTCAATCTTACTGTACAGTTAACTTATAACCATTACAACATTTTTCATGACAGAAAATGCTTGTTTTCAGGAAGACAATGTCATAGCAGGGACCACGCTTTCAGGTGCAACAAGCCAATAGTTAACTGTGTCCGTATTGTGCAACCTTCATGCTGCTCAGAATTTTCTTTTTCTCTTTAAAATTTACTTATGCTAAGATACAATGATAAAGTGTTGATTGGTGTTTTAACATTTTTTTTCTAAAATTCAACACAAATCTTTGTAAAAAACAATCACTGCATTCCTTGATATCAGTTTTCATCGAATAATCATCCTTTGGTAATCACTCAAGGGACAAAGCTGATTTCAAAATACTGTCAAATGTAAACAAGGAATATGTTATTCCAAATGTCTTATATTTGTTTGAATATATTTTCACTCATGGAAAAAAATCAAGCAATTTTATTGAACAAACAAGCACAATCTCAATCATTGGAGTCTTCCTTTTTGAAGTTTCGAAATATACGTATTGATCCATCAGGAGTTGGGTCATCTGATTCAGCAAGAGACATCTCCCTTGAGCCACCTGAAATTATCTCCCCTGAGTCTGCTAGAGTTATCTCCCCTTGTTCATTGGGAGTTACTTCCCCTGATCCAGTTTCTTCAGTAAGAGAGGAATGGTTGTTTTCATGTTCCCACAACAAACTCCTGTCGTTGAAACCTTTCCCACAATGCTTGCAGTAATATTCGAAAGAAGTGGCATGAATTCTCTTGATATGTATTTTCATTGTGCTAACTGTGTAAAATTGTGCCCCACATAACTCACAAATGAAATTTTTTATTCCGCTGTGTATGACCTCATGTCGATTCAAGTCATATTTACTGTAGAACTTTTTCTTGCAGAATCGACAGAAGAAGGCGGGGTCACGATGATACCGCTTGACATGTTGGTAGTAGGAGGTCTTCAAGCGGTAACTCTTCCCACACTCGTTACACACAAATGCACCTGCAACAAAAAGAAGATTTGAATTAATAACTGTGACTTGTGATTGAGTAATTTTCAAGCAAATACTTTAAAGATTATAACAAAATTGCATACATGAATGTAAATATTCAGTGACAGATCCTATTGAAAAGGGAGAGGGGGTTTATCAAGGGAGGTTCAACCCTTCTTCTGGTGAAAAAAATATCCCCCTACATGGGGTCACCAATCATTGATTATGAATTATTGCAACAAAGACCACAGCTTATGATGATAACAAACATACACACTCCTGCTACCAAAAGGCACAATTGGCTGATCATATGCACCAACTTTCATCAGTACACAATAACAAAACAGACCAAACTTGGAATCTTTCTACTTTGTAAAAGGAAAAGGGGTGATTGTTACATTATAAAATCTAAAATGCACCAAACACCTGATTGTGTGTTCAAAACAATATTCAGTGGGAAGAGATCTAAAATCGCACCAGGTGTATTAACTACTATCACAAAACCTTTGGTAAATTCCATAAGCATCTCATGACAACATCCAGAAGACAGCTTCCAACACAACAACCTCCAATGACATCACAAACAATGAAATATAGAAGCTCAAAGAAGGGATACCATTGTTTCAAGGCAAAAGCTAATTTGCAAATGAGTTTAAATGAAACATATGTTTCAGGTTATGTTTAAAAACATGCCATGATTAATAGTAAGAATTTATAAATTTTATATTTATCACAAAATCCAAATAAAAATATTTTAATCATCACAATATGATTCCAAGAGTTACAGCAGTTATCTCAGAGGGAAATGTCCCATTTTTTTCTTAAAACATTATTAAATGAATTGTTTAAGAGGCATTCTAGAAATTATCAAGAACTCTTCCATTCAAGTTTTATGCCTCCATATGCTTGAAAACAGTATAAGAATTTAAACCAAAGTATGCTGTTGTCTTCACTGGGAAAATCTCTGAGGTAATTAAATCTTGTAATTTCATTGGAAAATATGACACAATGTCACAAAACCCTTAAATGTTCCTAAAACCAGCATCATTTGTCATACTCATACGCATGGAAGAAGCATCATCCTGTAGTCTATTTTCATCGGAAAACCCTCTTAAGTAACATCATATTTGAAGTGTTCATGTTTTTATGGCTGCTGATGTTGGCTTAAAGTATCAGGTTTCATCTTCTTACAGTCTGGTTTTATACTAATGTAGCGGGAGTGATCCAATATTTCCATGTCGAGGAGGATTCAAACTCGGAACCTCAGAGCAGTGTCTGAAATAATTACTAGCCTGGTAGCCCGATGCTAGTTGAAATTCGCCTGGGCTAGCAGAAAAAAAGTAATGATAGCCCGGTTGGCTAGTGTGGATTGGTACCGGTATGTCAAAAATATTTTGACTTCTTTTCATTCAATTTTGTAATTAATTCAGTTACTACTTTCGTGTCAGTTGCCGATCACCCCCACCACATGCCAAGACCTCTTAAGCAGATATGTGTTTGATTTTTATTCAAAACAATGAATGTTAGAGAATTTTTTTATCTTTACTTAAATGGGCTAGTGATTTTTTCTTTTGGGCTAGTAACTTTAAAAACTTTCTAGCCCGGTTTGCTAGTGATCTTGAAAAATTATTTCATACACTGGTTGAGAGTCAGACACTCTACCTGTTTAGCTAAAGGGATATCCCGCCAGCTGAAGCCAGTAGGAATACTTTTGACCAAACCCTGTCACATCTTGTAAGCAAATTCTTTGAAGCAGAGGTCACATTTGAATCACTTGATTTAATTATGGCTGTTGACGATGGTCATGTAGTTTCTGGATGCATATTCTTATAGTGTGTTCTTTGACTAATCTTATAAGCAAATTCTCTGTAGCAGACGTCACATTTGAAACCATTGATGTAGTTAAGGTTGTCGATGTTAGTTATGTAGTTTCTTGATGCATATTCTTATAGTTTTCTTTGACTAATCTAAGAATAAAATTCTCTGGAGCAGATGTCACATTTGAGACCATTGATGTAGTAATGATTGTCAATGTTAGTTATGTAGCTTCTGGATGCATCTTCTTATAGTGTGTTCTAAGACTCATCTCATAAGAAAATTCTCTGAAGCAGACGTCACATTTGAATCCCTTTATGTTGTTATGGCTGTTGATATGAGCCATGTAGTGCTGTTTGTGGATGAAGGACTTGTCACACATCTCACATCGGAACCTTGCTTTCGATTCGTGTTTTAAACGCATATGCTGGTTCAAGTTTGACATTGTTGAATAAGACAACCCACAGGAGGGACAGACATGACGTTTTCTTGACGACTCATCTTCATATTGAAATCCTTGCATCGTTTCTGGCAAATTTGCATATGCAAAATAAGTCCCAGGGTAGACATCTGAACCTGAATAGAAACAAGATTTTTATTGGTGACTTACGTTAATAATTTTTTATGTGCATAAAAACAAGGGAAATAACTCTGTTTATAATAATTTTCATTACCTTGCTCAGTATTCAGAATGATGTTAGCTCTCTCATGTTATGAATGTACATGAATATTAACAAAATATTTGTTTCACAAACAACAATAATGAAAACTGGGAGAGGAAACTTATATCAAACTAGATTGGCGTTTGTGTGACACTGCAAAAGCAGAGCAGTCCATAACTGGGGGTTTTTGCTTCCCAGGGCTGTTCCGCCTTCTACAGGCCTCAGCAAACTGAACATTTTCTCGTGACCTTGACCTTTGACATTTACGGTCATATTATCAATGAATACTCTTCATTAGATAAAACAATCGTGTAATGATTAAATTTGTTATAGGTTAAAATAAAGCATTATTGTTATAGCATCCTTGCTGTGACCTTGACCTTTGACAGAGTGTAATTGAAACCTTTTAAAAACCTTAACTTCTCCAAAGATAATATATATCAAGTAAGGGCTTCACAGCACAAAAAGTTTTTAACTTATCGTGTATACTAGGACATTTCTTAGTGATGTTATAACTCGTGACCTTGACCTTTGACCTTGAAAGTGAACATGTCAAAATAGTTATCCTGAGGTATAAGCAGCAAGTTATGAATAAGAGTTCTGGAAAGCTTAGCTGAAAACAGTTATTGCCAGTAATACCAATGCGGCGACAATGACACCGGTGGAAACTGCACAAAAACTGAAAGCACCCTCTACTAAGATTGGGGCTGCTAAATATATATACCAATACCAAGTATTTGGCTGGCTTTATCAACTATGCATTCAAATTCTCTTTGTTATTCACATTGTCCCTTAGTTCTCAGATCAGAAAACTACAACATTCCAGATTGACCTTGATTATAATGATGAATATTGTTTCATGAGAGTTATTACATCAAATGTTTAGAGAGTTTGCAATAAGGGAGACATAACCAAAGCATGTATTCATCTTGAAGTATTCTATGAGAAGATTGTGTGTGAGTGTGTTGGTGTTTAGCACCACTTTGGTTCTATCACAACCATTAGCATGTTGAGCATGTTGTTTGTTAATGACACACTTTGCCAGAAAAATAATCTTTTTTGTCATCAATATGAATATTTCTCATTAGAATAGAACACACAGAGCACATGTTGATATTCACTATTATCAGCCAATAAGGTTGTAATGATAGTAATGCCAAAATTACACATTAATACCCTTTTGTAAGGAAAACATCATTCAATTTTTCATTATTTATCTGTTGGGATTCTTCCATTTCTAAACCAGGTTCCCAATTGTACAACTTGGTGAACAGAGGCACATTTAGAATAAGGTCTCTTGTCAAAGGTGACACCAAAAGTCTCTCAACTCAATTCGTCGAACTCGCTTCTTGGTGTCTTCAATGAGGCTTGCTTTGATATAAAATGCAAAGGTTCCATTTAACATTTGATACCCTAGCAGGCTACAGTTCTTACTATCAAAAAGTCATTGACTTACAGCGTTTCAGATAAAATCAGAGAAATTGGTTAGAAAGTCAAACAAATTTGGCAGTACCAGGTATACCCATTTAAATAATTGTCAAGTCAATGACTTTCTTGTGAACTTTCAGGTAGGTCAAAGGTTGAATTTGATAAGTCAGTGACCTGGACATACAGATTTATAAAAGTTGCCCAACCACAAAGTTGAGGAACATGTTACCATATAGAATAAATAAAAAAATATTTCAAGTTTTGAAATATATCTATGTCATACCTTAATCTTGAATATTGGGGTATACATATAATTTTATAAAGTAAAGTATAAAGCGTATATATATGATTGTTGATACATTCACAACAAATCTCAAGTGAAATCATAGGAAACCATTGCATTAAAATCGGTATGACAATCACAACACTTGCACTAATACAATGAGTGACATTGATGATTCCTTTAGTCCTCAAATCATGAAAGTAACAATATCCTTTACAAGGGATCACAAACAAACATAAATCATCATTTCTGCATTTTGCCATCAATCAAATTGACCTTTTGCTCATTCAGATTAGACTATGTCTTTTGCAAAAATGTTGTTTTTTTAAAAAGCAAACTCAATCAAACGTGATTCTTCCTATCCCCCTTTATTTGAATATTCAACAACATTACCTTCTGGATATTAGCTATGTATACCCACATTTAAAGGGGCAGTAGCACGTTTTTTTATAATTTTATATTTTAAATGTTTCACTGACAATTGAAAGTTGATGCTAAATGTATTATTTTGACAGTGTAAAATATCTCATTACACAAGCCAATCATCCATAGTCAGATGAAAGTATGAAGATTCACATAAAATCCATTGGCGGCCATTTTGTGCCAACACTTTTAATTCATTTTGTGTAAGAAAAAGGAATCGCATGGCTAAACTTTAGGTTATATATTTGAATTATTACTGCCCCATTTAGTTTAGCTACATTGTCTTTCAATTTTTATCATTTTCATGACATCACCTCATATTCCCCCTAAAAACATGCTACTGCCCCTTTAAACATACAGGTTCTGCCAATCATTCATGCTGTGCAGCAAAGAAAATAATTGCACCATCATGTCTTTCTATTCTATAATATCTACTCTACTCTGTAAACTGTGTTGACATGAATTCTTTCGAATGTTATCATAACATTGCTGTGGAATTGTAATCATACAAAACAAATTTCCCTTTTGGGACAATAAAGAGTATCTTATCATAACTCAATATATGAAAAAATAAAATCAATGCATTAAAAAGACTTGATATCGTATTATATGAAATCCACCAAACATTGTGAGTTAGGAAATGACAAACAAATATATATATGTCCACATATTGAACAGATTAAGAGTTTCTATTGGCCACTCAATCAAATCGTTTTTGTATAACCTTTGTATAGAAAGTGGAGATCCCACCAGGAGTACCAAGGCTTGAGAACTAAAGAAGGTAAGACAAAAGACCATAAAGGGTAAGGATGGGTATCGTTCCTCATTTCTGTATTGCAATATAATACCATACAGAAAAGAGTATTGCAATACGTATTGCGATTCATTGGTACTTCTTTTATTCATGTATGTGCTTGTTATCTTGTCTAAGTATGAGCCTTAAGAACGATCACCATTGCTCAGCTATGAACCGTTTTGGAAAAACATATTTGTTTCAATCACTTTTTACGGTCTATATATACATATTTGAGCTATTTTTGCAAAAATCATCATACTTTGTATAGAACTTTCCGTCAATCATTTTATATTTGGGTGTATTTTTTTTGCAATTCTTGATAGGAATAGCTTGGTTTAAAATCTTCGATATATTGAATGTATTCATGAGTGTGTACCGATTTGTATCATCTTGTTCCTGTATTGCAAAATACCGATATATTGATATATCCTTAATAAAGGGGCAGTAGCACTTTATTTTGGTAAACAAATTAACCAACAAAACCAAGATACATTTTACCATCTCTACACAATATCCGGCTAGGCTGTGCAAATTTATAGCCATACCTCAAATTCAGAAAAAGTGATCGCTCAAAAATAACCACAACAACTTTTTGCATTAAACTTGATAATCATAACAGATAATCCTGTTTTATTCAGGATAAGCTCTTATGATTCTTTTGGTCAAGAAAGGCCTTGATACGACTTGAGGGTGAAGAAACAGACATTAGAGAATATCAGGTATTTTCTCTTGGGCATAGGACAAGAACACAGGCATAAGCATGGGTATTTCCCTTATGAACAGAGTTTGTGTGATTTTTTTTTTTTAAATTCGAAAGCCTTGATACAACTTACGGTTGAAAATACAGACAAGATTGAAAAAATAATGTAGAAGAATATATGGATGACAGCTTCTTTGTTCAATGTATACAACATTTTGACACAGACTCTTTTGTCGTTCTCTGCTTGAGAACGACGCAAGAATCGGTGTCAAAAACATCGCATACAATGAACAAAGAAGTTGTCATCCATATATTCCTCTGCATGATTGTCATTCCAACTTCTAAAATACCTCTCAAAGAAGATAGAAAAAGATCAGTATTTAGACTCTGGGCCATTGGACAAGACCTCGAAAATGTTGCAAGCATGGATATTTACCCTATGAACAGAACAGCGTGATATTTCAAAAATAATGAAGCCTTGATACAACTTATGGTTGAAAATACAGATTAGATTAAAAAGGATTACGTATTTAGACTATTTGCCTTATGAACAGACCAGTGTGATATTTCAAAAGTTCTAAAGCTTTGATACAACTTGAGTCTTATGGATGAAGATGTATAGAAGATGAAAGGTGGTCAGATATTGAGACTTGCAACTACAGGACAAATCTTCTTATGATTAATCAATCCTGGAGCATATTTATAAGACTTTCCGCAAACACAAGCATGAACAGTTCCTTTATGGACAGAGTCTGTGTGATATTTCAGAGCACTCGGAGCATTGAAAGTTTTGTCACAGAATGAACAAGACAGCTTCTTTCTTGGTGTATCCGTGGAATAGAACATGTTTGAATCATAACTGATGTGTTCTGCTCTCTGATTGGTTGAATTTGTATTGTAACTGATGTTTCGTGCTCCCTGATTGGGCCAAACTTGACTTGACCTTGACACACTTGGCATGAAGGTCAGAGGCAGGGAACCGAGGGAGCTGCCTGAAAACAACAAGAAATGTATCAGGGAGTTTCTTGACATATTGATTTGATATTTTTTTAATACATTAATGGAATGACAAATTCTTGCTTAATTTAGAACGGAACTGTCTAAAAAGAAAAATATAGTGGGTTTTTAAAGAGAATTAGTCAAATTAATATTTTGGTATCAGGTATTTTTGTTCATGTTTGGTGGTTATGGACCTGTTGTTGAACTCTAATGACATTTTTCTGAAGTTTGAAATTGAAATTCATGCAAAGAATTTCCACTGCCTGAAAATAACAAGATATGAACAGTTCTCAATGAGTATAGATAGAATGATGATTGTTGTAAAGTTTCAAAGGTCTTTGTATGTTTTATTGATGTTGAAACCTAACCTTGTTCTTCTGATGAACAAAATATTGTTAAATCATGAACGACTTGTTACAGTTTGAGTCATATGTCCTTGAAGAGCAGTTTGATATGAAAATTGTAATTATTAATTATTAACAAGAAAAATTCAGATTATTATCTTCAAAAAAGTCAAAACACAATGTGATTGAAGTGCTGGAGTAAGAGATTCTTAAATTGAATAAAGCATTGAACTGTATGATTCAACTGGTTTTATTATGGTTATCAAAACCTTTGTATATGGGTTTTGTATGTCCATGATCAACTTTTGAAACCGCTCAAAATTATCACTTCAGCAGTACTTGTCAGCTTTTAGGAATTGTGTGCACTGTACATGAAGGATACTAAACAATTCAGTACTATTTCTACTATCAAGTTTGTCAAGAACAAACCGGATTGAGTTTGATAACAAACCATTCATGAGAATAGTATTAGTTTAGTATTTTGTATCACTCGACCACATCAAGTATTACTACCTACAGAAACTGACATTGTTCGTGACCTGGCTGTCATTGTTACAGCATTGCTTACATTTTGACGTCACAACGTTCCACACTTGTGACTTCATACATCAATCGATATTTCATTTTTTTTATATATCCTTATACATATCACACTGCTGTTTTTTCCATGGGGCAAACTAACATTCATTTTTTGCTTGTTAAAGGCAGTATCTGCTAAGTTCCACTTAAATGAATAACAACAATTCTTTGTGGGCTTTCAACATGCAGTAACACTTGTGAGATGAGAACCTTATTCTTGAATGTGTTGTTAAAGGGGGTCTCCAACTTCTAATTTTTAACTTCCAGTGTTTTATTAGTGAGGCCCCGAGAGGGTCAGAGAGGGCCTTGCTAATAAAACACAGGAAGTTAAAAATTAGAAGTTGGAGACCCCCTTTATTTTTTAACTTCCAGTGTTTTATTAGCGAGGCCCCGAGAGGGTCGGAAAGGGCCTCACTAATAAAACACTGGAGCAACAGCTGGAACTAGCGAACATGGGTGGTACTGCACTGAAATTCAATGTAGCATTGCATCCAAACCTTACTGCATGTAGAACAGTTCTCTACTGCAGACAAAGTTGTCGAGCCCCATGTGGGATTCCAACCACGAACCGCTCAATCCGAAGCCGAACGGATGACCCACCGCCCTATCCCTCCCCCTTCAATAATGATAATTATGTTTCAAGGGGAAGTAACAACAGGTTCTGTGTGTGGATCAACGCACAGAAACATTTGTCATTTTTCATTTTGCAGTGTGATAAGAACCTTCTTCTTAAATAATTTGAAAATCTTATCTTCTTTCATGAAACGTTCAATGTGAGTGAGATAAAGTTAAATCCATCCATTTCTGTTCAAATAAACAAACAGGATGTTTGCTGTCTTAATGTTTCATATGTTTCTAACATATTTTAAATCATTATTACCAAGTTGATTCTAGCTTCTTATTGTGACTTTTCACTTTTATCATGAAAAATAACTTGAGAACAAGAACGATAACACCATGATCAGTTTAATAACAACTTTTCAAAAAATATGTACAAAAAGGAAAATCTTTGCTGTAGTACTTCAATAACTTACTGTTGGAAAAACATATGGTATAGTAAGACACAAACATGACATAAAACATGATTTTATTTTTTATTTACAAACAAAAGTTGTCCAAAAATAAAACCCTAAAAGTAATGATTATTGAAATAATAGAAAATGAAGTTAATAGATTTTCTTAAAAAGATTATCCTTAAAACAATAATTGAAGGTCACATTGTGTTTTGAAATGATATTGGCATAGTTGTTGGTATTTATGAAGTTTTTACTATCAAACTGTTTGTACATAGGAAACTTCTCATATTGAACCTAGAGACCATTGAAAGATCAGAAGAACCCTTCTGTTTTTGGAGCTAAGGCTCATAATAATGTGAATGATTCCAACATGATTCTATTGAGTTCTTGCCTTCAAAGATGAACTACCAAAACTCCATTTTTTACAGTACAATGACCTGTTCAACTTAGGACTTTGAAATTGAAGGTCAAATGATTATGGTTGATTTTCAAAATGGTTCTAAACAGTTCATGCTTTCATGAAATGAACATTCAAAGACGAAAAATTGTCTTTCAAACAAACAGAACACTTCCTGTGCTTCTACTGTTGTGAGACCTCCACAGCCTTTCCGGCTCACATCTGCATTTATTTGTTTATTTATTTATGACCCTTTAACAAAAAATGGTCCCTCAAATAAACAGGACACTTTCTGTGAACCTTTCCTGTTCTCAGGTTGAGGGATATGCTATTGTGAATTGTTACGTAATAAATATGTGGAGTTCTTGCCTTCATTTATGACTCTTCAACTACCAAAATGGTCACTCAAATAAACAGGACACTTTTTACGGTGAACCCAGAGTCCATTTCTTGACCTGTAAGACTTTCCACACTTGCAGTTGAATGTCACATTATCATGGATTGTTGCAAAATGGTTTTGCATTGCTCTTGCACTGAGAAATGTCTTTTCACATTGTTGACAGGGATGCTTTTCAGATATATTGCACTCCGGGAACCAAACTTCAGGGACTTGGTAAAGGTTCCCACAGAGGTCAAGGTCAGAATTTGACCTTTGACCAGATGATGACTCCCTTTGACCTTCACTTGAGTCATGGTCATAAGAGAAGTTGAGATTTATACCTTTTGGATTGTAACGATTTTTGAATATTTTATCTGTGTAATGGTTTCCAAAACTGAGGTTAGTTCGATCTTCCCTTTTATGCATGGTCCCACGTGATGGACTGAACGCAATTGAACTTCCTGGATCTGAAAGTAGCAAAAAGTTCAATCTTAGTTCAGTCCGTCTTGACAAAATACTTCGACACCATGGCACCAAAATTTGCTAAAAAAGATCCAACATCAAAATTTGTAACTTACATAGAGTGTATGCAGTATCTAGGTACATAATAAAAATGAAATGTGCTTCAAAAAGCAAGGTAACAATTGTAAGAAGGTCATTTATCTATTTAAAAAAAATACTTATCAAGATACCAAAAGCATTTCAACAAAAGATCATAGAAGGAAAAGAATCCAACTGTTTTGTCCTCAATGTGACACTTGTCTGAATACCACTACACGCCAAGCAACTCCCTCGGTTCCTTTCTAAAGTACATCTTTATCAAACTTATCAATATAAACTTTTCTCTTGATTGTTATTCCTCAATATTGGTAATCTATTATTTAACTATGCAATTATGTTTGGTTTCATAGGTGTCAAGAAAGCAGTGTGATATGGCATATTCATGTCCTTGGTTTACATAAATACTTTCCATGGACATCAAAAGTAGTTTCTAAACAGGTACAGACACATCAAAATCCACATAAATTTAAACTTGATTACCTACCAAAATAGTAGGATGTTTCTTAACTGTCTACAAAACATCGAGCAGTACTAGAGTCTTCAATAACTCTTCATCAGTGAATCAAACTCAAAGGAAGACATTTGTATCAACATGAATGTTCAAATAAATGGATTCATGTGGATAACTTTTTCTCAAAATAGTAGGAATTTTATGCGAATGAACAAAAGTTTTCAAATTATGAGCAACATTTTTGACAAAGTTCTTGTGCATTGAAAGGGACTAATTGTGGCACTCATTATACAAATATTGTGGATATACGAGATGCCAAGAGTTGGTGATTCTCGAACTTAAGCTATTTGTGAATCCTGGGTAACTTGGTTTAATGTATGCATCACTCTTCGTGCTCTTCCATAGTCAAAGAGGACAATGTCAACTGGAACCCCAATGGAATTCTGAATTTATGATATTTCATTGAGGATGGGTTGGATTTCCAATAGAGGTGTAACGATACAGGAGGGTTGCGATACGATACGTATCCCGATATAGGTGTCACAATACGATACGTATCCTGATACATATAAAATCCTGACATAATGATCTTTTCACAAACTTTTGGAGTCACTTAATCTTGAGTGAGAATATACTTGAAGCTTTTTAGATGTTATTGTAATATAATCAAACTTGCAAATTTTAGAAGAGGTTCTCGTGTGCATAATGAAGTATCTTTTTAATGTATATTTTAGTTTTGAGCACCTATATTGAGAAATTATCTTTATTTTATGTATCCTGATACGCATCCTACGATACGATAAGATATATTGTGGCCCATGTATCACGATACAATAATGTATCGCCTCTAATTTCTAACAGGCAGAGGCTTGAGTCACTTAATCATGGGCTGCTCTCTTACAGTAAATCAAAGGACATTCGTTGTGTCTGCCTGTCTGAAGAGATTCAGTGAAGGAAACTTCTGAGTCCAGGAATCTTTTAGGTTATTATTGATGAAAAGTTAGATTGAGCATGAGACTGATTTTACATGATCAGAAATCTATTTAAAAATCAAGTACAAAGGAATATTGGCTTTTGCGACCTCATTGGGCATCAGAGTTTATAATATTTCATACCAGAATGGATTATATAAGTCTTTCCACAGAAGTGAGTCCCTTTATGATGCCCATTTAATGTAGTTGCCACTCTGAATGAATGAGTTCCCCATCAGCAGCTTTCGAGGCTGAAGGGAACAGGTTATAATATTCTTGATTGTAGGAAAGATCTTGTAAGGAGGAAATTCCTTATTGTGACCCCATCGGACACCTGAGTTTATGATACTTCAGACCAGAAGGGTACAGATAAGTCTTTCCACAAGCACATGCATGAGTCACTTTATCATGGACAGCACTCTTGTGATACAACAGAGCTCGTCTACTGGCAAACATCTTGCCACACTGTGGACACGCAATGTATTTGCCAGTCTGGAGAGATTCAGTGAAACTGTCCTCCGGGAAACAACCTAGATCAGACATTCTTGCTTGGTCAACTGACTGAGACTGACTAAACTGGTAGTGAGTTCCATCTGAAAGAAACAAAAAATTTATGATAGGCCTCGTACATAAAATTCAAATGTGCCTCAAATTTACAGGCATGTTCTTGTTCAGCTCAACACTCTTTACATAACACTTGTGACATCAACCTATTGTGCTCTTGCTACTTTATTTTCACGTGACATTTCATAGTTCTAAGTTAACAGATAGGTTTTAGGTTTCAATAATCAATCCCTCAGTGTTATTACATTCAGTTTCAGATGATCATCAAATCTGTATTGCCCAATGACAAGGACAACATCTTCAAGGTCACGAGCAAGATGCTAGCAGGTAAAATTTTTCCCAAACAGACTAACTCACTCATTGTAACAAAACATAACTGGCTTTGGTGTATCTCAAAGAAATTCTTAATACAAGACATGTTCATTCTATCTTATGTTATCACTTTGAACAAGCATATACACAATTGCTCGGATTTATCAGGAAAATAACTTTTTTAGTTCCTGATGGAAAATTGAGTGTTACTGTATTTCCAAGTTAAAGTAATGAAATATTTTTTCTTGAATTGTATATACACAGAATATCAGCTACAAGGTGAAGTGGAAACTTCACAAACTGTATGGATCATTGTATGGCAGACTCCTTATTGGCAAGAAGTGTGGTTAGCCATAAACATCCACCTTTGGAAAATGAGAACATGTTGATCATTAACCTTCCATAATATAAATTTAACATCTCCATAAATTCAAGCACATAATTTTTTCCTAAAGGTCATAAATTCAAATCTCTTCTAAAATTTCATCCACAATGACGAAAGTCTAAAGAAGATGCTCCTATGATTAAACTATTGCTTAAAATCATTGTTTTATATGCAAAAAAAATAATCATTGCAAAGCATAATTATCCCTACTGTAGTAATCAGTTTGACATATCTCCGTAATGTCATTATTGTTTGATCACCTATTCACATGTTCTTAATGATTATCTAACATTTGGACAGTAGCAATCAAAAGTGAAATATAGTTCAACCATAAACATTTTCTGAAAATCTTTTTTAAAAGTTGAGGGTAGAATAATAGAGAGTAATGCCAAAGCTTACAAAATGTACATTATTTACACTGATTAAAGTCTTTGCAGTGCTGACATGCTAAGAGCAGTAATATATCAAGTATCATATGGTAGCTTTGATGAAAATCAATGATACACAGAAAATCAATGTTTCATTGCAATGTCTGCAACTCAAGTATTGATTTTCCAGTACATGATAGAAAGAAAGAAATGATTAAAACGAGATGATGAACTACAATCAATGCAGTATTACTTTCTAGATTTATTTGCAAGACTTTATCTTCATATACAACTAGATTAGCGTTTGCGGGATACCGCAAAAGCAGAGCAGCCCCGGAACTTGGGGTTTCGCCTTACCCTGTTCCGCCTTTTACAGGCCTCACCAAATTGGGAATTTCTTGTGACCTTGACCTTTGACACTCAAGGTCACACAATCAATGAACACATTTCATTGAGTATAACATTATTGTAATGAAATAAAGTGTTAAAAATTAAATTAATCCATTTTCTCCATATATGTTGACTTTGCTGTGACCTTGACCTTCGACAGTTTGTACCCAAAACTTTTTGAAAATTTATAGAGATAATATATACAAAATCTAAACTTCATAGCACAAAAACTTTTCAAGTTATTGTGTTTACAAGGAATTGCAATAACTCATATCTCATGACCTTGACCTTTGACCTTCAAGGTCACACAATAATTGAACAGTTATTACTGAGTATAACAATCATGTATTGATTAAAAGTGATCATAGTTAAAATTAAGCATTTTCGCTAAACCATGCTTAAGTCATGACCTTGCTGTGACCTTGACCTTTGACGGATTGTAGCCGAAACCTTTTCAATTTTTTTTACTTTTCCAAGGATGATATTTACCAAGTTAGAGCTTCATAGCACAAAAACTTTTCAAGTTACCAAGTTTACAAAGAATTTTGCGGTGATTTTATAACTCGTGACCTTGACCTTTGAACTTGAAAGTGAACATGTCATAATGATTCCCTGGAAGTATTAACATTTAGACATGTTCATGAGTTCTGAAAAGCTAAATGGGATAAATTTATACCCAAATTTAGTAAATTTAGTGCATTTTGTAATAACTCATATCTCATGACCTTGACCTTTGACCTTCAATGTCACACAATCATTGAACACTTTTTATTGAGTATAACAATCATGTATTGATTAAAAGTGTTCATAGTTAAAATAAAGCATTTTCGCTAAACCATGCGTACGTCATGAACTTGCTGTGACCTTGACCTTTGACGGATTGTAACCAAAACCTTTTAAAAATTTTTTACTTTTCCAAGGATGATATATAACAAGTTAGAGCTTCATAGCACAAAAACTTTTCAAGTTATCGCGTTAACAAGGAATTCTTAGAGTGAATACATATCTCGTGACCTTGACCTTTGACCTTGAAAGTGAACGTGTCAAAATTGTTCCCCCGAGGTATGAGTAGTAAGGTATGAATAAGAAAGCTTAGTGGAAAAAAGTTATAGCTAGTAGTACGAGTGCGGCGGCGGCGGCGGTGGCGGCAGCGATGGAAACTTCACAAAAACTGATAGCAGCCCCGTCCTTAGACGGGGCTGCTAATGATAAGTAAGGTAAGTGTTATGCAATAAATAACAGTTTAGAGACAATTTGAGGGCAACCATTTGAAATGACATTCTACATGAATCACCACTTGTGAGTAAAGAGGAATAAGTCAAGAAGAGGATATTTTGAAAATATCCTCACTGGCAAGAATGAGAGAAATCGCGATAAGAAAATTTACTGCAGACACAAAGGAAAATTAGATGCTTTTGATTACCATCCTTTCGTTTGTCACTTACCGGGTACATACAGGTATCATTTTGCATTTCAGAAGCTGATCAAGGGAAGTTTTGAAGATATTAAAATGTTATGGTGACCTGGATTTGGAGTGTTGGTGATAATGACATTGTGTGTCTCATTTGCTTGAAAACAGTGTTAGTATCTCCACTCCTATATTCAAAATTTGATGAGTGAAATACTCCTCATGTTTTTTCATGTGCTATTTTACTCCTTAATCTGAAATTTGATGAGTGAAATACGCATGAGTCAAAATAATTATCTGGAGCCCTGACTATCCATAAGTTCTTGTTCTTCTTCATCAAAACAGTTTCTAAACTGCCTCTTAAAAAAGGGTATAATACTTATAATACTATGATTTCTCATAACTCATGTACTTTTTTTTACCTTAAGTTAAGCTTTATCTGATACGTGGAGAGTTTGATCATTGGTCACAGAACAGAAATATAAAAACATTTAACTAGAAATGAACAGCAGATTGACAGCATTAAACTGATACCACTGTGTATAACCGTACACCGGAACTAGCGAGGTGTACGGCGGAGAAATGTTGCTAGCGAGGAGCGTGATCACAAACGGGATCACTTAAAAACGCAATCATCGCCGTTTCATCAACTTTTTCTATGTTATTATCATGTCAATAGCTTTCCGAGACATAACTATTTAATGTCATATCCTGTTCATAGTCAGAGATAGCAAATATGTTACTAACAACAGCATTACTTGCAACTGTCATTGTTACTGTCTCTTGGATACAGAATGACAAGCACATACATTTTACTTAGTATGTGTGCTAAAATTACCACATGATGTTGATTATTTAAAAGTTATGAAGTAAAATATTACCTAACTTTCGATTTCGGCTCCTCGCTAGCAACATTTCTCCGCCGTACACCTCGCTAGTTCCGGTGTACGGTTATACACAGTGGATACATTTTCTAACATAATCTTAGAGGCGGAAGCTAGATGAGTAAGCCCAAAAAAATTTCTGTATCATTATATCACTTATCAGTGTTGTTCCTGGAGGTGTTGTGTTGTTTCCATGGGAAATTTGCCAACCCTTGTTGCTTGGTGTACCTTATAATTAGGAGATAAATATACTGTGTTTGGAAATCAGCGGCATATAACAGAATTATTATAGCTCTAAATTTAATTTAAAGTCGAACGCATAGCGTGAGGCTTTAAATGGATAATTTAGAGCTATATGACTTTACAAATAGAAGGCCTCGGAGATTACCGACAAATATCCAAATGTTGCGAAGGGAGCTCACTCTATTCAGTAGACGTTTTATTGTTAGCGTTATGTTAAGTTCTGCATATATTCACAAACTTGACGTTGGTATGATTGCATTGGTGTTGTAAATAAATTTTAGGTAAGTGTATGCCGCATTTCGATTCATATTCGTATGAAATTCTGGCCAGTTAAGCTTTGTCGAGCCCGTTTTGGTCTAATGCTACAGAATGATGGACCGTACGAACAGGAAATCTGAACTGTTGTCAGTGTTGTGTATTTTACTGGTTTTGACAGACTGAAAGCGTATAGCTTGTGGAAAGAATAAATTCTATATTCGCACCAAATAAATACATTCAATGCAATAATTGCATATTTTGTAAACATTATCGACACAACAGCAATATTTCAGAACTACTTGTTGCTAGGCAACAAATGAATTCTTGCGCATTAGACGAAGTAAACAGAGCACTGTATAACCAAATTATACGCCCTCTGATTTTTCAAAGCAGCCAATCAGAAACGAGTTTTTTGCACATTTATTGGTGGAATATACTTTCACCATTGCATCTGCACAGAAAAGGCCAAAATGACCCCCCTTACCTAAACCACCTAGAAACAACACTGATTTATGATTCAGAAGCAATATGTTTATTATCTAAACTAAAGAATCATTCTGTTTATCATTTCTAAACTCAGGATTCATGGATAACCTCATCATGATCTTTGCCACATTTTCAACAAGGACAGCTTGCCAAGAAACCAACCAAGTGAGCTTGCCAATGTGCTGAGGCTAGTCCTAGGCTGTGAAAACTTGATATGTACTGTCACTAAGAATGTTCTACAGTAGAACACGGATATAGCGATTTCGGATATAGTGAACAATCAGATATAGTGAACATTTTTTAAAGTCCTGTCAAAGCCCTATGCATGGCGGACAAATAAGAGTAGCAAACACTGGATATAGCGATATATACTTGTTATATACGAGTTCTACTGTACATTGTACATTGTACATTGTACCCATGACAATAGCATAGCATTGACTTGCTGGTTATCTACCTATAAAGACTTTCCAAGGACATTAATCTCTTGTAGATGTGAATTTTTGTCACATTTGACTGAACTCTGGACACAATCGTTGATGTTTGCGAAGACTCTGTCTATATCTGTAAACCTTCCCACAGATGCACTGATGTGATATGTTGTCGTGGGCAGCCTCTTTGTGATCTAACATCGACCTGTAAGCTGTGAATTTTTTGCCACACTCTGGACACGGATAACCATCAGAAGCTTGTCCAGACAACCAACCAAGAGAGGAAGGCAATGTGTTGATGGCAGTTCTTGGGTTTGCAAACTCACTAGCTACTGCCATTGCATTGAAACTAGTCCCAGCTCGAGGGGTGAAATAGTCTGCTGAACTACCTGGGGTGGACTGAACCTTTCTGACTGAACCTCTTGAACCTGAAAGGAACAAAAAGGTTCAGTCAGAAACACATAGAACGGTCAGATGGTTTTATGAAGAAATCAAGGTTTTGACAAGGTTTTTGGCTTAGTTATTTATTGTTCAGATCTTTGAGCAGACACTGCAGATTTCAGGCTCCTACGGCTTATGATTTTGGAGAAGTAAATGCAAATAGGTTTATGGATTAAGGTTTAAGGTTCATGCTCTCTTTTTGGGACAGAGTTACAATAATCACAAGTTTTATAATCCCTAATGGCCAAGGTACGTTTACGTGTATAAAATTGAGTTCTTTACAGCAAATGGATCTGGTGTAGAAGTTGTGAAAAGTGGCATGTCATGGTGCCTTTCTGGAGTGATGAACTAAATACTTGATAGGCCCTGAAAAGTGTACTATGAAAGGTTATATAATCAGATAGTTCTATACAGCACATCAAAGGTATTTTGTTTAAAGAGGGACTGAAATGCTATATGGCAACTTTCGGGATTCATGAAATAGTGATAACAATTTCACATGGACTCAACTTTAAATTTCTGAAATCGACCTAGAAACGGCTTAATTACGACTGTATAAAGAAAACCGCCTAATTAGGCCGGCCAACAGAATAAAACGCACTGAAGCGTGACTGCCTCGTGACGTGTTAGTAGGCGATGTGATACCCCCTTGTGTGCCCTCGTTATGTAAAAAAACACAAGCTAACAGTACAGCTCGATGTTTAACCGTCGATTAAACACCCTAAACAACATCCACACATCTCAAACCTTCAATAAATCGGTAGTTTATTTATTCAACTGGCAATTTGTATTGTTGAAAACGTAAGACCCTGATTAAAAACGAAGTTGTGCGCATAATGCTACAGCATGTAGGCCTAGATGGTCTCGCTTTGCGCAATGTTGTCATAAGACTGCACGTGAGAACCCGGATGTTTATGTAAACAATTGCTCCCGTGTGAACTGTTTTATCTTCGTGCACAGTTGTTGGTTGTTATTGAATATTACTTTAGTAGCACAGCAGAAAGGATGTAATTATACAATACTATTTTTTTTTACATTTAAAATTTTTTTTTAGAATTGCCTTTGACTTCATTTTGTAACGGGATAAAAAATATATACGTTTTTCTTAGTTATTTCATTTAGTGATGGACACTTTACAATTCTCAATGAAAGACATGTATTGGATGATCACTGATGTCTTGTTTAAAACATTATTTTAATAGGGCATTTCCCTGAAAATCTTAATGCTTTCACTCTTGTACATAGAGGAGATATTTTCCACAACAATACCCGATACATGGCCAAACAGAATGAAGATTTATTAAATAAACCTTATCCAAAATAATTATTAGATAGAGCAAAAACGGTATTCCTAATTTCAGGTTAATAGGTTATGATTTACCAATCGGAGAAAAAAGGGATGTTAAGGAATACAATTGCTATTTGATGTTACCTAATTAGCTGATGTCATAAAATAGCCAGGTGTTGATGATTGTGCATTATATAACCTACCTGCTATAGTCATCATTTGATATCATCTAATTAGGAAACAGACAGGAAATACGATAGACAGAAAAGTAATTGTGTAATAAGTGAGTATCTGATCTAAAGAGAGTAAGTAACACCTGCAGACCAATGTCATTGTTTATTCAACCTTTTTACACAACGTTCAAATCTAAATGTGAGCATTGTATATTCGGATTATTACCATAAATCAGCCCAAAACTTTGTGCTATGTTTTATATTTTACTAATCTCCCTTTTCTCTGCATGCCAAACTGTTCATTCAGTGAAAATGCGAGCTCGAAGCAGAAAATCGGTGTAGTGATCGGAACACGTGAGTTCGATGTAGATTGTCACATTTCTCTGTTTGACCTAACACAGCGGGTCAATTTGGCGTGAAACCATCAATATGATGGGAATTTGTCTACGGAGACTTCATCAGGAGATATTCTAGGACAGTTGACAGCAACACAATGCTATAACATACTATTAATCGCTTTGAAAAGGCAGAACTGCGGATTTCGCCTATCATTTTCCATATAAGCAGACGAACGCTTCGCCTACTGCCACGTCACTTCCGGTATCCCCTGCCCGTGGCCTCTCAGCCTTGTTTTGGTTTGTCGCTGGACGGCGACAAGCAGACGCCTTGTTACGCAATGTTTACTTAGCTGTAGCTTCATTGAGAAACTGTGTATCGTTGCTGTTTTGGCCTAATATTTATGTTATATAGTTATTTGACCAATATCTTTTGAAAAATATATTTAAAAAAGGTTATGCAGCCCTTCTTTAAGTATTTTTGTAAAGGTATTGTAAAAGTAAACCTAGTCAGCATGGCTAAGAAGTTTTGGGTTTATTGGATAAAGGCCTCAATTCTTCTTTTTGTCTTTTTTTTGAAAAATTTACATAGTGTTGAAATGCACAAGGTAAAATGTCATCCACGACTGTGTTTGTGGTGTGGTATATGTTTATTTTTGGTTGAATAAAACATTTAAGTTAATTCATGGTTTCAAGAATGAAAAATGTTACGATGTATGAAGTTTATTTTACAAAATGTACATGTAAATTCACATTACAAATATAATATTATGTCATAGTGACAAACAAATATCAACACACACGTGCAAAACAGATGTTTTTCACCTTTTTGTAACAGGAAATATCAAAAAACAAATCAATGAAAGAAAAGCAATGAAAATTTACCAAGGTTAAAAAAAGGCTTATATATACAAATAAAATATGTTTGCCTTTTTTTAGAAGAAAAATCATATTCATTGTAATGATGATATATGGAGAAAATGTTTTCTCTATTCTCAGATCTAACTGATAATTGTGTTCACCTCATAAGTTCTTGAACTTTAAACGGGATCGGAGAATATAAACTCTAAATATAAGTTTTGCCTTACCTTTTTAAAGGAAGTAGCAATATGTCTTATCTTATTATTTTTCAAGTTTGTTACAGATAAAAACAATAATGATATACATATAGTTGGAAAAAGCATTTGTCTCTATCTCAAGTTCATATTCTAAAATCTTCTTATCATTCAAACTTGTCAAATGCCTCTAAAAGAATGATGTGTGTTTATAATTGTGTGAAAGATTATTACACTCAGTCTAAAAACCTTGAGAGACACACTAGTTTATTCATATCAAGTATCCTTTTAGATCAGTGTAGTACCAAAGTAACCAATCTCTTGTTTGAGAAAGCAAAGCACGAATCAAATTGAGGTTAAAAGGTCAAAGAAAGGAATCACATAGAGGATAAGAATTTGTAAGCTTCACAATAATCTTAACCATACCAGAGAAACTTTGCAAAAATTAATTAAGTTTACCAAAAATATTTGCACTGGATTAAGTCAGCTGAATAAGTAATAAATTAATCTGAGATTTCATGCAGGGCAATATTGCTCACATGATAATAAAAGAAAATCATATTCATATAAAGACTTTTCCACGAACCAAAATCATGCCCAATGCTTAGACAAAATTGAAAAGTCAAGAATCTTAGCAACTTCAACAACATCAAACTCCACCTGAAATGGGGACACCATGATTAACAAAGTTCGAAACTCAAACGACTGGATTGTATTCAAAATCAACAGCAAAAACTGTTTCTTCTAGACAGACTATTCTTTTACCAAGCAAAAACTAGTTATTTTGTGGCTTCTGAACAAATGATCTGATAAAGGGTCTTGTTCTTGGTGAACGCACTACTCTTGAGCTTTCATTATACAAATACGGGACGTCAAGCACCTGCTTCTATCAAAATCATGTTACACAATCTAGAAAGGTGAAAATTGTTTCAATGGTCACAAATTCTCATAGTTACCATGTTTCAGTAATAAAATAGAGCCATTGGCTCTGTAGCTCATCAGGCTTCATCATCAATTATGCTGTAGAGTGTGGCCAATGTGATTCCCCCTTTGTAAAGGCCACAGGGTCACCAATCATAAAATTAAGTATATAGGCGACAAGTTTCAGTTTTCTAGGCCTTATGGTTCTGGAGAAGAAGATGAAAATAGTTTTTTAGGGTTTGGTCCCTGTGGCCCTTATTAGGGGTCACAGTGCCACCAAAGCTACAATTTTTAATCCTCACTAGCCAAGGAGTGTGTACACAAAGTTTCAGTTTTCTAGGCCTCATGGTTCTGGAGAAGAAGATGAAAATAGGTTTTTAGGGTTTGGCCCCTGTGGCCCTTATTAGGGGTCACAGGGCCACCAAAGCAACAATGTATAATCCTCACTAGCCAAGGAGTCTGTGCACAAAGTTTCAGCTTTCTAGGCCTCATGGTTCTGGAGAAGAAGATGAAAATAGGTTTTTAGGGTGTGGCCCCTGTGGCCCTAATTAGGGGTCACAGGGCCACCAAAGCTACAATTTATAATCCTCTAGCCAAGGAGTCTGTACACAAAGTTTCAGCTTTCTAGGCCCTATGGTTCTGGAGAAGAAGTCGAAATTCCACAAAGTTTACGGACGGACGGATGGACGGACGGACGGATTGACGGACGCCGGACAACATGCCATGCCATAAGCCCATCGGGCCTTACAGGCCAGATGAGCTAAAAATTAAGCAACTTTTTCAGTAAAAATGAAGTAACTGCAGTCAAGTTAAAATTGACACATTTTAGTTCAAGTCTTCTTATAACCTCAACCAGAGCAAATTGCAATGCCATGCCATCAGGAAATGAGGCAAGAAGATACTAAAAATTCTTGTTCTAAGACCAAGGTTAAAGTTTTGTTAAAAACATCTGAAATTTAAATCCCCAATATTCTTGTTCTGAGTCATTGGAAAATGGCGTATCACTTGATACAGAAAAATACTATCAGAAAAGCTGTCTCACTGTCAGAAAGACTAGAGAAAAATATATTGTTTTGTCATATCATCAGTGAATAAAGATTTTTGTTCTGAGCAAGGGCACAACTTCTAACTTGTCTTCCTAGTCCTTGTACTTGAAACTCTTCCCCAAGCCTATAGTAGAGCAGTGTTATGTCATGCTTTCATTGAAAAAAGCTAGATAGGCCCCAAATATTTTGTTCTGGGCAAGATCACAGCTTTGAAGTGTCTCCTGAGTCTGGCTTGTATTTATACATCTTTCTCAAAGACTGAAGAAGAACAACGTGTTGTGTTATGTCATGCCATCAGTGAAAGAAGCTAGATCGCCCCCAAATTTCTTGCTCTGGGCAAGAGCACAGCTCCTGACGTGTCTCCTGAGTCCAGGTTTGTACTTGTAACTCTTCCCACACACACAGATGTAGGACACGTTGTCATGGACCGCTGCCTTATGGTCCATCATGGAGCTCTGTACCGAGAACACTTTCCCACAATCAGGACAGGGAACTCCTGGAGGTTTTCCTGCCATCAGTCTTTGAGTCACTGGGAAAGTTAAACAAAGGTCTGGATCCATTTGCATGGCGGTCTGATGAAGGAAGGAGTCTGAATAACGCTTGTCCTTCAGTCTTGTATTCTGAGACAGTGAAAACCCAAGTGAACTTCTCTCATCTGAAAGTAACAAAAAGTTCATTCGAGTTTCAATCTGTCTCGGAATACAAGTGGAAGAAATGCATTTTTATCAAAATCTGACTGTTTTTGTGCTGAATAACGATATCTTTGTGTAACTGTTCATCTATTTTCCCCCAATAGGAGAAAGAATTTCAAAGTAGATGAACAATTCTGAAATTTTTGTTTTTCTGCATTCATCAGAAAAGAACCATAATATTGTTGAGCTGCTAGTCGGCTTTTTAAAACTGTTTTTCAAATGTCAAGAATTATTCTTCATACTGTAACTGTGCTGATACTGTGAATCAAAGAGAAAAATAATTATAAACTGTATTCAGTTAACCTTCTTGTTTTCCAAGAGCACTTTTCCTCAGTATCAGAGAAGCTAAAAATGTCAACAGACAACATGTAGGTATTTATTATTTATTATTTGACAAGACATAAGCTTCGGATCTCAATTAGCTACAACTTTTCTACTGTCATTAGTATAAGCACAACAACATTGCCATAAAAGAATGCCTGCATTAAACTTTGTACTGCACATTTGGTAATTCAAATATATTCTTGATAATGTCATAATGATTTTCTTATGTTATCAACAGTCTCATAATGAAAATTAACTAACAAAGCTTTATAACAACAGAACAGGTTTGATAAAGCTTTAACACAAATGTAGAGCTTCCTCCACTCACAAAAAGAAAACAAAAATCAAACTTACTAAAATGAAGATATTTTCATCAAAATGTTCACTGGTTAAGATAATTGTTCACTGAATATTACCTTTCTGACATGAGAAAACACAAAGAGGAAACATAAATCAGATTGTTCCTAAAATGAAAAGTGTTTCTCAATAACATGCTCATTAGTTTTATATTTTCATAATTTTCTTCAGTCAAGAAAACTTTCATTCACAAACAAGAAACATAAATCAGGATGTTCCTAGATTAGAAAATTCTTCATGAACATGTTCATAAAATCATTGTTCACTGAATAATAGTACCTTTCAGATGAGTTATATCATTATGAATTCAATGTCATCAAATATGTAAAGTTCTTGAAAAAATACCAAAACATAGAAAGGAAACAGATCAGATCATTCCTTGACTTAAGGTTTTAGAATCATCAAAATGATATTCTTTGATTACTGGTAAACCATGTGACTGAATTAAATGATATATGATCATATGTATATCAACAATACTGGTTAAACCATAATGTAATTATGACCAATTGTCAACCACAGTCTATTAGGGTTCATTTCTCAAGTAATTCAACCACATTTTAGCACAATAATGCTGGAATCACAATGACTAGACTGAATCTTCAGATCTTAAATCAGATCTTTACAAGATTGTTGCCTTATAGACCAAAGTCAATGGTATAACCATAAAATCTCAACATTGAGCTAAAAAAACTCAATATTGTTGACTGAATACACACAATATCGGGTATGATTAGAAATTTTAAGGATCAACAAGAAGATGCTTTCAAGAACTAGCGTCATTTCAGGGGAGAAGTTTTCATTGCTGCACCAGCATGGAGTCCTCAGGCAGGACCAGCGAACCAATTTTGTACTGATCTATATATGTCCAATTAGATCATTTTCCCAATTCAAAAGAGTTGAAGAACCTGTCATTGGCATCAATCAAAGAGCTTGTGGTCCTCCCTGAAAGTCTGAAACAAGGTCCTACTGGAACCTTCACACATATCCCTTTCCTCATACAGAGAGCCAACATGATAGTCCATTCCATGTGATTACCTCACCCTTCTTTTTTTCTGCCACAATACCTTTGCCTATGATCCATCAGACATATTTTAGTCAGCAGGAAAACATCCCTTCAACAGAGGCTAAAAACCTTTTGTCACTGAAATGTTATTTTCCTCTTCTTACTATTCTGAGACTTGACTACCAAAACCCTTTACCCAAATGAGTTGACAGAATCTGTTCAACAAGTTCAGTACTGGAGACTACCATTTCAGCAGATCAGACTAGTCCTTTATACTGCAGAGGTCAGAAATTATGTTCCAAGATGTTTTTATGACTTTTAACTATCCTTATACACGTTTATTCTTTTCTTCCTCCTTGTCAATTTGAAGCTTTATCTGATTGGCAAGATACTCAGGACATCTCTTCTTATGGACACTGAGGCCTGGCCTATACTTGTAGCTTTTACCACAGATACATATGTAGGAAACTTTGTCATGAATGGCCGCCTTGTGGTCTGCCAGTGAACTAGTGCTGGCAAATTGTTTCCCACAATCTTTACAAATACAACCTCCCACTCGCACGCTTCCTACGTAGGTGCCAAAGTCAATGTCCCTTGTTGGCCCTTGACCCAAGAAGAAGAGCGGGTTTCGATAAACATCAGCTATCTTCTTTGACCGACCCACTGTGCCCTGAATGAAACCTTCTGGACTTCCGTTGTCTGAAAGTAACAAAAAGTCCATGATTCAGACAGGGCAGACGGGCAGGTCGGCCATTCTTAATTTTTTTCCTTTTCTACTTTATAAGTGTATATTGATACTAAATTTTGAAAGAATTAAATGAAATTTTCATTTTGTCACATCCCAAAAATGGGATCTTAAACTTAATGATCTTGTAAGATCACAATTAAAGCTTTCTATCATAACAAACAGGAAGAAAGAACAGAAAGTAAAAGCATCAACAATAACTCCGATTATATCTTTTTTTTACAAATAAATATTGCTGAGATGAAAAAAAACCTCAAGATTGTCAAAATGAGTTGATATCTCACATTGTGCAGTGACTCAGAACAACTCTTTAAGCCTTTTACTGAAAATCATTGTGCAAAAACTACACTATCTTAAAAAGACATGTTGAAGACCTTCAGAAGTAGATGAATGAAAACATCATGCCTTTTTGTTATGACAGGATTTGTTCGTACTTTATCTTACTGCTTTAACATGTTCTTCTTGCAGGTTTATATTGTTGGTGGAGGTGGTTTGCAATGATGTTTCGATTTGTCTCTATCTTCAGTCAACCCACTATCTAAGTTTACATTTGTATAAGACATGAAGACTTTACCAGGATTTTTTGAGAACTTGTAACACATATTCAGCAAAGTATATTTATCGAGATAAGTACCAAAGCAGCCGTCAAGATTTATATTTATCTTATCTTTATTGTATATGTAATGAGTTATTCACAGTACATCAGAAATATTTCACTAATTTTGATATCATTATCATTTTTTGTGAGTCAGATATAACCCTCTTTTATCTCAGATTACAGCAAAATAAGGTTTTGAAAGATTCAGATAAAAAAACTCTTGTGAAGATCACTGCAGTCAATCAAGAAAACCAAGTGCAGTCAATGTTTTGAGACAGTCCCATGTATAGCTTTAGTAACACAGATGCATTTATAGAATTTCAGGATCCAACAGCAGACAAAGTTGAACTTCAAGGAAGTCAAAGTGTTCAGAGCTGAATAAGCTGTGAACCCCATGCCGTTTCCATAATAACTCTGCCAGTTGTAGAACTGAAAACAAAAACCTTCAGTCCACTGGACAAATGTCATACAAAACTCATTCTTAGTAAAATCTTTTGAGACCTTATCAAAAGGCGTAAAAGTTACAAACCAAGGCACTTTGTCTGCTCAAATCAAAGAAATGACGAGCCTTATATTAAAATCACAGGTTATGTTCATCTATTACTTTAAGCAAGATTGTGCAAAAGCAGATTCACCAAGGCTTTTAGGAATGATAATCAATGCTTTTGAAATGCCTCACATAATATCAGTCATTATTTCTTTTTCATATCCAGAATAGCCTGGCTTAGAAGGCTTAAAACCTGGCTTAGAAGACTTAAAACCCAGAACTTCCATCTATTGACAAGTGCACAGGACAGACTCTCTGGTGGTGATGTAAAGTCTTCTTAAAGCTGTAGACTTTACCACAATCACAGCTGTATCTCACATTCAGATGGACAGATTCACGGTGAAGTTTGCGACAATGCGATCGCGTGAATACTTTTCCACAGATGTCACAAGGCCAGTAATTCCCATAACCTTCTTCTATTGCTTGGTCACTTGCTAACTGGTCAGAAGGAAAATTTGGTCCAACATCCATGTATGATTGACGAGCCAAATCTCTGACCATTCCCAAATCTGAAAGATGGAAAGTGAAATCTGAGGAGATGAACCATGTGTTTGCTTTTAGAAAAAATTATATCTCAGTATCAGTTCATGAATTTCTTTCAAGCTTTAACTGGTCTTGTGACTTGTGACTTCTAACATCCCTTTCAAACTTTGTCAAACCTTGCAATATGTAGACAATCTTATCTAACATTCCACGTGGCTTCCTATTGCAAATTGCCATATAAAACAAGGAACCAGTTAAGGCTGGCAGGCAATTCTGTTTTGAATCATTTTACTCCATTGGTATTTTCTCAAGGATTTGAATAAGTTAACTTGACAAAAATATTCAAGCTGTCTCAATTTCCAAATAAAATAAAACTTTTAACAGTCTATCACTATAACCGTGCCTACAACATATATGAATTTGCTGTGGAAAGTATGTAGATATACAGCAGTGTTGAACATATAGCCCGTACACCAGTTCTTAAACTGGCTACTTTGGTCAGAAGTGCTTACATTTGGTCAGGACAGGACTTTTAAAAAAATTTCTTTATTTTCCCCTAAAGAATTGACCAAGTAATTTTCAAGACAGGGTAGGTTTCCAATCTATTTTATACACTGTATACAGATATCTCTATATAGCCTGTTTTTAACGGCAATATTATTTGAAAGAGTTGTGTTTTTCTGCCTTGAATTAAAAATTTCAATCTTCAGTAAATTCACAGGTCATTGAAATTACATCTTGAGTAAATGTTTAGATAAATGAAGAATTCTATGAATTTCAACTTCTTTATTGCAAAAGAGACTTTTCAGCGTAGAGGCTTCTACTAATATCAAGCAAATAATACAGTCATGATTATGAACATATTTCTGGTGGTATTTGTAAGACTTTATGGTAAAGAGTTGTCAAGTCATGTACCACAAACAAAGATCTTCCTAGACAGCATGATATTTTATTCATCAGTGGAGAATTCAGGAATTTTGAATGTGGTTACAGTTAGCATCATCATCATATTATGCCATAGGGTTTGACCTTTCTTTTGGCTGGAGTTTTGAACCTCATTAACTCTCCCACCAGATCAGCCATTGATCATTTTTTTGATAAATTGTCCCAGATTTCACTCAAATTGAAAACCAAGTCAAATGGCCACAAATAACAGCACTAAACGCAGTTTAAGTAAACCTAGCCTCAATATTATCCGTTTCACTCCTATACTGAGTCTAGAAAGATCTAATAGAGGGTCGTGTAAGCCGACCTTTCTGCGACCTATGACCCTCCAACGTTATTCATTCGAAGGCAGACTATTGTGGCTTGGTAAGCTGAGTTCTGATTGGTCAATTCGATAATTCGATACCCTATTAGACCTTTCTAGACTCAGTATAGGAGTGAAACGGATAATATTGAGGCTAGGTTTACTTAGACTGCACTGAACGTGACAGATGTGTAATGTCTGAAGCTTGACAGAACAGGTTGGGTGTCTATCATTAAAAAGGCACATAAGTCTCAAGGAAACTAGTTTTTAGTCAACTACCACATTTACGGGTAACATTTACTCAAAACAGAGGCAAAACATTAATGGAGATACTCTCATCCTTCCAAACAATAATAATATTGTTAAAATAAAAATATCTTCTATTATCTAATTCAGAGACCTTCAAATATTTACACAACCTGTTAAAGTTTGTCAGTCATCGAAATTAATAAAAATCTGATATCAGCATAAAAAGAGCTTTAAACAAAAATCTTCCATCTGCATACAAATGCAGCGGAAAGACTTTCTGATAACAGCATAACAAGATTGAGTTTCAAATCAAGATCTCCCGTCCGTATATACATGGTGGGACAACTTTCTGATGGTGCAGAGAGTCTTCTTGAATATGTAGATGTAGATTCAGTTTCAAATAATTCAATTCTCATCTGTCAATGTAGGATTAAAAAATCAAAATCTTTGCCCTGCCAATAACTGCACAAGACAAACTTTCTGATAACAGTACAAAATTCAGTTTCAAATCAAGATCTTCCGTCCTCGTACAAATGCAAAGGACAAACTTTCTGGTGGTGCTGAAGAGTCTTCTTGAATCTGTAGACTTTGCCACATTCACAGTTGTATCTCACGTTCAGATGTACAGACTCTCGGTGAAGTTTACGAGAATTAGAATGTGTGAATACTTTTCCACAAAAATCACAAGGCCAGTAACTTCCATAACCCCCTTCCAGACCCTTTCGATTTGTGTTCTGGTCAGCTGACACACAGTTTGGTCCAACTTCCATGAATGAGTGACGAGCCAATTCTTGCGCCATTCTCAAATCTGAAAGGAGGGAAAGTTGGAGTTGTAGTTTGATGGCTTTGGTTTTGATTACATTACAAAGCAATATCCATTGAGGGTGTTAACGTTTAGTGCTGTTTGAACTGAATCTGAGACAATACCAACTATCATCCATTTGTATCAGAGTTACAATACTTTGTCAGGCACTACGTCTTGCGGATTAACAATAATTCTCATACATTAATTGCCAATGCAATGTTACAAAATCTCACAAGCCAGCAGTCCTCTAGAGACTTCAAAAGACTTCTTTTGCAAGTTGCCTCATCAGAAACTCACGCACAATGGTTGGCAGGAAATTATTTTAACCACTGATTGACATCCATATTCTAATTGTAAAAGAAAGCATCATTTGTTTTGTGATCTCAAATAATTTTATGTTGACGATGCACAGTACACATTTTCTGTTGAACACTTATTAGTATCCATACGCTAGATGTTACAACTTTTTTGCAAAAGCAAGTAATGTCATGTTCATGAAAATAAATGTTTTCAGACCATTTCCACACAACAATATTTTGGATTGACACTCCATATGATAAGGTTCAAGGCCCTTTTACTGCTTAACACAAGGATTTCCATGTTCACTCACAGGAACTTGCTCAGGCAATAGATCCACATTTTAAATTTTAGGATGAACACTGATTTATGTCCTCATGCAATTTGTAAAAGCTTGAATTTTTGCATCACCAAAGGACTCTATTCACGAGCAGAATCTTGTTCAGACAATAAATGTTCAGTACATGTACAAGTGTACACAAATGAACACTGCTTTGTATCCAGATAATAAATGTCCAAAAAATTACGTTTTTTTGGCATTACTTAAGTATTTTAATGTTCACAAGCAGAATCCATTTTAGACGATAAACGCACAGTACAAATTTTCTGATGAATACTATAGTATTTGTATCCTTCCTTTTTGTATCACTCACATGATCACAAGCAGATTTGGCTGGCAAGCAGAGAGGCAACTATTCAGACAACAGATTTGTATTCATGTACTAAATGATAATCTATGGAATCACCTCACAAAAACCTCAGAGACATAGATGAACCTCAGAGATTTAAATCCGGACTAAAACACATTATTTCAGGATTGCATTTGATTGACTACCTGGCATTTTCATGTGTTCACCACAGCGCTTCAGGGCAGGTTTCTGGTTTTAGCGCTATATAAGTATTTTTATGTATGTATACATGTATGTATAAAGAAACCTCAAGGATCTTGATGTTCATTTGCAACATCTTGTTCATTTGACAAGTACACACGACAAACTTTCTGGTGATGCTGTAAGCCCTTTCTGAGCTTGTAGACCTTCCCGCACATGCAGTTGTATCGGACTTTAAAGTGCACTGACTCCTGGTGAAGCTTGCGAGAGTGAGAATGAGTGAACACTTTTCCACAAATATCACACGGCCAGTAGTTTCCAGACCCTTTCTCCAAAACTTTTGGACATTGGAACTGGGAGCCAATGGGATGACTGCCCAAATTTGGTCTTGCTCCAAGAAATGAGGGACTTTGGAAATCTCTGACTGTTCTCAAATCTGAAAGGAGGGAAGGTTGATTTGTTATTTTTCTTTAGGTTTGTTACCCTTTCTTTAAGAACTTTTATTGATCAAGTAATTCTTACTTCTCTTTGAGGGATTTGCAGTTTTTTCTGTCGTATTTGAAAGTTTGCTACTCACTTAAAGCACCTATGTTGATTTATTGAGTTATCTTACTGCTCTTAATCAAATTGGAATAGATGGTTGGTGAATTTGTATCTTATTGTTAGGTTTACTACAAACATTTTAGCACCTGTGTTGAGAAATATTAATGAATTAGTATTTTGATCTTATTTTACAGTTTGCTGCAAATTGTAGGCACTTGTGTTGATAAATTGAATTAATCCTGGTGCTCTACAAAAATCCTGTAGCAGCAAAGGTTAGATTTGTGATTTATATCTGTTCGGATTTCAGGTTTGTGTAAAAAAAAACCACCTGTGTTTGATGATTGAAGTAATCTTATTGCTGTGAATAACTGAATAGGAATTTAATTTATATTACCAAGCCGTGAATGCCGATGTTTGATAGTTTTTATTAAGATATTTCGACGTTTTTACAACAGAAAACAATATCATTTCAGGAGTATTGCACTCCAGAACATATGGAGTATTGAAATTATGTGTTGACAATATTAACAGAAAGAAACTTCCAAACGGCATGAAAACCATCCAGCTCCATCAGTGTATATGTCTACACGTTGTGCTTCAACCTATCCCCTGATATCCATCAAGCAAAACTAGCGTATCACTATATATAGCAAGACAATCAAACTGGTTCCCAAGCCCCGTTCCGAGTTCATGGTGTGATTCAAATCAGCCAATGGGAGTGCTGTTAGATATTTCTCATTTCCAGCTGCACCCTCATTCTAAGCTCACATGCAGTGTTCGCAGTTTTCACTGGAGGCATCACTAGATAACAGTGAACAGAGTTCGAAATAGATTGGCTATGAATAAGGTTCAGTACATCAGGGATAGCTTGGAGCATAACCCCTGGACGCTGATGTTGCAGTTTGTAGTTTAACAGCTATGCAATTAGAAATCAAACTATATCCATGAGATCATTTTCAAGATAATGTTCTAAAGAATTCTGTCTATTGAATTTTAACAATAACATGTGGTTAGAATTGATTGAAATTGAACCTTCACTTGGTGAATGCAAAGCTATCAATCACTTCAGTATTCAAACCTGGGTTGACCTTTTTTGAAGTTGAAAAGTGTAGTATCTTGGTATCAAAATATATCTACCATGACTGTCACCACTTTAAATATTTGTGTTGAGAATAATAATCTCTGTTTACTTATTATTATGAATGTTTAACATGCAAGATGTCAACAAAGCCCAAATCACTTCCTAACTTGAAAATGATGCATTATGGGTATTGAGCTGTCAGTAGTTGACTAACAATCATTACTAATGACCATTAAACAACGAATTACAAAGAACACATGTTATCGAAAAGTCTCTTTATTACGCAGACAAATCAAATTCTTGAAAAACATGCACCTTTCATTTTCGGTTTCTCAATAAATAAACAAAAGTAAGCCTGTAGAAAAATGAAGACATGGTTGTGAACAGAGACAAAATGACAAAACTATCACAGTTGCTATTGTCTAATGAATTACGGATTATTTTTATTTTAGAAGATTGATAAGCAGAAAATTAATCATTACATAAGCAAAGCTGTTTAAGTTTTATTCTGTATTTCTCATCTACCAACCACCTCAAATTTTGCTTTCAAATCATGTCTTTAAAGCAATATCTGAAAAATACTTGTTGATCTCTCCAATGAGGAAATCATGCCTAATTAATTTAATACTGAGGTGTCGTATGGATCTTGTTTAATTAACTCTGAAATTCTTCGGTAATCACATTAATTAGTTTTCAACTATTGTCACTGGGTGTAATGTGTACGCGAGGACGTTCGCTGTTACTGATTTGTCACATGACTTTTAATGCGAGGAGCGAGACATTCAGGCACATATTTTTGTCAATTTTATACGATTACGAGCATTTTATGAATAAATATGAACTTTTAACTATCGATTACTTCATGGGCAGATATTTATGCACGAACCTATGAATGCAAATAGGAGTTGAAATTCACTGAATTTTTGCAAACTAACATATTGGTAACTGTCTGACAATAAATGTTGTCAAAATTTCGACGACCTCTGTACATTTTGCCTACATTAATAGTATTTAATGTCCACTTTATAAAAAAAAATTACGATGTATAATTGCTTTTATAATAACTGCAAGCAATGGCGAAATTTCAAGGTATGGCACAGTGTGAATGTTTAATAATCTGTTGTCAAAGTTTTGTCATGTATTTTCATTGCTAAAGTTTTCCGGTGTACGGCAAGTTACCGATCATGTTTTATACGGGATACGGATTGTGCTGATCGAGGGTACGGATTGTGCCTGATTGAATTTGCTTTATTTTCTTAATAAATCCATACATATTGGTTTTGAAAAACAAACTTTACTACTAAAATGTCTAATAAATTATAGTCTATCATTTTAGACACATGCCATCCGTCTAACAGTATCAAAACACCGTTTTATCTGTAACTTTATAAATTTGTATATATCTACAGAAAGCATGAATGTTGCACTGCCCCCAGGGAGCCGAAAGAAGCATCTACGATATTAAGGACCCTCTACATTCATCGGCTCCTTAAAGATATATAGGAGACTATTCATATTAGAATTAATCATTCAGACCATCAGACAAACAGGAATACAGGACCGTCAATCAAATCCAAAGCAGATATCCTTTTCAACAAGTTTGTGGTTACTTGCGAGTTTAATGTTTAAATTGTTATTGTAGTACTCCCTGATATTGAAACAAAATGCTTTTAAAATTGGAGTAAGAATGCTAAATATTCATGTCCATTCGTGTTTTCCAGCTTTCCGTTGTTAACCCTCTCATTAAACAAGATATTCTCAAGACGTGAATTACTCGACTGAGGGTATATAATGACATTATCTTTTGTCTAACATTTCATCGTTGTCTAACATCTTACAGCCTGTAGAGTGTTTTCAAACACATATCTGAAAATCAAATTCATAAAAATCCTACACCAAAATAACGGGATGTTTGCTTTTTAAATAACTTGCAGAATCACACAATTATGAACCAAAGCTACAATTTATAATCCTTACTAGTTAAGGAGACTGTACACTAAGTTTCCGCTTTCTAGGACTTATGGTCCTGGAGAAGAAGATGAAAATAGGTTTTAAGGGTGTGCCCCCTTTGGCCCTTATTAGGGGCCACAAGGCCACCTAAGCTACAATTTATAATCCTCACTAGTCAAGGAGTCTTACAGGCCAGATGAGCTAAAATTGCTTATTGTGTGCAGGAAGACGTTTGTTTTATTCACATATTGAGTTGAAAGAAGTTCCAGTTTTATAAGATTTTGAGTTAATAATGTTTATCCAATGCCTTGACCGCTTTTTACCATTGTTACAATTAATCAATTGACAAGTTGATGACCTTCTGTATTTGGACGTTTGTAGTTAAGACACATACACAAAAGCAGTTAATCGTTTTCGTTATGTGTATTGAAAAATGGATACTTTGAGAACTGAAATACACTTCTTTCGAAATGATGAAGTTTTGAGGAATGGACAATCAATTACATAGCTAACAACCGCATTTCCTCGAACAGACGCCGGGTCTCGAATACACGCCGGGTGATAAGTTGATTAATTAATACTCCCGTAGTTGAATTGAAATAAAGTATTCCCCCTTTATGCCATCTATACTAATAAATAAATAGACGCCGGGTCTCGAATACACGCCGGGGGTAAAGGGGATCTGAAAAAATACACGCCGTGGGCGTCTCATCTTCACAACGTCACGGGCGAAACGAAAAAGTTTCTAAACTTTCCCATTCCTCCCTTGACATCATTGGCCGTAATTTCTGTGCTAGCATTTCAACCCGCTGCACGAAAGTAGAATAGTCCAATCAGAAGACAGCATGTTAAATGAACCGATTTGAAAAAATACTCTTGTATGCGTTTTACAAGGGAGAGAAACACTTTATTTGAGTGATACATTAATGTTTGTCTTCTCTGCATTCTCGGTGCTCATCAAAAACATGAAAACAACCATGTGGAATGAAGTTTAAAATTAAATTTCACTCGGATAGTTTTCAAAAAGATCGTCTGTTAGTATTTTGAATTTTGAATGTAAATGACACTTTCATTGGCTATTGTTGAAAGCGCTGATAAAGGGCGTAACTTGTGATCACGATAGGTGTCGCTGTTCCGGATCACCAGTTTTCTACTTTGTGATGGCAAGGTCTAAACGAGGAGTTGCTCGATACGTTTTCACCTTGCCGTGGGAAGATGTGGGCGTCTATATGCGAGGAAACACGTTATGTGTTTTGGTAGTCTTAAGTAAGAAATGATGTTCTGAATAACGAAATTTTAACATTTTGGCACAAAAGTGTCATTTTGTTCAAGAAATTCAATCACCACAATCCGTACACTAGGTTTGGTGCAATCACTAACGATCCGTATACCTAGACTGAACAATCCGTACACTACGATTCGTTTCAAGGTTACTTAATCACCTCGTCCAAACTTCGTTAATGCAGTTCGCAACCCTTTCAAAATTTGCAGTCTGTTTTTAGGTTTATCAAGGGTTAAATAGGCATGATTATATTTAAGATTTGTTGATTTATTTAGATGTTAGTAGTCGAAAGAGGTCATGAGGTGTGGACTCCAAACAACGTAACTGCAGTGATCAAGTTAAAAAAGACAAACATATGTTTGTTTACAAGACTTCTCGTTGTGTATAAGTAAATGGTTAAACCTAAGTAATAGATGTATACCAATATTGATACATGATTTATCAGAATCATGGTGATAATTCAATTTTTATGTAGTGATCAGGACAATGATAACACGTCTCTCGCTGTAAGAGTCACGTGACTGATCAGTAACAACGAACGTCCTCGCGTACACATTACACCCAGTGATTGTTATCATAAATCATGGAACATAATGACAAGAAAGTTTTTTTTTTTTATAATGCTTTTTTTTCAGATTGAGCTCCCGCTTGTAACAAGCACCTGTTTGGAGATGAGAAATACATATCAAAACGGATAGCCTAATCATCAATCAATAGGATTAAGTGAAAGTCCAAAATTAGGAGAAGGGACTATTGCTTTAACATAATTCACCACAAACTTCAGGTTCAGCAAGGTGTTTTGATCAAGTTTATTTAAATAATTACTTAGTTTATCCATACACAACGAGCAATAATAATACAGTGTATCAGTGAAATTCTAAGAATGTACCTAACAAAATCATGAACGTAACCTATGTCAATCCTTGATCTGACTATTTTTGCTCATTTATCAACAATTCAAGAAAAATTCAATTTCCAAATAAACAAAAAGAATTCTTCTTTGAACACATGGAAAACTAAGCTTAAAATCAAAACACGTCTTCTGACTTGTTGATGTTCATAATTCAGAATTCATAAAGAAATCAAAGTCGTCAAATGCAAATGATAAACAAAAATTATATTCCAGCAATGACATTCCAGACCAGTCAAATTCCTTATTCTGAAGAATTAAATGCCTTGAACTTTGTTTATGAAATATTTTGTTTCTATTAAAATGATTTACGAGTTGATTAGAAATACAAATTCTTGAGCCCATGCTACAACCAAAGACGACAATTTCAGTTATCAAAACATGATGCAATTTGCTAGAAAGGAGCAAGTTCTCTGTCCAGTTTTGTAAGTGTCTGACATGTCACACAGACAGTTGTAGCTCTTCTCATATGAATTGAAGCTACATGATAACACCTAATATTCTAGCTTCACAAAGCAGAATCAAGAATTTGCAAGAAAGGAGCAAGTCCTTCGATGGGCAATGAGTCCAGTATTGTAAGTGTATGACTTGCCACACGGACAGGTGTAGCTCTTTCTGTTATGAACTGCAGCTACATGATTGCACCTCGCCCCAGTGCTTGCAAACATCTTGCCACATTCAGAACATGGATACATTTGGGCAGAATCAGAACTTGATCTTGAAGCAGATGATCTGGAGATGGCAGGGTAAGTCTCACTGAGAGATTTAGACCACACAGGAACTGATCTAGAGCCTAAAGAAAATCTTTCCCTGACTTGAGAGTTGAACCCAGAGAGAGACCGAACTGATTCTGAAAATGGACTTGATCCAAGATTTGTGTTCCTGAAACTAGGAACACCAAACTTTGAGGTTGATGGTTTTCTCAAATTTGATTGGTCCGCATAATGAAACTTCTGACTAGATGCGCTCGTAGGACCCAAACCTGAAACAAGAAAAATTGTGTTCTAGTCCATGTGGAATCTTCTAGACATTTTCTATACAGCAACACACCATCGGAGTTAAGTTTTCATCTGTGAACAATAACCAAAACTGGCAAATCTGATTGCCAGTGCATCTTGCATGACTGGATGAACATCAGAATAACAATTCTCTCCAACAAAAACAGCTTTCAAAACAAAACCTTCATCAAAGTCATAAATGGGCACAAGTTCAGTGTTAATAAAATATCTAAAATGTAAAACAATGATAAGGAAAACAGTATTTGCAGAATCGCTTTGCAATGAAAAACTAAAGAAGATCAAAACACAGTGTTAGTTTTAAAGGTATCTTAGAAATAAAGCCATATGCTGTAGAGGCACAAACTCTTCATAAAAACTGTCTGCTTTCTTATGAAATATTGACTACAGGATTCCTTTCACTCGAGGTTGTATATCCATAATACAGTAATGCACCATTTCACAAAATAATGATAGAACTTGTAAAAGAACACCAAAAATAAATGCTTGTTACAATTTAATTCAAAGAACATATTGACATGATTTGCATGCTATCCTTGTTTCACTATGACATATACCATAATAGGATCAGCATAACTTTCAAACCAGAGCTTCAAAATCGATGAATATAAATATCTATTGCAAATTTGCAGAGAATACTTAATGACTGTTATCCTTGGATTGACTTTCACTGCCTCAAAAAACAGAATCCATACAAGAACTAACCAATGACTTGCCAATCAAGTTTCAAACTTGCAATATGCACATGTCATTGTCAGAATCAGACAGTTATTCAGAAACAATATTGTGTACTTCCTTCAAAACAAGTCCTTTCCAAGCAATATCTCAAAATGATGTTTGAAGTTTTGTTGCAGATTTTTATAGTTCTAAGAGATTGTAGATACAATCAAGGATGTGTAAACTGATCATTCTGTGCATGATTTTGATGGACAGTCACGATATCAACTACATTCTGATGTTGAGTTGCTCATACAGTTATAAGTATTCAAAGAGATGTTTGACACAATCAAGGCATGTTAGCCGATGGTGTATCATTCTTAGCATCAGCGCCAGATCTCAATGGACAAAGTTTCCAGTGTCTTTTCAGTCCCCCACTGTAATGATAGACTTTCCCACAGTTACACTTGTACAGCACTTGGTTGTGTATTGCTCGGATATGGTTCCAGCGCGAGCCTTTACTAGCGAAAGTTTTATCACAGTATGCGCATTCATGAGGTCCAATTGGATCGAAGGCTGCTGGCATTGTTGACCAAGGAAAGGAATTAAACGGAACCTTTGGACTTTCTTTCCCAGAATAAAGAGGATGTACTAGACCAGCAAGTCCAAATTGGGGCAGTCCTGAAAGGAAGCAAAAGGACACTTTGGTTCCATGTATATGAATTGAATAGATATGAATTGAAGCTAAAATAACATGGCTGAAAGTCAACATCGTCCACTAGATAGAAGGTAGGAGATTACCTCTTGTATATAACTTAAATCAGAGGCATAAACCTGCTTACTTACTCCATTGTTGGGTGTATTTTAAAACTAGATTAGCGTTTGCGGGATACCTCAAAAGCAGAGCAGCCCCGGAACTTGGAGTTTCGCCTTACCCTGTTCCGCCTTTTACAGGCCTCACCAAATTGGGAATTTTCTCGTGACCTTGACCTTTGACACTCAAGGTCACACAATCAATGAACACATTTCATTGAGTATAACATTATTGTAATGAAATAAAGTGTTAAAAAATAAATTAATCCATTTTCTCCATATATGTTGACCTTGCTGTGACCTTGACCTTCGACAGTTCGTACCCAAAACTTTTTGAAAATGTTGTACTGTTATCAAGAGATAATATATACAAAATCTAAACTTCATAGCACAAAAACTTTTCAAGTTATTGCAATAACTCATATCTCATGACCTTGACCTTTGACCTTCAAGGTCACACAATAATAGAACACTTTTTATTGAGTATAACAATCATGTATTGGTTAAAAGTGATCATAGTTAAAATAAAGCATTTTCGCTAAACCATGCTTAAGTCATGACCTTGCTGTGACCTTGACCTTTGACGGATTGTAGCCGAAACCTTTTCCAAATTTTTTACTTTTCCAAGGATGATATATACCAAGTTAGAGCTTCATAGCACAAAAACTTTTCAAGTTATCGCGTTTACAAGGAATTTTGCTGTGATTTTATAACTCGTGACCTTGACCTTTGAACTTGAAAGTGAACATGTCATAATGATTCCCTGGAAGTATTAACATTAAGACATGTTCATGAGTTCTGAAAAGCTAAATGGGATAAAGTTATACCCAAATTTAGTGCATTTTGTAATAGCTCATATCTCATGACCTTGACCTTTGACCTTCAAGGTCACACGATCATTGAACACTTTTTATTGAGTATAACAATCATGTATTGATTAAAAGTGTTCATAGTTAAAATAAAGCATTTTCGCTAAAACATGCTTACGTCATGACCTTGCTGTGACCTTGACCTTTGACGGATTGTAGCCAAAACTTTTTCAAATTTTTTTACTTTTCCAAGGATGATATATACCAAGTTAGAGCTTCATAGCACAAAAACTTTTCAAGTTATCGCGTTTACAAGGAATTCTTAGAGTGAATACATATCTCGTGACCTTGACCTTTGACCTTGAAAGTGAACGTGTCAAAATCGTTCCCCCGAGGTATGAGTAATAAGGTATGAATAAGAGTTCTGGAAAGCTTAGTGGAAAAAAGTTATAGCTAGTAGTACGAGTGCGGCGGCGGCGGCGGCAATGGAAACTTCACAAAAACTGATAGCAGCCCCGTCCTTAGACGTGCTAATAATTTCATGCAAATTATTGAAATGATAATGTAAGATTTGTGTGCGAAATAAGTCTGTACCTAGAATCTTGAATCATTTGAAAGTTCAGACACAAGATATGTACACAACATGCAGCTTGAGTCAATTATACACCCATTCATGGTTCCATCATCCAGATGTCTATTGTCCTACATGAAAATCTCAGTTGGCAAAGCATCAGACTGTGATAGAACTCAGTAAACATGAACATAACATAAGAATTTATTAATTTCCAAATAACTTTTATTTGACTTAAGGAACATGTTTCAATTTATACCAAAAACAGCATTGTAATCATTCTTATTCGTTTAATAAACAGACCTAAACTCGGGTTTTGCCTTAAAAAACAACAAAAACTGAACTTCAAACATAACTCAATAACAAAATCTTCAATCTCAAGAGTCAAGAGTTGTTCCTACGTGATCAGCTGAGGGGGTCATCTGGCAGTTCTTTTTAGCAGATCTATGGACCCGTGGCAGAGGCTAAAGTATCCTACATCTAATATATCTTTAAAGGACTCCACTCCTCCTGAGGGCATATTTCACAAGGCCCCCCTTTAGGACCAACACTTAAAGATATATTTGTTTCTCTGAATATATTACCTTGATTTCTTACAATGAGACAACAAAGAGAATAAAATTGTTTAACAAACTCAACAACTTGTATTGATATCACAAGAGAATGGAATGCCAAAAATACAATCATTACAACTGAAAGGCATCTTCATAAATAACCCATGAACTAGATATAACAGGTCTGCAAAATCTAGTCACTATTCAATAGTAAATTTTCCATGGTTGTGGTTGTGGTTGGTTGGCTGTCGGGAGTATTTCAGCTATTGTATACATGTTAAAGGAAACAGATTACAAACTGTTACAATGTAAGACACTTATGTCAACAAGACAATAGGCAACTGATAGGGTGCAACAATAATATTTACCAAGATTCTAAAATCGAGTTTTTTCAATCATCCAGACAGTTATTTACCTTCTCTGTTTGTATTTCAAACTGACGTTAGACCAAGCTTTACTACTTGAGCTTGGGAGAGAGCGGACAGGACAGAGAAAATGCAGGTGTACTATTTTCCATATATCTAGGCTAAACCTTTACAAGCAGGTTGTGGAAAATGCCAGTATTTATAACAGGTTGATGAGCTGCAATCCAAGATATTGGAGGATGCTTTTGAGTCCTTAGATTAAGTAACAAAGTGTTCACTGTGTCATAATTAATGTCACAATTGTTTCATATTTGTAAAACCCATTATTCATGTGTTACATTCACATCATGTATATCGTGATTGTATCACAATTGTATCTTGAATGTATCACAATTGCATTGTTATGTCTCACAAATAACACACCTTTTTTGTCCCACAGTTGTATCATGAAAGTGACACATAGTATCAAAACTGTGTTACAATTGAATCAAGTTTCACAATGTAACAAAAATTGTTTCAAGATTGTATCACAATTGTATCATGGAGTTGAAGACTTGGTGTTTACTGTGGCTTTTGCAATGGTTCAGCAATATTTCTACTTTCCTGTGTTATTTCATGTATCAGGACGAGTTCATAGTTCCTATATAGATCAAACATGACTTCTTGTGTCGCAACAAGCCCTGTTTATACAGATACTGTTTTCCACACACACAAGTAAACTGTATCTTATCATGAACAGAGGCCACGTGGTTGTGTCTAGCCCCGGCACTGGCAAAACCTCGGCCACATTCCCGGCAAATGAACAAGGCACCCGGCCGGGGTTCACCAAACTGATCAAATCTGAGGGGAAGGTTGATATAATCTGAAAGGAGGAAAAAGTCGTTTCAGTAATCATACTTTATCGGTATTCCTATCAGGTTTTATGTGGTGAACCTTCAATTTCTATGTTCAATACGATCATGTCTTCCCAACAATAATCTGTTATAAGAAAATGTGGCTTGTTATATTTACTGATGGCTTTATTATCATACTGAAAAATAAAGAAGATTGTAAATACAACAAATATGGAAGTTTTCCTCTTAGACCTTAAAATAATAATAATTTTTAGATGAGTTTTAAAACTTTATTTAATTTTTTCGTATGTATTTTCATGATTTTCCAGGGTTATGCATGTTGTGCTTGTCAGCTCACATATATGGCAAGTTTGACATATTTGAATGATTTAAATTTCTGAATTGTACTACAGACAATAGTATCAGCTATCATATTTTGAAGATATCGTTTAAGTCCACAATAAAGACTCTGCTGATGAGATGTTTTGGGTTTAATAGAAGAAGATATGACTTTGACTTGTTCTTGATTAGTAAATTAAGTGAATGAGAGAGTTACTGTTTTACGCCGCTTGGGCAATATTCCAGCCATTAGCTGTAGTAAAATACATCAACAGATTGAAGTAAACAGGCTTTTTGAGTTCAATTACATTTTGGACCCAATTTTTAGAATTTTAATAATACTTTTGATACTTTTGACTTTTCAAACAACATAATGACAATGTGTCAACAAAGGAGGACATCTTGGATCGTCAAGTATGATAGGCTTGGCGACATATAGGATTCAATTGTTTCTCAGACAAAATGCACGGCCTAAGTTTTTCCTTCATTGTGTTTTTCTGGGTTTTTCCTCATTTCTTTAGCAAAAAGCTATTAGCCATTAAGATCTTGGCATATGGGTAAGTTTCTAAAATGTGCATCTCAAGGATATTCATGAGGTCACATCAAAGATTCAATTCACATGCATCAATACACGAGTATCATACCATTTAGCAACACTAGGGGTGACCTATCCTCAATAATTTGAGTATTTCTCCCTCAAAAAGACATCACATTTTTTCTGATGACTGTTGAGACTCGGTCTGTACTTGTAGACCTTGCCACAGACGCACGAGAAGGTTTTATTATCGTGTACAGCCTGCTTGTGGTAGTATAGTCCTGATGCGTCACTAAACATCTTGCCACATTCAGGACATCTTTCCCGTAGGATGGTGTTCCCTCGAATGTTTGACCTAGTTTCAAAAGTCCTTTGGGCCATTTGTGGAAAGCCATGATTGGGGTAAGGTATTCTTGGCGTGTATTGGGCGGACATATCGCTGCCTGAAAGCAATAAAACAGTCAACTGGAATGGGTTCTTCATTAAATTGTGAAAATTTCAAATTGCTTGACATTGTATTCTGGTGAAAATGAATGTAGTGTTTGAATTTGTTGTGAAAATCATGCCAATATAGTTTTATAACTGTCACTGTATGGAATGTATTACGGAAATGCTTTTAGATATTTTTTATCACCATATCTTCAGCAAGTGGCTGATTTAAGAATAGTCCCATGAACATGAATCCTGTAAATACACCACAAATAGGTGCAGGCTTATTCTCTGTACAGACATCTCTTTCAACCCTTTTCAACCAAATGAAACCAGACCAGATACCTTTTTTTATGCCTGTATGGATGAAACCCATGAAAAGATTTCTCACGTTTCAACTATTCACATCAATTTTCAAATTAATGCTGTGCTCTAATATTTCAATCAAGATAGTAATTTTTTAAGGTCTTGAGTTTCCTTCAGGTTTCATGTTTTTATTCAAATTAACAAGAATAAAAAACAAATGCTATTCTTTCTGTAAAAATCTTTCTTTATGAAGTTAAAAATTATAATGTGTGACGTATCATACACAAAACTAATTCTTTTGTTGATTTTCAACCAACGTCACAGTTACAGGAACGCAAATGATATAAAAACACCTTCAGTAATTCAATTTTAATCATTTTTATTAGGGTCTTGTTTGAGGCCTCTATTTGCTGATATTTAGAACAAAATTTGTCTTTCTAAAATACCAGATAACTCTGTATAAAGACTTATAAATAACTAAATGACAAGCTATGATCTATGAAGCATGAACATTTTGTATCACTATTTGTTTGTTTCTCACAACAAGACTACATCTTGCGCCTTTCTGAGGTTCAAAACTTGCAGGTAAAGTGTCATAGTCATTGGAAAATAGCATAAAGCATTGATGAATTATACAAAGAGTTTTCTTGTCTTTATTTATAAACATGTTAGTTCGAAAACAACAAAGCAATGATAAGCAGAGGAAAGTAGCGGACACTGGATAAAATATGTTCTTCAAGTGATCAAACTCATTAAATAATTTCTTCACTTCTCAAATGAAACATATGACACAATAACTAGCAAAACGAGTGTTCACACGTTTATACAATAATAAACTGATTCTTAGAGTCACATAAACACCACCTGTATGTATTTGGACTGAGAATCCCATCTAATCACAATTATATTTACTGAGAAAACATCTGTGACACACCGTTATGAGCATGTGAATCTACCATTTCAAGTCTAAAAGCCTGTTTAGTTCTGAGTGACTAGTTCAATGGGGGACACAATATTTGACATTTTGCTCCATAATAAACATGACAGGTTCCTAAAGTCTTTCTACGGGACATCATAGTTTGTCTCAATGCATATCCACATACATACTCATCATTGTTATCCTTGTGTTCAGGCTTCTTCTAGTGGAGCCCTGTTTTTACCTCAATGTCCACAAACTTTTCAGTTCCAGTCTCAAGAGCTCAAGAGCTTGAGCAGGTTCTCATGTCTTTCTTACGGGTCTGTACTTGAACATAATCCATTGTCAATCAGTGGGGAAAAGAAACAAAGAGCTTCACAACTTTCTCCGCAACACCATCATATCTTCAGGTCAGATTTCTTGTTCATTTCCAGAAACAAAATATTGGCAGGTCCTTGTGCGATACAAAATGTCCATCATGGCCCTTGATCATTCCGAGTAGCAAGAGCCTGGTAAGGTCCACAAGTCTTCCTGTGCGACACCATATTCGGCCTGTACTTGAACGTATCTCCACAGACACATTCGTAAGTAATGTTATCATGAATTGCCTTCTTATGATAGTAGAGCCCGGTTCTGTTTGTGAAGATTTTATCACATTGAGGACAAGTGTAGATTTTACCATCCTTGGGCAATTTTCTCCTCAACGGTGGCCCATAGGAAGCCATCATGGCCGAGTCACTATGGAAACCATAAGAGGAGCGATAGCCCACGAGGTAGTTGGACTGTTGCGCTCGGGGGCTGTCGAACACTGAAAACAGAAAACTATCCTCAGTCTCCATTAACTACAGTTTGTTCTAAAACTTTCAAAAACCTGGATGACAATAAATGTTGAAATGGTTTAGATATTAGGTTTGAAAGACTGTCTGGGACGTGAGGCAAGGTACTGATCTATCAAAATCATTTTAAAATAGGCGATTGGTTACTATCTGTAATACCTGCCTATCAGCCAATCAATCACTGGTTAGTTTCAGGGTCATTGTCGATAAATTCAAGGAATCTAGTGATATCTTAAAATACTACATGGGTGGCTTAGGCATTAACATGGTTTTCATATAGATAAATCATTCTATATATCAATGAAGAATTATGGATATATTTTTTGCCAAGAACTCTCAAGATCTCTAATAAACACCATGATAGATGAATTCAGAATTATGAAGGTATCATCTAGTCGGTATTCGGAGGCATATTGAGATTTTTGATTTGTATATAAATATCTTTGTATACTACATGGATAACTTAGGCATTGACACTATGTTCATGTTTCATTTTATCTGTTGCAAACACAAGTGATCACAAATATTCCTCAATGCCCCATAGAGCTTAGGAATCTTTATCTATTGCATTACCTTTCTACAATGACAATAACAAATCATGAAATCTCTACATGAATACTTTAATCTTTTCAACATAAATTTATTAGAGACAAATAAATATGTACAAAATTGTATTAGCATTAAATTTTTTTATGTTCATAGAACATCCAAATATTTCCAACATCACTGAACATATTTTGCTCAAATCTATATTGACGACAATGTCTCCAAAAGAGGCTTCATAAATCAAAGAAAATGGATCATAACACTAAATAAATAAACAGGAAAATAACTGGTGCAATATCCTATGAAAATAATAATGACCTTATTTCAATAAAATCCATTTGTCAAAATAAAGGCCTTATGAGCCAACCAATAAGAAAAGCAACATACACAATACACAAAGGAATCATCCAAAACAAAAACATAAACTGATCCCATCCAAACAAGGCACTTTTTTCAAGATCGAAACAGTGTGATCTTTCAGATCAAGCAGAGGCTTTGAACACACAGCATTTTTGTATACACATACACAATTTTGTCTTCTAAAGCAGATGAAACATTTGTCATCTCCTGAAAGGCATTTCAATTGGCAAAGTCATTCAATGTCACATACTTTTGTATGATTTAAGGTTTGACTTTCAAGACTTTGATATAGAAAGGGATATTCAGCTCACACAAAACAGACACAAATATTTGGCATTGTTCAGATGTGTCCAAATATATTTGAGTCATCCATTTAAGATTTGAACAATGTCCACTCAAGATGCATTTGGCATCTTACTGATATTTAGTCTACATTCTTTGAGAGTAAACTCTTCAAAGAATGGAAGTATGAATCACTTCCACACAAGATATTCTGTCTCCCAACAAAAATGCATTTGGTATCTTTGGGATCAAATTGTTTGAAATCCATAGGCACAACAATTGAGTCTTGTAGTCATTATCTATACTGAACATTATTCTGTCAAAACCAGATGAGACATTGCATCTGGTATCTCTGTAATACAATGTTTGACTTCCAGGGCATTGGCACTTAAGTCATGCCTTAGCCTTGTTGATCATTATTCTGTCCAAACCAGACGCTTTGTCTTCCCAAAACAGACATTGCATTTGGTATCTTTTGGATCAAATGGTTTGAACTCGACAGGCACTACGTTAGTCTTATAGTTCTTGCCTTTATTGACCGCACACTTGAAGCGATACAGAGTTGTCCTGTGAGGTTTGCAGAGTCGGGTTGGATGAACGCCGATTCGATCTTTTCGGATGTCAATCTTAAACAGGCTGTACAGTTCTTGGAAGCATGACTGCTTGGGAGAGCCCATGAGGCGGGCATCTTTGCCACAAAGCCGACAGATAGCCTTCAATTTCTCAAGATGCTTCTCGCGACTGTGCACATGGTTTCCTCCTGAAGAACAAGAATCGGCTTCAGAAAGAATCTGGACAGATAATACTAGGAATTAAAGCTTTGCTATTCAATAAGCAGAAAGAATGCAGGTTGATTATGTGAAGGATATACCATAAAGCCTCAAGACCTTATCATATAGTTAAAGTTAGGATGTTAGTTATGGGATATTAATCATATTATCATACCTCATACATACCTCACTGTTATGTTATCACCCTTTGAAATCATATCCCCATGGAATATCTTGGTTTTGTATGAGAGGGCCTTGTAAGACCCTGCTGCCAGTGCCGTATCAGCTCTTAAAGGACCCTCCCTTCATTTACAAAGCCCTCCCAGCTGGTTATTATCTTGGCTTACAAAGCCCCCTGATATCATGTCCTTTTTCACCATATTTCAATGTTGAGATGTTTTCTTTGAAATACCAATAAGCAAGTTTTAGTGAAAGACTCTCTCAAAACTGAAACCTTTGTAGTACTGTACACCCAAGATGATACGACTGTATATCCACAATTTACACAAAATGACACGACTTAATTGGTCCCCTTAAATCTATGACTAGCATGACTAAAGCGAGATCTTATGGATGACTATTTCCCATTTTTAAAAGGGCTTGGCTTTAAAAGCTTCTGTGTACATAGGCAGATATTAGACACAGAGATGCAGTATTGAGGCAAGATGTGTTTGAAAGGTCAACTTAACACATGTCACATGTCACAAAACTTATCTTAATTAGTAAGGATGGGCATCATTCCTCATATCTGTATTGCAATATATTGTCACTTCCTTATTTCAAGAATTTGCATGCTATCTTGTCTAAATATGAGAACTATCATCATAGCTCAGCTTTGGGCCATTTTGGAAAGGGATATTTTTCAATCACTGTTTATGATCTGTATAAATATTTTTTTGCTATTTTCACAACTTCACACTTCGTAAATAACTTTATGTCAATCGAGTTTTATTTGGTTGGTTTTTTTTACAATTTTATATGGAAATAGCTCATTTTAAAACGTTCGATATATTGGACATTTTCAGAAGTGTGTTCCGATTTGTATTACGTTGTTCCTGTATTGCAATATACCGATATATCGATAATACCGTGCATCCTTATTAATTTAGCATTAAGGCAACTTCTTCATAAATCTTCATACAATTTAACTGATGTTTATAACCAATTACAGTGTGAGAAGGAGAATTTGAAATAATTAAGCAACCTGGTTTTAACCTATTTGCTAAATATTTTAAACATTTGAGCCTTGCCGAAATATTTTAAACATTTAATAACAACCTTAATATCAGTTTTCCCACAAGAATAACAGGTAGGGTGCGTGCCTATATACATCTGACTGTATGCTGTGTCCATCCCTATGTGATTTATCTACAGGATATACATCTAATGAACAAGGCATCAAGGAATTAATTTGCCACAAGCAAAAGAAAAACTATCCTCAAAAATGTATTTATTCAGTAGATGGTTGATGGATATAATTTCTTAACTCATAAAAGTGTTCATATATCCTACATAATGGCAAATAGTTCTCAGGAATAATTTTTCAACAAAAAACATCTTTGTGGTTGACTGTTCTTCAATGGGCCATAAAAGAATGCAACAAGCTTTACAAGCTAAAAGGGCATGCTTTCCAGTGTTTCAACTTTTCGCAAGATACCAGGATTTATCTTTGTCTATTGCTCAAAGTATATTTGTCAGTAAAATACTGCCAATTGTAACGTACGGTAGCGAAATTTGGGGCTACACTTTTAGAACATGTATTGAAAAGGTTCAGAGTGAATATTTTAAAAGGTTCCTATGTATTAGTAAAAAAACAGCATCATGTGCTGTACTTGGAGAAATTGGCAGATGTAATTTGTGTGTGCATTATTATTCAAAGTGTATTAAATATTGGTGTCGAATTGTCCGCATGGACCGAAATAGATACCCAAATGCAAGCTATAAGATGTTAAAAATTTATGTTGAAAATGGTGGAAATAACTGGGTTTCGCACGTTAGAATGCTTTTGTTTACTACAGGTTTTTCTTATGTATGGATAGCCCAAGACTGTGGCGATATAAATCATTTTATGTTAGCTTTCAAACAACGTTGTATAGATATCGATATACAACACTGGAATAGTAAAATCAGTAATTCATCATTTCTTGTAAATTATAGTACCTTCAAGTCACTTGTAGAGCCGGAAAAATATATTTATAGTGGTACCTTAAGTAAAGACTTAATGCGAATGTTAGTTAAATTTCGATGTCAATCACATAACTTGAATATACAAAAACAGCGTTTTTCAAAAGCAATTGTTCCTTATAATGAACTGGTTTGTCAAAAATGTGCTTTGGGACTGTGTGATGATGAATATCATCTTTTACTTATATGTCCATTCTATAAACAATACAGATCTAAATATATTCCAGCCTTTTATTACAGCCCACCTTCTACTGTTAAATTCCAAGCTCTTATGAGGGTACAAAATACAACTGTTCTTAAGAAGATGTGTATATTTCTAAAGCTGAGCCTACGTTAACATAATTACTATTTCATATACTCTACACACCATATCATTTATGTATATAACATCTGTTGTATTCTTGGCCATATGGCCTTCAATTCTGAATAAAGTGATTTGAATTTGAATTTGAAAAAGAATGCAACTTTTTCTTGTCATAGATGGGACAAAGACATAAAAACATACAATATTCATAAGTTTATTAAAATCTCACATCACAATAGGTGATAAAATACAACAAACAAGAAGTACATTAAGGAATTATCTCAACCAGAATAAGCCACAGCATCTAAAATTCATAGCAAAATAAAATCACGCAACTGAGTCATGTATCTTACAAGCTCATGAGACTTATATATATATCTGATAGTCTAATATCTGTCAATTCATCATATACCAGATCAAAATATCAAAATCATTCTTTGTTTGCAATAACCAAGTCCTCTTTCTCAGAAAATTAAATATCAAATCTTTTCCTTTGTAAATTTATCCTCAAAACATGCTTAGCGCCATACTGAAAATTCATCTCACAAAAATCTTCAATTGTATCTCAATCAATATTTATCAAGTATTTCAAAGCAGTTTCCTTCAGAAATTTCTTTCTTAAGGTATCCTACTACGGTAAGAATGTGACTGGAAAGGAATCACTATTTGGTTCATGTACCATTGTCATATTTGGGATCATACATTCTACAAAAGTACAAGTTTTGTATGTTTTGAGGTTCACTTCCATGTCAAGAAACAATAGCCTTCACTGGATGGTACCAACAGCTCATCAAATTGATCGCATGTTTATATTTCATTGGAGACCTAAGTCTTTGTCTTACTTTCCCAATGTCTTGGTAAGAATTGAGTAAATCCTTCAACTTGCATTTTAAATAATTTTGCAAGACTTGTATATGACCTTGAGTTCATGGAACCAATAACTTAGCAATGCTTTTACTAACTCAAGGCTTTTGCAAAACCTTTTGGTTTCCATTCCAAAGAACTTGGCTAGGTCTTTGCAAAACCATGTTTCATGTTACCAAGAATATGGCAAGGCTTCTGCTTGACCTTTGGCTTTGACCTACCAACCTTTAGGTTCCTTTACAAAGAACATAGCTAGGCCTTTGCAAAACCATTAGTTCATGTAACCAAGAACTTGGCAAGGCTTAAGCTTTGCCTTTGGTTCCAATTTAAAGGAACTTAGCAAGGGTTTTGACTTGTTCATCACAACTTTTAACGACTTCTGCTAATCCTTGGGTTCATGTTTGCGCCTGATGTGACGTAGCAAGATGTCTTTCCTTGAGAAGAACTCTCCACACTCGCCACAGTGGAACTGACCGGGACAGTGGGCCGTCTTCTCGTGTCTGCTCAGAGTCTGTTTAAGTGCAAAGCCCTTGCCACAAACCAAACAGTAGAACTCACTAACAGTAGGAAACAACTGAATCTTCTGGGACTGGACTGAGCTCGGGAAACTTCCTTGAAAAATATTTGATGCCAAAGCCAGGTTTTCAGTAGCATCTGGAACAGAATGCAGGCTTTCAGTGTGTGAAAGAAATGTCACTTGGAAAATTTGCCCAAACTTCTGTAAAATGAATTGTCTTTGATTGTGATTTCATTATGAAAACAATGTGAAGGTGAAAGAAGTTTGCAGGAATTTTTTTTCATGCCACTGGACTCATGTGTGCAACAACCATGTTAATACCATGTAATAAATAGCAACAAAGGATTTATTGAACCATTTTACCAATTTTCATTGATATTTTTTCATTGTCCTTCAAACATCTGTCTGTATTATGAATAGAAGCCAAGAGTTAAAATGGCATGCAGACAAATGCACTAAAATATGCTCCTATTTGACATAAGTAGGGGTGAAACGGTACGCTTGAGGTTCGGTTCGGTACGTATTGCGGTACAGAACCCTCGGTTCGGTACAAAACCAAGAATGTCCGTCGCCATTTTGATTACCTTTGAACGAGATCTCGCGATATCAAGTCATTCAAACACTTTCGTTAATATTAGGCAATCACGAAGTCATTCACACACTATCGTTTGTAGAGAATAAAAAGTCCTATTTGATTGTTTGAATAAAGTATGCATTCGGTATATGTACCGAAAATTCAAGTTAATGTACCGTGTACCGAACCGAAAGCAAAATACCGTGGTTCAACTACAGTAGTTCTGAACCGTTTCACCCTTAGACATAAGCTCAGAAATGTGATTGTGTCCTTAAAAAGACTTTGACCATTTTGCTTCAACATGTGTAACTCTCCTCACTGTACTTTTTCCAGCACCTAAGACCGACAAATAAGTGCTAAAACCAATCTTTCAGTTTATACTCCTACAATCTCTGAGTATCACTTTTATTGTTATTGTCACAATAAGGACTGCATCTTGGAAGCCAATGAGAGATATGCAAGAGTTGTCCTATTCCTGGTTATGTTTGTTCCTCATGTGACGCAAGAGAACATCCTTCCTGGAGAAGAGGACACCACACTGCCCACAGTGAAACTGCTTGGGAAAGTGGAGGGTTCTCGTATGTCGGATCAAAATTGACCTTTTAGCAAACCCTTTGCCACAAACGTCACAGACATAGCTTTTATCATAGGAATACAAGTAATTCGTCTTAGGTTGGAGCAAACTTTCCGGTTTGGCATCCTCTGGAGAAAGACCTGATGCTAATGGAGCCATGATGCCGCTTCCACCTGCAACATAATGCAGGCTTTCAGTTTTCAGATGAATATCTTATCTTTCAGGAGGTGCTAGGCCAGCCGTCTGATAGATAAAGGTACGGAAAAAAGACACCAATTAAGGAATCTTCATAATGCTGGATATTCGTTTTCAGAAAAATTTCAGGAGGCGCTAGAAGACATGGAAAGGTTCTATTTAGGGATGCTAAATAATGCAGGTTTTCAGTTCTCAATATTCCATAGCAAGTCATGAGCAGTTGGAGCAATCTACAGCTGATAAACTTGAGTGGCTACAAAAGGGCACACAACATATCAGTGACATTTTCTTTAATAAATGGGATGATAAAATTGCTTCTTACTTTAATGAGCTAGAAATGCGTACACATCATTCAGTTTGTACATGCTTTTCCTCCTTTTCCAGAAGAAAAACAACTTGTGTGCCTTGAGGTATATAAAAGGTCAAACGGTCATAAAATCTTTATTTTTACCCATTGATTAACTCAAGCATTTGTCTCTATTACAATTCTCACTCATAATTGTTTCAAGTTCTCAATATTTCACCAAAGTATATGTCAAGGAGTTAAACTGTTGATTAATGTAGGTATATCTAACTTATTCATTTCTTGTTACAAGCCTACTGAAGTTTTAATTCAAAATAAACATGTTATGACATTGTTCCTGTGTTTGATTCAATGTTTTCTGTCTTTCATGTTTTGGATGCAATACCTTCACAACAACCTTCATCATACATATAATAATCACAATCACCAGTAACCTATTCCAGATTCAAAATAACGTAATTTTCATTAATAACCCTGGTCAATCAACACAACACACAAAATCTTTCAGAAGTTCTGTTCCTTTGTAAAACACTATAGAAGATAAAAGTGAATACCCAGATCTATGAATCATTCATCACTTTTTTAAACATAGAAATTAAATTAAAACATGCGATACTTTCTGCTCAATTGAAAGTGATAATAATCAAATTATGTTATCCAGGAACAGAGGTCTTGTATTTATCACACGAGCATATTGGAAAAGGATTCAATATGGAGCGGACTGAAAACCGACTAAAAGTTCCTTCAATAATTCAAATCCTAACTTCATGATATATTACTAAAAACAAGATGTTGTTCCATTCAAAAAAAAACTTGCAGCTCTTCATAAACAAAATGAAGATTTTACTTCCAAGTTTGGATAAACAAAACAATCATTCATGTAATATGAGTATCAAATACGGCAATCATTATCGATCAATACCTAATATCGGTCGTTAAATATGTCTGCGAGTTGTGAAACAAAATATAGATCAAGTTTTATAATTGTCTCACTTATTCAAAAAGTCAAGAAAACTGAGCTACATCATGATTGTATGTAATCATCAAAATCCAAAAAGTTTGTAACGATACTCAACAGAGGTCTCAGAAATAATATGGTGCGTGTAAAACACATCTAATTCTGACTTCTGGTCGTTATTATTTGTATACTGAACAAAAGTAGTCAAGGACCACCTAGTTGTCTCTTATTTCAGTATCACATGAATTGCATCATAAACTTTTGAATTTCTCAATATTGAAGGTTTGGTTGTCCTTAAGTAATTTTGTTGAGTATTAAAAAGATGTTGCAAGTCCCTACCCCAGAGTACCACAGTTCCAGTGTCAGGAAGCCAGTGTGCATGCACCTACCTTGTGATGTCAGCAACTTCACCTTCATCAATTACTGTGGTACTGGGTGTGTTAACACAAGCATTACAAGTGACAATATTGAGGTCTGCCATATAAGGGAGGCAACTCCAACAAAATTGTATTGTCAAAGGGAGATAATTTCAAATCATGGCTAACATAGTGATATCAAGTGGATGGATTCATCATTTAGCTATATTTCGAGCATATCTTTTAAATACTTTGTTGAAGTTGTCAATCAAAAAAGAAAAGGCAATGAACCTCAAATTTGTCACTTCCGATGCATTTGCATGCAAAAGAACATAACAATTTGTCAACTTTCAACACAAGGCAAACAAATTTTCGTCTTTGAATACATCCAAATGATTTAGTTATGGATTACATGATATACTAGTTGACCTTGAGTGATAATTTTTCAAGCAGATGAGAACATACTCTTATGGGTGAAGAGTACATTTTTTTGCAAACTTTTCTTCTTGTGTTGACAGTTCCAAGATAATATGTAACTTCTTTTTTTGCAACATAAATTTGCATTCAGTATCTCTTTGAAATATCAGATTTAGTCATTTAATTAACTTCACAAATAGCATTTTTTTAAATGTCCAAATGAAGATACATCAATAACCTTTACTCCCTTTAGATGCCAAGTCACTCAAAAGAGTTTGAAGTTTTCAATGTATCTTCTCATTTAATTAACATAATAATCTCATTAAATAAATCAACACATTCTGTTTGAAATGATTTGAATACATAACTCATATCGTTTTTAAAATATGCCTCAATACTTATTTAAAAAAATTTAATTATTAATTCATTTCTTTCAAAATCAAATTGTTAAAATCTGTATGCCAATGTTGTTTATTCATATTTTAATTTGGGTAATAATGAAGAGTCGCTGAAGTTCTGAATATTAGATCTTCATGATCAGATCAAACATGATGTGTTCTCTTTTAATAATGAAAGAGTTTGTGGTTATTACCAGTGAAAAATGGGATATAACATAAAGAGTTTTCATTTGAATTAGGGTAAACTGACATATGGATCGAGAGATTAGTTCTTGTGTAAATTTCCCCATCATTGCTAGTTCCAACAATGATTTTATTCAAATGACATTCGATTTCGTTTGATTTAATGAATATTAATATTATAATCCCAAATGATATCTAATTCTTAACTTTTTCTTGCACAAGGCATTATACATGCTGGTCTACGTACTACCTGGTCCTAAATTTTAACTTCAAAAAGGATTTTACATAAAGTTTACATTAATAATTTCTCTCCTTTTTTTCTGTAATCCTTGTCATAGTAATTTCAAAAAAATTTAACTTTGTCCAGTTACATTTCTCTGAGTAAGTCCACATTTCTTGATTCTTTGATATGATATGCTAGCTAAAACCAATTTTTTTGCATTTGATGTTTTCTTTGTTGTTATTATAATAACATTTTGTTGAAAACTCATCTTCTCCCAGTAACAACAAAGTCAAATTTGATGCGACATATCCTGAAATCCCACACAAGGTAATAATCACAGAACTCCTTGAAAAGGAATACTGAAGAGGAATAATTACCATCATTTCCGAAATCTGCACTGTCATTGTTATCATCATAGTCATTATCACCGGTATCTTGATAAACAACATAGTCTTCTCCCTGGTGACTTGGTCCAGGTTCTGAGTAATCTTGCACATGTGGAACGTTTTGATGGAAGGACGAAGATGAGGAATTGGATGATCGAGGATGAGAAAGTCTATCTAGAGCTGCTTGGGACATTTGCATATCTGAATGAGGTGAATTTTCTTCATAAGGATCAGGATCTGGTTCGATTTCTATCAAATCTGGTTCCTGTTTGATATTTATTTGTTCTGATTCTTCTTTTAAAGTTGAAGTTGACGGAATGTTCTGAGATTTTGGTGATGAATTTGAAAATGATGGTCTGCTCGCTTTTGCTGGGGGTGGTCGTGAATGAATTTGACGGTCATTTGGTCTTTTGGCAGGATTAATGAAAGATGATGATTTGTGCACAGATTGTTCAGATACAGATTCTTGTTCTGGAAGTGTTGTGTCCACATCAAACACTGAAAGTTTTAACGTTTTGCATTCACTCTTTGAGATCATGCTTGAGTTTGACGATACTCCATCCACTTTGAATGTCAATTTGTTGGATCTCAACACAACCTGAATGTTGGCGTCCTGTGTTGTGCCGTATGAGTTCACTGACGCAGGAAATTCAAGATTTGATTGTGGACCTCTCTTCATTGATGAAAAGAGGTCGCACAAATCCACCGGGATAGTGAATTCTAGAGTTTCAATGAACATTTTGATGTTTTGATTTCCACTTTTTGAAAGACAGTTTTCACATGAATAACCCTTCACCTATGGTCTTGAATTTATCTCTTTACCTCTTGAAAGCTGATGAAAATGTCCGCGTGACTGATAGCCGGTTATTTTCACTTCTTCATGCAAAAGGGTTCGATTTCTACTTGTCATTGCACATTTTTTTACTGTCTACTTCTTCTCATCCTCTGTTCTAACGTTTCATGAACCCATATATTATGCAAAATGCCTACAAACAACCAGAAAGGCGGGATGATTAAAATTTCCGTGAAGACATGCCTACAAATCGACATCAAACTCCACAACAGTGTTTTTCCCCCCTCAAAACATTCAAAATGGCGTCCTTCTATCGCTGCGCGGAGTTGAATTAGGTCATGGAATATACTACTTTCTTAACCACTAATCGAATTTGTAGAACTAACAGCTGTTTATTGACTTTGAGTTTGTAAAACGTTGTGTTTTCAAATGAATGACCAATTGTTAAGACGTTCTGTTTTTAAGTTGTCTATTGCATGGAAAATATGGAATGATTAAGGAAAATGACAATAATAAAAGTTATTGACTTTATTTATTCTTCTTCAGCCCAGGATACCAAATACCGCATTCATGACTTGAACAAACCGAAACATCGGTTATGTTTTCAGCTTAAAAAGCAATGTAGCATTAATTATTTAAATTTGTGATTTGCATCAATTATTTGAACAGATTCATACTACTCATTAAGTATCTCAATTCACATGCCTGTGTTGATTATTAAAAGACTATTCTGGATATGTAGGCATCCATATCTATAAATCGAACAATCCTCATCATGTGATAATTTGGATTTTTGCTTTTTAAGTAAGGGAATAATAAGCCAATAATACAAACTTGTGGATATGACTGTCTTTTTGTATATCCTGTAAAATGCATAAATTTGAAATAAGGAATGACTTATTGACACTTTTCATTCTCTGAAAAATAATTCTATAAAAGTAATGTTTAATTCATAATAAGAAAGGAGCATCAGACATTCACAAGCAGTTATATCAGTACACGAGGTTAATTCTATTGCCCTTTTGTTTAATTAAAAAGGCGTTTGACATGCTAAACAGGAAAAAGTTCCTTTATCGGGATAATTTGAAACATGTCCAAAGATCTGCAAACATGTAGACCTATGACGAACTGAAATATGCACTCGCAATATAAGGCATGATGATGAAGCAATCTGAGGATTCTACAGGATATAAGACACGGGTTGGAACTAAGTCCTCCTGACTAATGTTCAGTCCCTGAAAAACGGTTCTATGAAATTGATACTCTATTCATGATAAGAATGGAGCCTCAGATAAATGGTTATTTCAGAAGTTCACTGCATGTCTAAACTTGATTTTCGAGAGGTTATGTTAAAGGGGCAGTAAATAGACATAAACTACTATACGTACTATTATCAAAGGGTGTTCATGGAAAGATGTTCACTATCTTAAGAAATATGTATGAGAAAGTATCGGCATGTGTCCGAGTTGGTGTGTTAAAATTGAATTATTTACAACGTCGTCCGGCGTACGTCAGGGATGTATATTAAGTCCTGTCCTTTTTATATTTTTTATCAATGAATTGGTCGACGAATTGAGAGAATGTGGACTGAGAGGTATCTTTGTTAATGATGATGTCGACGATATTTTGCTTTTGCTCTTTGCAGATGATGTAACACTGGTTGATGACACTGTCATTGGTCTACAAAGGAAACTAGATAAGTTAAAATGCTACTGTGATAAATGGGGATTGGAGGTAAATTTGGAAAAGTCGTATATCATTGTTTTTAGAAATGGTGGTTACCTGAAAAGCACAGAGAAATGGATTTATGGCGGAGACAATTTGGAAGTAGTATCTTATTACAAATATCTAGGAATCATGTTTTCATCCAGATTAGTATGGTCCAGGGCATGTGAAACATTAGCGCTACAAGCAAAGAAAGCCTGTTTCCCTATATTTAGAATTTTCAGGGACTACCCTTCTCTCCCACTCAAGATTATAACGCAAATTTTTGACAGTAAGATTGCACCAATACTGTTATACGGATCCGAAATATGGGGTTTTACAGTTAGAGACAAAATTGAGACAGTACAAAGCCTTTTCTTTAAAAAATATCTTGGCGTTAGCAAATTTGTATCTAGTAATGCTATACTTGGGGAAGTGGGAAGAACTAACATGTGTGTTAACTATTACAGTCGCTGTGTTAAATACTGGTGTAGACTTGTGTGTATGGACACACACCGCCATCCTAAGGCATGTTACGAGATGCTGAAGTCATTTGATGACAATGGTTATGTAAACTGGGTGTCACATGTACGTGTACTCCTTATGCAGACCGGGTTTTCTTATGTATGGATCGCTCAAGATTGTGGGCATGTAAATAGTTTTATCTAATATTTTAAACAACGATGTAAAGATATACAGTTTCAAACCTGGCACGACAGAATTAATTCTTCGCTCTTACTCAAATATCATTCAGCCTATAAAACAGTTCTTGAACCCGAGAAGTATATTCTTGAGTTAACTCAACATAAAGACTTGATCCGCATTCTATGTAAATTTCGATGCTCAAGTCATAAATTAAATATTCAACAACGTAGATACAATGTTAATATTGATGAAGCCGTGATCAGATGTACGAAATGTAATGATAATGTAGTTGAAGATGAATTTCATTTTTTATTAGAATGTCCATATTATTCTCAAAGCAGACAACAGTTTATACCATACTATTATTATACATATCCAACTCATGAGAAATTCACACGGTTGCTTTCAACTAAAAATGTACAACAAATAATAAATCTTGCATTGTATTTAAAACGAAATCTACCTGTGTAAATTTATGGAAATGACTCCTGTACATGCGCTAAACGATGAATATATAGTGTAAATATTGTACTTTTGGCCACGAGGCCTGATATACAAATAAACTTCTTGTTCTTGTTCTTGTTCTTGTTAAAGGGGCAGTAGCACGTTTTAGGAGGAATATAAGGTGATGTCAGGAAAATCAAAATAATGGTGCCAATTGAAAGATAAGGTATTTAAACTAAACGAAGCAGTAATAATTCAAATATATAATGTAAAGTTGAGCCATGCGATTCCTCTTTCTTACACAAAATGAAGTAAAGATGTTCACACAAAATGGACGCCAATGGATTTTATGTGAATCTTTATACTTTATCCTCTAACTATGGATGATTGATTTGTGTTATGAGATTTTTGACACTATCAAAATCATACACTAAGCATTAACGTACAATATCAGTGGAAATTTTCAAAATATAAAATTGTCAAAAAACGTGCTACTGCCCCTTTTAAGGCCAAACTATTATAAACTAAACAGTGGGTGTTAGACTAGAATGTCCTTTACATGCAGATACGAAAAATTCATGTTATTTTGGCCTTCATGTCTTTTTACATAAATTACTCCTTATTGTCCACTTTTTGTGAAATGAAAGTGTATGTCATGTAAACTGTGGCTCATTGATTTTATAATATCATTTTTATGTCTGTATTTATTTTTTGAAGGTATTTTTGTCTTTTAATGTAATGAGGTGAGACTTAAATAAACTGTCTGTCTGTAAACCAACTGTGCTAATGCCGTAATGGTGAAATATTTTTTTGGCTAGAGATTGATCAAAATGTATACCACGCAAACCAATTATGACACCTTGAAATATCTAGACCTATTGCTTTTGTTGTGGGAACGTACACGATGAACACGATGAACTTTGGGTTTCAACATTTTGGTTTCAAAGTTGACACTTACGGATGATAGCATCTTTTTTATACTTGATAAGAACTAAACTCCTTTTAAACTTTTATCGTTTATTTAAAAAATGTTGATAAAAAAATTACATCCATTTATAAGATTTAGGAATATCGATCTTTTTAGTTAAATCCGCTTATTAAACAATTCTGGGTCACTATGGTTATAACAGATTTCATCAAAGAGGAACTTAACTAAAGTATCTTTTCCCGGGATTTTTAGGGTTCATACACTCTCGAACTCTTGGTGCATGTGAATAGCTTCATTCATCAGTTCGATATTTCGCGCTTTTCATGTCAAACTCTCAAATCTTAAGTGCCAAAATCTTACCCCCAGTAACCTTTTGGTAATCACTTGTCAATGACAAATATGTTATAAAATGATATAGTTTCCCTAAAAAATCCCCGACAGAATACCTCGTTAACATATATTTAGTATGAACAGGCATCTCATTACTGAACGTTCAAGATTATGATAAAAGCACGATATGTTCAACAAAACAAATGTTTTGATTTGAATTCTAAAGATTATACAAACTTTATTGAACCAGAAAGAGATGTAATGCAGGGTGCCATTCTCTCCCCACAGAGGCAGATCAAGTCATGAAATGTTGATACGGCCTCTGTTCTAACTCCCCGACTTTGTCGGGATAGAATGGGAGATGCCCGATTGGAGGCAATCAAAGTTTGTTGTGCTATCAGCAACGCTGTTCTAAAATCATCATTTTGGCTATACTGAATCATGGTAAAGGCATTGTCAGCGTTGTCATTTGAAAAAGAAATTCAACTGGTTGGTGGTGCATTTTATTCCGCCAGGGGAAACTGCCGGAACCCACGGATTTCGGCGTAATATAACAGAGGCTGTATCAACGCTTCATGACTTGATCTGCCTCTGTGGGGAGAGAATGGGTGTCCTCGAGGAAAAGATGACATGGTAAAGTTTGATGCTTGATACATGTATTTTTGACAAGAAACTAAGAAAGGGTCCAAAATCTTTAATTTATGAGCCCAATTAGCTGAGGAAACCTTATAGGAGATTATCATTTTCTACGACTTTTCCTTCTGGAAATGAAGACGTTTTATTTTACACGCGGGACGTGGTCGTTAATCACTCGAGGCAACTTTTTCAGTCGCGAATGGATGGCATTTTACATTATTGCAAAATGGACTTGAAATTGCACTGTTGGTTAAGTCACATTTGAAGTGACCATGCAAGCAAAGTGGCGAATAAATACAGTAAAATGTGGGCGGTTACCTCAGCTTCTCTAGGGTAAAATAACGTCCTTTCGAAATTTCATCATATGAGCTTTTTAGAGCCGTAGATATAATATGTTTGGTCTTAAAGAAGTAAGAAAAACAAAGAAGATATAAGAAGGAGTACTATTTCTTCCTGGCTTACGCCTGAAAGATATAGAGTTTGATTGAATATATATTGTTTAATTGAATTAGGTATATCTCTTTGATGTCAGTTAAACATAATCTCATTTTGGTATACAACTCTGTCCTACGAACTTAATCAGAAGAACATCGTATCTAACATACATGTATATCAAAATATCCTGTTGTTGATATAAGCTATTCTTTGAGTTTCAATGTAAATGAATGTACTACTTGTATTAAGCTCTCGGCAAAAATCTAAAAAAACCCCACTTAATCAGAAGAATTATGTATCGAAATAAAGAGCCACTCCGTGAGTTGTTGGAGGTCATGCACATATGACAAACTTTATTAAAAGGGTCATTGATTGAGTATCAACTGTTGCAAAAAGGTATCATTTAAGACCTAATCGACGTTGTATTGTGACAAAAAGAAAGTTCAAAGTTGTGATTGTGATCGAAAACCGGGAAATGGCGCACGTCAATCAATCAAACCTTACAAGAATGACATTTGCGGGTTTATACTGTTCAATAGGTTATGAAACTATTATCAATTATGTTATGTCAAGGCACGGGTAAATTTGTATTCCTTGAACATATATGACTGTTTTTATATTTTCATTGAAACAAGTATATATAGTACATTTGCTATTCTGAGATGAATGTTTGTGAGTTATTGTATTTATATATAATTAATTATGCCATTTACTTTCATATCAAAGCAAAATGATATATGATGTAATCAACGGAGTGGCTCTTTAAGAATGACATGCAATATATACGAAACAATATGGTATTTCAATGGAAGCTCAATATTATGGTTTATCTGACCGCTTATTAATTTTGACGAATTGAAAGGACACAGTCATGTTTATTGTTAATGATTTGAGCAAATGTCTATAACGATTTACCTTATAAAGTGTGTATTGATGATAATTTCCCACCATTCCAATTAGGATGGAAAGGGTTTCCTCATCATAACGATTTTAACCTAAGAATGACGATGAATCAATAGGTGGGGATAAATATCACAATTTATATAATGAAAAACATTTGTATCATTGACTTTTTTTTCAATTCAACTATTCCGGTACTCAAAGCACTCAAAGCACAAAGGCATGTAGTACATTACATTAACTTTACGTAATATTCATATGTGTACACGAATAATTTCCCATGGACCTGTATTGATACCATGCACTATTAAGATAAAGTTAGCTGCCGTCATCTTAATACAACCAGGGGAACAAAACTGTAAATGTAGCTGAAGATTACTAAAGGACAAAAGCGATGACTTTTGAGTCAATAAAATGAACCTCTAACCCACACGACAGTTCGACATTAATTGTCATGATGGCAACTGAGGCGCTGAATTTTGAGACGGTTCCATTCCTCCACGAGTGCTCTTCCTGTTGGGTGCTTGGTTGAACCATATGGTATAGCAGTGCTTTTTGGAGAAGGTTCAATACATGTTCTATTTGATTAGGATTCGGCGAATAATCCGATACCGCATATTTTCTAAACTTTGAGGTACTGTTCGACCGCCCTTGCCTGTTGTGGACCGGTATTGTCGTTCATAACGAAGAAGTTTTCTTTAGATAACTCTATCGTAAGTTTTGATAGTAGACGAATACCAGTTATGGAGACATTCTCAAGAACACGCTTATCAGTCTTTACATCCCATGCTTATTCCATGCACTCGGACAATGACTGACCCTCTTCCATAGATGCAATATCTGTCATGTCTATCAATGTGACTATCTGTCAACCCGTTGTCCCTTTCTGCTCCGTCTATCAGTAAAGTCGAGGAAAATTCCGACTCATCTTGAACAACATGCCGTCCTCCAGTTGTGACAATGCCAACTGACATGCTTTAGAAGCATGCAGCTCACGTTTAACGTGCACCACAGTAAGCAGGTGATCGAACAAAATGGATTAACAATTTCGGCTACAGGAAGGTTCAAGCCTATTGCAAAATTCAAATATAACCGAACGACTGTGTGTGTTCGTCATATATATCCATTCATGTTTTCAAATCTTCATCAAAATGGTTCTTAGCAAATCATTCTACAACAAGTGAAGAAGCGAGCAAAGCTCACATACCCCCGCTCACCACTTTGTTCAAAGAATTTCAAATAGTAAAACTGATTAATATTGGTTAAAGTATGATAGTTGAGTAAATAGTAAGTCATTGTGTAAGTCTTCTTTCAACTGAAACCCAAATACCGAATTCATTACATCTAGTACATCTAGAGATAATGGTTGATCTTTGTTTCAAATTTGAGGTAGTTATCATGAATATTCTACGAGATGCACTGAGGACAAAATTATTTTTGTTAAGTCACTTTGTAAGTTATGTTTTCCAAAGAAACCACAGAGAAGAAAATCCATAGGCCCCTATATATCGTTTAACTCTCACAAGGCATATCCAGCAATCACGATTGACATATGTAGCAAATTTGGTGAAGCTGAGATGTATATTTCATGAAATATGTTCAGGACAAAGTAATTTATCATAAAATCACTGTTTTAGTCATGTTTCCAAAAATTTAAAAAAAAGTGATGGTCTAATCCTCAAATGGCACATCTAGGGATCATGGTTGATATAAGTGTATGAAGTTTGGTGAAGCTAGCATGAATAGTTTGGGAGATATGCTCCGGACAAACGACTTCCTCAAAGAGTCACTGTTTTAGTCATGTTTCCATGGAAACCGCAAAAAATCCAAATAATTTGTTGGTCTAACCTTAAAAGGCACAACTAGGCCGGGATCATGATTGATAAGTGTATGAAGTTTGGGGAAGCTAGCATGAATAGTTTGGGAGATATGCTCCGGACAAAGAACTTGGTCATAGAGTCACTGTTTTAGTCATGTTTCCATGGAAACCGCAAAAAATTAAAAGAATGTGATTGTCTAACCCTCAAAAGGCACAACTAGGGATCATGGTTGACATCTGTATGAAGTTTGATGAAGCTAGCATGCATAGTTTTGGAGATCTGCTCCGCACAAAATGACTTCCTCAAAGAGTTACTTTTTAGTCACGTTTCCATGGAAACCGCAAAAATGAAAATTCAGAAATAGTTCTAACCCTCAAAAGGCACAACTAGGGATCATGGTTGACATGTGTATGAAGTTTGATGAAGCTAACATGCATAGTTTTGGAGATCTACTCCGCACAAAACGACTTCCTCAAAGAGTCACTTTTTAGTGACGTTTCCATGGAAACCGCAAAAATGAAAATTCAGAAATAGTTCTAACCCTCAAAAGGCACAACTAGGGATCATGGTTGACATGTGTATGAAGTTTGATGAGGCTAGCATGCATAGTTTTGGAGATCTGCTCCGCACAAAGTTTTGGGACGGACGGACAGACGGACAGACGGACGGAAAGAATGAACGCTATATACCCCCGCTTACGCTGTAAGGCGGGGGTATAATTATTACTTCATTAGATATAAGAAACTAGTAAATTGACTGCCCTCATGGTTTGTATTAAAATGAATTACAACAATGTGTATAGTATTGTTAAAAAGTATTATAATTTAATCTATAACTTATCCCCTTTTTTAAGATTTACGCCACTAGACCAGAAAAAAGAAAGATTTACCTTAGGCTGATCAAATACATGCTATGATGATTTTCGTCACTAGACAAGGAATACTTATATTATTGTCTCGATATATAGAAATATAACGTCCTCGATTGTCAAAAAGGATGATTCATAATTGAATATAATTCATAAGGATTCTCTTTGGTTCTTTTTCAATGCTTCATTCTTTGTCTCCGGTTCGGTGTTTGCTAACTAGAATTTTGATTTCCTGATTAGAGCAAACGACATGATTTCTAGCTACTGGCTTCATGTGCCCGCGACACATGAAGACCGTCAAGATCGTTGAGCCACATCCCTTTTGGCCTCGGCCTCGCGGGCGTGTGATGTGATTGGTAGGTTGGTGGCCTTCAAATGCATTATAATACCATGTACCATAAATCCTTGAATAATCGCCCAATTTCAACGACCGACTTGACTCGGCGATTACCGTATTTCCTCTAATAAGCGCCGGGTCTCCAATAAGCGCCGTGGGGTCATTGGTTGTTGAGAAAATAAGCGCCGGGCCTCTTATAAGCGCCGGGTCTCTAATAAGCGCCGGGTCTCTAATAAGCGCCGGGTCCTATCCATTAGATAAATGCTCCCTCAGTAAACATTTTACATGTATTCATTGTAAAAGACGGCTTAAAGCAAACTTCAATGTAATTCTATGAAAGAAATAAGCGCCGGGTCTCCAATAATCGCCGGGCCTCTAATAAGCGCCGGGGGGTAAAGGGGTGCTGAAAAAATAAGCGCCCGGGCGCTTATTAGAGGTAATATTCAAGGCAGGCGATTATTCAAGGATTTATAGAGGATACTTAATGTTGTTTTCCAAATACCAGGTTTATTTCATCGAGTGTCATGGGTAAAGTTGATATTTCACGAGTGGCGCTGCCACGAGTGAAATATCAACTTTATCCATGTCACGAGATGAAATAAACCTGGTATTTGGAAAACTACATTAAGTATTCTATTTATTATATGATTTTTAATGAAATATGTACTTAAGATGACCCTAAAACTGGAAAGTTGCCCCCTTTTGTTCACATGGCTGAAAGTAGTTCCGGCTCCTGACCAGTGACGATATAATATATCGTCACTGGTCACAGTGACAATATAATATATCGTCACTGTTGCCTGATAGACAGTTTATTTCACTGATAAATCCCAGTATTTCATCACGGATCATATAATAAAAGGTAATATCTCTTCCCTTTTCCTTGTTAACCTCATCCTATCGCCATATATATGTTTATTTCTGTTCCTACTTTCCTTATCTTTCTTGAACTGAATTTATTTTATTCATGTAATAAGAATTGTCTTACTTTGTGAAAGATCAATTACGTTTACTTATTATACTGAGCGGCATTAAAAACGCAACTAATATTTAATGTCACAAACTTATCATGGTCACTTGATGATAACAGAAAAAAGACCTATATGGTTCAAAGAATGCCAGAATGATTCATGTGAAGTACGAATCAAAGACCATTTTGGACAGACAAACACATGATGATGAAAACAGAGCAGTTAGCATGACGCGCAAACGCAACCACGTGCATTGATCGTAAAGTGCAAGTTTATTCACTCAATTCAAGTCCTTTACAAGCACACACAAATTTGAAGGTCAGTCAAATTGCGGACACGCTACGCATGATAAACTGAGAGAAGAATAAGATCATTGCACCCCAGGGCTTTTGCGACTTGTGAGTTTCAGACACTTCCATGTGAATCTAGCAACCGAATCTTGAACGATGCTAGTCAGTTGGAACATTCAAAGATCGTCCACGACTTGTTACACCACCTGTAACATCGTTTTGCAGGACCATTTTCCCGCTTTTCTCACCTGAAAAAAAATACAGATTCCAAACCGAATAAGAGAACGATTGGGAAAAGCAGACGTTACATCAATGGTCAAATCGTATGCAGATGTCATGTTGCTTACAATATCCGCTGCTGATTTTTTCCATGATACAGCCAAATGACTTCACAGACAGCAATGGACAGCTAACAGGACCTATATTGTTACCAGACAGTGGCATTATGTCATAAACGCTGTTGATCAAGATTCAACCTCCCCTTGGCTGTTTGGCTAGAAGACATTTGACACCTCTGAGGTGAAAATTCGCCGTACATGAATCCCATCGAACATTTATGGGACGAAGTTCATCAACAACACTTGGAGACCATCTCACAACATTTTCGGCGATGTCTGAGTCAGAGCCCATGCGATTGCAGACATGTCTGAGCGCACAAGGATGACACGCGTTTTCCGATATTGTGACGTCATATATGGTGATGTTAGTCGAACGTTTTCCTTTGGTTTTAAGCGTAGATGTTTAAACAATAATTTGTTGGTTAGATAGCTTGATGTGTTAATCAAGTTTTATAACAATGATTAGATTTCAAAGTGCGTTTCTATTGCCGTTGAGTACATGTGCATATAAATGTACTGATCTTTTTCGAAATAGAGAAAACTATTTACGTTTAAAAAAGGTGACTAGCTGTAATCATGCATGCATGCAGAAAGTTCGAGACTACTTTTTTCTTTCCTTCTACAAACTATTAAATCAGGGGATATACAGTGTGGAAGGCCAAGTTAACAAGCTCACAACCACTATAAAGAGAAGACGTTATAGAATAAAGTGTGGAACGTGATTGACAAAATACTGCTGATTAGTCTACTTAATTTTCTTTATCGATTTTTAATCTTGATATTCTCTCTATACACGTTTGATCATACTTTGTTGGTAAAATCATATGTGTGATCCATCCAATTTTTTGGGCATGCATCGACCACTGACCATATATTTATGGTACAGGCATTTTTTTAAAGAAATAAAGTAGCCATAAAAACCATCATGTGTTTTGCAATAAAGTATAGTTTTGCCCTGAACTATTATAGTTAAAGCATGAGGTCTCATAAACTATACCTTATTGCAAAACACATGATGGTTAGGGCTACTTTATTTCTTAAATAAAGAGAGTCATTAACATGAGCCATATGCATGGCTTGTTTGCCGATTCCTTTCATGAAATAAAATACATATGTTTAAACCGCACAGGCAAGTTACAACGCACTATAACATAACATAAATCGCATAGATACAAATAAATACATCCAAAGTTGGCTGTTAAAGTACATTGCATTGATTAACAGAATTAGTATCCAAATAGTAAACAGAATGTTGGCCATTATTAAAAAAGGATTTCTTCAGATTCTGTCGACAGAAATAAGTACCGTGACATACAATAGCATATTTTAACTTGCGTTTGAAGGGGAAGTAGCAAGTTTTTTTTATAATTACCTAAATATGTCTGTCTACTTCTGTTACATAAAATGAATTAGGTGGTAATGGTGCATATCAAATCGTAAATATAAACTGCGGGAAGGAGATTGTAATTTTTTTCTGAATTGCAACCATTTCAAGTATTTGTATCCCGAGCATTTATCGGAAATTGCTTTTAAGAAATCCAGGCATGATATTTTGTAGAATTTTCCCCATATTGAATACTTTGGCAAGTAAATTAACTTCGAGTTCACAAGGGAGGCATTATAGATTTTTACTCCAATTTATGGTGTCTAACTTGAAACATAAATATTTAACATGGATTTTCATGACAATAAATAGTTTATACTGAAACTCGAATGACGGCCTTTTGTATTTTTACAAAATCGAAACCACACGGTCTCATTCGTTATTAAGCTTATGAACTCAATCTGAAAATAGACTTTTGATATTTTATCGGTTGGATTAATGTCATGTCATCCAATGAAATGATGAAACAAGTAGTTTTGTATCATGGTTTTGTTGTTTTTTAAATAATATCCAGAATTTATAAGAATTAGATTTTTTTTTATCATGGGAACAAAGTGATTAAACTAATAACAGAATATTCATAGATATAATTTGATAACCAACCAGTCGTTTCTCTTTTTTTAAGTACATATAAAATCATTCTCAGCTGCTGTATATACATTTCATGACTTGATCTGTCTCTGTGGGGAGAGAATGATATAAAACAGTTGAATATGATTTCATTTGTTAAACCATTTATTACAGTTAGTTTAAAATATTTCATAGTGTTCAATAAACACATCAACAAACTCGAATAAATAGATTTATATCATGATTATTTTACAACATTTAAACGCTTAACGTTAGATATCGTCACCAATTAATAACAATGTTATCATTCAAATAGTAATTTTTACTACATTGAATTTTCGTCATTTTCGTCAAAACAATGTTATTGAATTGTTACGAAAGTGTCCTATGTGATGTATATGCTTTGAAAATTATAAATCACACAGTGTTTTTTCGACCACTGGCCGCTTATTGATTTTTGTTTCCCGTTCGCCGCTCGATTCACGTAAATAGTTGCCGGGAAAGCAGCCTCGACTTGAAATTTTCGGAAGCCATTGTTTAGGCATCGTGTTCACTGTGAAGATAGGGTTCGTCAGTTTTAGGCCCAAATTCAGTTTCAACGACGAAAAGGGAGGACATTTAGGAGAATTGTGTTTCGTGAAACTCCGGGACGCATTTTCGATGACTTGCACTGGACAGTTTGGATGTTTTCGCTCTAATTTGCTCAAGTCCACATCACGCAATCATCGCGCGCACCTGTTCGCCGCCATGATGTGAATTTCACTGTGCCGCTTCTGACCTAGTTTCTTAGATTAACATAATATCGAACTGTGATCTCTGAATGAGCTAACAAGCTGCATTATTCTGTGGACATAATAAGGAAAACAAACATCGAGCAATCATGTTTATTGAAACGCTAGAATTCACAATTCCAATGGATTTGTGCGACTTATTTTCGACATTAAAGCGGGGACCAAGAGCTAATCTTGAATTCCCCGCTTCTGTGAATTCCTATGGAACGACACAAGACGCCAATATCCAAGTAAATGTGCGCTCAAACAAATTGACATTCAAAGTGGACGGCGTGTCGTCTGATGCAAGCATGATCTCAAAAAGTGAATGTAAGACGTTAAAACTTTCAGTGTTTGATGTGGACAGGACGTTAATGCCTTCTGAGGAAGAGACTTATGAAAGTGATATGTCTATGCAGTATTCTCAAATGTCCACACCAATTTCAGCACCCCCTGTTCAAATGTCAAGTGCAAACAAACGTTTACATGAACAGTCTGTGTCACTTCCTCCCGCCAAAAATAGTCGAACTTCTTTTAGTGATTCCCCTCGTCCCCGGTCGCCAAAGAATCGTCATTCCCATCCGCAGCCTCAACATCAAACAAACTCTCGTCTTTCTGAAAACTCCAAATCAAAACCTTCCAATGACACTCCTGTGAATGTGAAGCAAGAACCAGAAGATCCAGACTTGATAGAAATAGAACCAGATCCTGAACCTGAGGATATTGTGCCAAAGAAAGAGACTCCTTACATGCAAATAGACTATTCATCAGACGTACCTCATACACAGACCTCACAATCAGCTTTAGAAAGACTCTCTCATCCACATTCGTCTCATTCTCAATCTCCAGCGTCCTCATCATCATCCTTCCATCAAAACGTTCCACATGTGCAAGATTATTCAGAACCCGGTCCAAGACAAATGCATCACAGTGATCAAAGTCAAGATGACTTTCTCGTCTTTCAAGATGATGAAGATGGTGGCGAAGATAACGAAGCAGATTACAGCAATGACGGTAATTATCTCCAAAAGTTTTCATTCTTTGGAGAGATGCTGGTCCTTTGAAGGAATCTTATGAGTGGAACATGAGTTAATTAGTGAGGGCTAATCTTGTGAATGTATCAGCAACTAATTGGATAGGGAAATATATGTACAAGTCAATGAAATATCAATAGGATAGGGAAATTTATTTACAAGTAAATGAAATATCAATAGGATAGAGAAATTTATTTACAAGTACATGAAATAATCAATAGGATAGGGAAATTTATTTACAAGTACATGAAATAATCAATAGGATAGGGAAATTTATTTACAAGTAAATGAAATATCAATAGGATAGAGAAATTTATTTACAAGTACCGTAAATGAAATATCAATAGGATAGGGAAATTTATCTACAAGTAAATGAAATATCAATAGGATAGGGAAATTTATCTACAAGTAAATGAAATATCAATAGGATAGGGAAATTTATTTACAAGTACATGAAATAATCAATAGGATAGGGAAATTTATTTACAAGTAAATGAAATATCAATAGGATAGAGAAATTTATTTACAAGTACCGTAAATGAAATATCAATAGGATAGGAAAATATATGTACAAGTAAATGAAATATCAATAGGATAGGGAATTTATTTATTCACAAAACCTTCGTATGTAGTTTTGACCTAGTCCTCAGTTTTAGATAATGAACTAAGTCAGTTCAAGCTGGGTCATTGATAAGCAGATAATCTGAGAACCTATTGATTAGCTTTCCTATGGACAAAGTTATGAGAAACAAAATCATTTACATTTGGCCATTAGGGGAAAGAGCGTCCAAATTCATTCAATCTAGTACATGGATGAACACTGAACATTAGAGATTAGATTTTGTATCAAATCGATGAAAGTATTGCAGAAACACTCACTTGCATAGCTTGCCCCTTTCATAGATTGTTCTTTAGGATTCTTGTGAGATAAATATTGTAATGATTTAAGGTTATGTAACTTTTTACTGTTGATTAAACGTGTCCTGGTCAGTGAGCAGTTTCTGAAAGTTTTTGAGCTTGTATAAAATAGTAAAAATATTCCATTGATTTGTACATGTAGGCCATTGAATTTTATACCCATGGCAGTATTTTAACATAGATAATTTGAATAAATAGGGGTCATATGCGTGCCATAGTTTAACTTTAGGTAAGTTAAGACTTAACAAAGTTGACCGTAATGTAACCAAATCCCTGGTACAGTAGCAAATTTCTTAGAAAGATACGAGGATTCTCATAAAAAAAAAACCAAATGATTTTGAAAATAAACATCTCTTTAAGCAATAAAAGAAGTCTGTATTTGGTCTGACAAGAATGAACAAGATTTTAGTCAAATTCAAAACTATTTCCCTGCTTCAAATTGAATTTAATCCAAAATCCAAAGTTTTGCCTCCCGAATAAAATGATACATTGACTAATGTTGAGTAGGACTATTTAAAAAAATTACTTTAAAGTGATTACTGAACTTAAATCAGGCTGATACATTCATAGAGTGCCCTCATTCATTAACATTCATGTGTCCTTTAACTTGTGTAAGTGGTTGTAAAAATAGTCTATTAAAGTTGATTTTTGAAAATAATTTATATTCTGTAATATTAAAATTGAGATATTAATTTATTCCCCTTAAAAGTATATTTATTGAGTCAAAAAATCAATTTAACTTGAAATTATTAATACTTGTGCATTTAAGTTCTAAGGGTTTGTGATTTTATTAATACAAATCATGATTTTGACAAAACCTCAGTCTAAATTATCATCCTTTACCAATATTCCTAAACTTTTAGGGGAATTCCTCAGATTTTGACTTCAAATTAGTAATTTATGTGTAAAACAAATGTGATAAGTTGATAGGAATACTTCTTGAGAAAGGCCAGCAACTCTGTATGTTCTGTGTTGAACAATCAATATTTCTGGAGTGGCGAGGAAGGTTTCTTCTCAGTTATCTCCCTTGCATTACAAATGTGCTCTAGTCTTGAACATATTAAAATTAGTTTTCTAACTTCCAAAATGTTCCGGACAAATGAAATATTGATTATTTTTTTGTGACCGCCCACATATTTCTACAGAAAAGTCATTTTTGCTCATTGTTGTTCCCAGTAATTGATCATTTGGTGCTCAGTGACAAAATAAGTTATGAAAAAAGAAGTTTTGTGCTTTGATTGTTTTTTGATAAATTATTTGAGTTATCAATTATCTTTCTGAAAAATTATTATTTGCAAAATACAGATAGTTAAGCGCACTTCAGGTATGAGATTGTTCAAAACAGAATCATATTTTGTTTGATAAATGATTACAGGGTTTATTTTTCTAAAGTTCAAGAAACATGACTGAACACATTTCCTTTTGGTGTGATGAAAATCTCTTTCAAAAATATTAAAACTGAAGTGAAATAAGCCCTGATGTTAATTATTGTTCATGTATTTTGAAGTCCAATTCAGGACTAATGTTTGTTTTTGTTGAGGCAACATTGTCTTTGTTGATATTGCTAAAAAAAATCACATAACAAATAATATTTAATGAAACTTATAGATTTATCAAACATCTATGGCCATATTGATTGAGTTTATTGTTTATACTGTTTTCAGTACAACTGTTTATCAATTGATGTTAGTCCTGGATTGGAATCAGTTGTTTTGATAATAGTATTCAAATGACAGTAATTTTATATACATGGCAAGAAAGAAGATGAATGCAGTGTAGATTATCCCTATTTCATAAATGTTTGCCAAGATTTTTTAAAGTTAAATATATATGTCATGATTTTACATCATAAGGCATCTTTGTGAAATAGGTCTCAAATTCATTTGAATATTATTAATTTTCTTGAACCATAAGTTTGTTGAATGATAGAAAAATTATGCTTTGGGAAAAAATTCAAATGCTTGAAAAAGTTGCTCCGCTTTAGATCAAAATTTCACTCTTTGACATTTTTTTCTACATTTGTGAAAAGAATATGTTCATCTTGTCGCTTGCCATATAAACACACCCAGACCATAGTTATTGCGGAGAGGGTGAAGTTGCTGACATCACAAGGTAGGTGCATGCACACTGGCTTCCTGATACTGGAACTGTGGTCTGGGATAGGGCTTTATGGACTCTATACAGGTCAGACATGGTAAAATACTGCAAAATAAGGGGATAAGTGATGTGCCATTTGTATACTCTGAAGACACAACATTGCATTCACACAAGGGGACACAAACTTCTTGCTTTTAGTCAAAGCACCATTGGATAATTCTTAGGATTAATAAGCTTTGATAATGGTACATCACTTGCCTATCTTATCATATTTTTATGAAGTTGGCATTTATGTTGAAAATTGTTAATATTCTTTGAATATTTTATTAAAAATTTATGTGCAGTGAATTAGATTTAGCCAAACCTTTTTGTTGATCATGAAACAAGTTAAAGCTAATGATTTATTATGCAGAAGTGTAATTTAAGAGACATAATTTTTTTGTTATATTACTTTAAAGGACTTATTTTGCAGTCTCTTATCAGACCTGTTACACATAGGATAAAATCTTTGTGTAATGAAAAATAATAATTGAAAAGAAGATATATATTTATTTATATGATTGATATTACTGATGATGAATGTATGGCTGTGGTCTTCCGACCCACATGAATCATGACCCATAGTTCCCTCACACACATATTGAAGTAGTGAAATTAGTTGTATGGAAGTAGTATTAGCATTGGAATATCCTTCATCATAGTAGGTGAATCTTATTATAAGCTGCCTTGTGTAGCTTCAAAAAGAGATAGGTTTATTACTTAGTTGCGGAAAAGTAAGACAAGGAGTTAGTTTTTTTATGCATTATTACTCGGAATTCAAAGGATATTGACAAAACTTTCATTCGAACATGAAGTGAGATCAAACCTATCAATGAAGGATCCTTCGGAGGGAAAAGTCCATTCTCATTTATTGAGAAGAGGAACAAGCAAAGAATTTTCAAGACCATTCATTCAATAAATGTTCAAGACCATTCACTCAATGAATATTTCAAGACGTCTACATCAAGTAAAATTCGAAGATTTGCTGAGACTGACCGAAGAGGACAAATCTTGCTTCAAAATGTTGGCTTCTTATTTAGATGAAGAACATGTCTGAAAAAAAACCGAGGATTTGTACTGAGGACTTAAATGAACACTAAGAAAGCATGAAACTTGCATACTATTGACAAGAATTTATAAAGAATGTAGAATTAAGAGATATTCAGTGTTGTATAAAACATTAATAGTCGTGTATCCTTCCCTCCTTCATCAAGTGATGATTGTGACAATGGATACTGAATTAAGTTTGGAAAGAAATAAGCTGATTCTTTGATTGATGCTTTTAGCTATGAAGTCTGTGAACCAAGACTATTTTCATACAATAACAAAGCCTTTAAGTACTGTAGTTCTGATGACCCATGTTACGTAGGAACAACACTGTTGGACAATAACTATAAGAAGCATGTCCTTTATGTTCCTCCTTTGCAAGACACCCAGTTCAGGACGGGCTTTGTTCATAAAAGGGATGGTTCTTGTCTTTGATCAAAATAAAATCTGTTGTGTTTTTGTCATCAATGAGATGCTACAGCGGGTTTTGTTAACTTTGTTATGAAAACAAGTTCTCCAAATGTGATTGATAAGTTCATTTCACTTAATTACTGCAATTGTGAATTGCTTCTTTTAAACATAGTAAGAATTAATCTGATAGTGGATATCTGTATTGTGCTCTTAAACATGGTGACATATCTATATGTTATAATCAATTACTGCATATGAAATGCTTGGTTAACATACCTTGAATGCAACTAAGTGATTCGGTCTTCAACATTGAATTCCAAATATGAAATTTTCTGATCTACAGTTACTCTTAGGCATTGATACAAATACTGATTGCATCATGGTTGTGCTGCTTTATAAGAATTAGTTTCAAATACATAATTCCCAAACAGTCTAGAAAACAACAAACTTAGCCTCGCCTTTTTGTTGTTTTCAGGTAATGATAGCCTTTTCTGGAATACTCAAAGACAAGGTCATAACCATGGCAACAGAATAAATTCATGGAGGGGTAGTTTCCCAAATTCAGACTATAATCAGGGCGGTACTAACGTTGACATGAGAAGAATCTATGTGTGCGAATTTTGTGGCAAGACATTCAGGAACAAAAGTAGTAGATGGTACCATGTGAAAGCTAAACATGAGAATGTATCGTTTGAGTGTTCATGTGGACGATCTTATGCTTCGAAACCTTCGTACTTGAGACATAAGAAGCAGTGTGGTGTCCCGGATGGTATTAGTTGATCCGTTAATGGTAATATTTCAATGTAGATTATTATTGAAAACTCCTTGTTTACCGTCATGAGGCACATCATCATATAGGCCCTTGTATTTGTGACACAGGAAGTCGTGTGGGATGATAGGTATAAAGCAAATGATACAGTGCAGATTTATTTCAATCAATCTTTATTTCTTTGCAGTGGAGGCCATAGGCCCAGTCTACTTTTCAGATTCACAGAGCGGTACATGTATGAAATCTAGAAAATATAATAAACAAATAAGGATTTATTTGAAACATGTACAGATTTATGTTGTTATCTTACGACAACAGAAGCGTTCTAAGGCTCATGATCAGTGCTTTATGGTATCAACATTGTTTGAAGACAAAAGTAACTGTTTCTATTCAAACAATCTTCAATACTGTTAGAACGTTGTGTGTTTATGTATATATGTATAGCAAGAATCTCGGTGGTTTCCAATAGAGATTATGTGAACAGTTGCTATGACAACAGGAGACATGTTTATTTATCAAATGTTTCGAGGGCCATGATACTAGCTCAAAAGATGCTTTGCATATTGGATCAAACATTGATCCATGCAACCCCATGTAGATTTCAGATTTACCCATTCATGTGAACATTATTGAAGTGAAGTTCTCTGAAGTTTTGAATGAATTTAAAAAAAAGAAGATTTACCATCATACTGAGTAGCTCATTTTTTAAGGTGTTTGTTGAGTTTCATTCTGGTAACTTGTTTTTTTATCTTGGTATACTATGTCAATACTATTGCACATATTCATATCATAGGTCTGAACCAACGCAACAGTGAAACAATAAGATTAACACACTAAATAATACTGAGACTTTCTCCAAAGCTGAGCTTTACACACAACAGCCACATAACGCTGTCAACCTCAGTTGCGAAGCAAGAAAACTTAAATCTAATGATTAAATTATCTTTAGAATTGCAGCAACTGAAACACAGCTTTTTTCTTGCTTGCAGGTAATGAGGGTTTGCGATCAGGAAGCTTTGATTCAGGGCCAGGAAGATATTTAAACTTTCTGCCGAGTTCATCAGCCGTTTCACGCTTGCTCTCAGTGCCTTCAGCTAGCAATAGGTGGTTAGGGAACTATCAAATGTCGCCAAGAAATCAAGAGGAGGGAAACTTGCCATGCCCGTACTGTGAAAAGGTGTTCAGAAAGTCCAATTCTCGCTGGTACCATATAAAGGCGATCCACGAGAGAGTGAAGTTTCAGTGTGATTGTGGGAAGGTTTATACCTCAAAACCAGCCTTCTCTCGTCACAAGAAAGTCTGCCCTTAGACGGCGTTCAGTGAATGAGCAGCCATCTTGGATACTTTATTTGAAAACAAATCAAGCAGTTAGGTTGGTTCCAGTTGCCTTTTGTTTATTTTTCTTGTCAGTGAAAAGTACATTTAAAGTTCTGAAAAACATTGACTTGTGGATTTGTAAGAGGTAAACATAATAAATTATTAGGGTCAGTTAAAGGTTAGGCATAACAATCACTAAAGAGATTCAATGAGTATAGAGAAAAAATTCAAAGTATTTTTTTGGGAAAATTTTGTACAATGACAAGAATTGGATAAGTTAAGATATTAGATTTTTTCAAAGTTGGTGATATCTAGTAGTAGAGTAGTGAAATACTGGCGTCAAATTTAGTGACCAATTTTCTTGTTACTTTCAGATTATCAGAATAATTGGCAGACTCAGGAATATCATTCCCCGGCAGAGAGGAATATGTACCTAGGAAATTTGTCCTATAGCAAACAGGTTCCCAATTACTCACAAAGAAACTCGGGAAACATTAATGTAGGGGTTCAAGGTCAAACTTATCCGTGTCCTCAGTGCGATAAAGTGTTCCGAAATTTCAGCACACGCTGGTATCATGTGAAGTCGATCCATGAAAAGTTGTCTATTCCTTGTGTCTGTGGAAAAGTGTACTCGTCGAGGCCTGCAATACAGAAACACCGGAAGAAATGTCTATATTTGAATTCATAGAGCAAAATGTGTACTGGACAGAACTGAAGTTGTGATAAAAAGGTTATATTTTGGTTGTAGGAGAGTGGACAGTGTGAACCAATTCAAGTTGTCAACAAAATGATCTTTAGATGATATTAGTAAGAAGGAAAATCCCAAATGCGTGGTCAAAATGTGCAAGGATATATGTTGTGAAAATCATGACCCAAAACTATTGATGGAGAGTTGTTGCTCAAATGAACTTAGTGCACTTTAATGCAGTGTATATTAGGTACGATACGTATAATTTGAGGTTTGTCTCTTCTCCATTGATCTTTGCAAGAACAACATTTTTCTCTTGACTTTCAAAAACACCAGAAGAACTTTGCAATTGTAAGTCAAAACATGACATGTTGACACAAATATGCACATGGTTTGAATGGTTTTATTTGCAAATGAATAAATAAATATTTTGCTTTACATCGTATTTGTTTTTATCTCTTCTTGTATCAGTCCACGGATTTGAAAAGTTCAATTGGTATCATGGTTTAACAGAAGAGTGAAAAAGTTGCCTTTCTGAAAGTATCAATTACAGAATTACACATCATGACATTGCTTAAGATATATTTTTTTTTATCATGATTTAAACAATATTTTATTTATAAAGTACACGATTAGTACAAAATATATTGGCACAAGTACAAACATTGAGGAAAACAGACCAGACAGATGCAGTTTATTTTAATGCTTTTCTATATAATGACTATCAGCTGTCAATATATTGATAGTTACAGCTGATTACAAGTGCTGGAGAGATTTGATTTTCAACCACATACTGCAGAAATAAAGAATTATTTAGCTTTTATCTGCATGATTGTTGTCAGATAATTGTTTGAGTTTAGGTCAAAATACAAGACATGAACATACACAGATGTACACTAAGGTGTTGCAAATTAAGAACTTAGGATTGTCAGAATCTGCATAGTCATCAAGACAATTAGGTCTTCAAAATCAGGTGTGTGTTAATGATAAATTTTAAACCGTTCAAAATATTTTGAAATTTTTAAGAATTGAATTGCAGCATTGGCTGCCCTTGCAAGAGAACAACTCTGTCTTTGGCACTGTCTAACAATACTTTCTGGCAGACATTACATGCATTTCTGGCTATAGTAATTGATCGGTAATAAAGATTTAATGGTTATGTAGAACAGTTTTTCATACTTGCAGACTATGCATCCCTTGCAAGACAGTTCGGATTCCAAGCGTGTCCTCAAGCCTACCCAATCAGTGTGGCTCCTTGTTCGAGAACTGTAACGTCGGCCTACCCAATCAGTGTGGCTCCTGATTCGAAAACTGTACGGTCAGCCTACCCGTGCCCAACATGTGGTAAAGTGTTCACCTCTTATTGCACGAGGAAGAGGCACATTCAGGCCGTGCACGAGAATCTCAAGTTCACGTGTGGGTGCGGGAGAGTCTATAACTATGAACAGAACTACTTCAGACACAAGAAGACATGCTTGTTCATCCTGAGCCGATAGCTTGTATGGTTGTGGGCGTTGCTTTTTAAGACTTCTTCTGGCACAATAAGACTTGCTTGTCCATCCTGACCCAGTAGATTAGGAAAGGGAGCCAATTTATTTGAACAGTCACATGAAAACGGTGTTGTTACCTGTGAACCAGTTGTGGTTTCCGGCACATCTACAAAACAATACAAACTTGCGAGAATGAAGATCGAGTTGATGTGGTGGTTTGAGGGTGAAGATGATATAGATAGGACTACTTAAGGAACAAGAAGACTTGCTTGTCATTTGTCAACCAGTTGTTTGAATTAACTTGTGGTTTCAGATAAATCTATGGAAAATCCAAAAAGTACTTGTGAGTCGGGAGGTAAATTTGGTTTGAGGGTTGGAAACTATGAAAATATGAATGCTTGTCATTTAGAGCCAAGTTTGAGCGAGTGTTGGCAAGTTTTTTCCATGAGACTTGCTCTTGGTCCACAGATGTAATCTGGTGACACTGAACAGACACTGCTAGTTGCTGAATCCTTTCAGATCGTAGGGACGACACTGAAAAGCTGCCAGTTCATTACGTCTTCTTTTGCATATAGAAAAACTAAACTGATTCATTTGTGAATTTTGTGATAAAGATAACTTAATAATTATTTTTTCATGAATATTGAATGAAAAAGTATTTAAAATTAATGTCTTAATGCTGGATTATTTTTGCTCTTGCAAAATTCTGTATTGTTGGATAAGAATCTCTAAGAATCAAGAACAAGTAAAATGAAACTAGAGAAACATGTTCACCTCCAAAAACAAACCATCCTGTTGCCCTGCTAAGTTCTAAGGACTTATTTTTGTTACTTTCAGGTCTGACATCTATAGGCAGACATTGGCAAAATGAGCGGTTTCTTAGTGTTCAGAACCTCAGTGGCACCCAATCAGAATATGGCAAAGCAAAAGCCTTTCCTTGTGCTCAGTGCAACAAGGTGTTTGCGAACAGCAGCAACAGACGCAAGCACGTGCGGGCAGTTCACGAGAACTTTCAGTACACCTGCATATGTGGCAGATCCTATAGTTATCCACAAAGTTTCTTGCTTCATAAGAAGAGTTGCCATCATTGTTTGCAGTGAGATATGTTTAATTTTTTTGGAGGGTCTTTGTTTCAAGGTTAGCAGAAAGTAACCATAATAAAGTTCTTGTCAATATGTGCAGGGATTTTCAATTGAAATTTATTTTCAAAAATTAAGTTTTCAGAGAAGTCTGTTGATCACTCGTCTTGATACTTGACTAGTAGAATGCTACAAAGAGGCTAGTTTTCATTTGTATTTCTCAGTTGAATTTGTTTCTTTGCAAAGGTACTGTTAAGTGTTTAGTTTTTTTTTTTTTTCACTGCATAGATACTGCAGGATACAACAAGAATTATGATTTCATTTTCTCAAATTTAATTAAATGCTTTGATTAAAGCAAGTGTTTGGTTGCCACTTTTTGTCTTGTGTTGCAAAGATTGGCCTCCTGGTGATTTAAATCACCTTATTGTTGTTTGCTGGATATGACTAGCCAGTGTAGCCTCTTTAACGAATCTAAATTTGCATTGACACAGTATATTTCTCACTGAATATTACCAGCTTCATGGAAACTCGAGCCTTACTTAACCTCTTTTCATGCATTACTGAATTTAAGTGGCCTTTTGGAGAATCTAGCCTTGCTTAGACTCCTTTTGTTGCTTGCAGGTCTGTACAGACTTTTCAGCCACTTTGGAAGTGTCCCACCAGTAAGTGGACGAAATTTGTCTGTCGACCAACCAAGGAAGAAGTTCCCCTGTTCGTATTGTAACAAAGTGTACCTTTGTTCCAGTGGTCGTTGGAACCATATTCAGGCTGTCCACAAGCAGGTGGCTTACCCCTGTGTGTGTGGACGCGTTATCATGTATCAACAGAACTTCATTAGACATCAGAAGGTCTGTGCAATGTGCCCCAAGAACACTTAGCCAAACGTTACCAAGTTTGTTGCTTGGGCCATGTCATATAATTCAAAAACTGCTTGGTAACGTTGAAGCATTTTCAGTTCATAACAAGCTTGACTTCCGTCAGTTACCATCAGAATGTTTGTGCAATGTGCCCGAAGAACACTTAACCAAGATTATTTCTTGGACCTTGTCATATATAATAAAATAAGCTGCTTGGTTTATGGAGTTTTGAAGTCATTTCAGTTTATGTCAAGCTTGACTATGAAGCTTGTTATCAGAAGTTTGTGCAAAATGTCCAAAGAACATTTAGCCAAGATTGTTGCTCGGACCATGTATCTTTTTCAATATCTGAAATGCTTATGAACTGCCAAATCAATGAGTAAAACAGACTCGCTTTGTCAAGAAAGTATGTAGAAAACACAACATAACGTTATTTCTTTACAGCCTCGAAGCAAATATTCAAAATTTGGGGAATAAAAGTATTGGCACAACTGGGAATTGAGCCTGTTCTGTGAGGGAATCTCCCCATCTCTGAAGACTGGATTTAGCCGCTTGCTACCAGTTTGTCAATGTAACTGATGATAATGATCAAATTGTCTATGGTTTTGTGACAGGGTAAATTGACGGTCCAATTCATACTATTGATAGAAGGTTGTGACTATTGCCTATGCCAAAGATTATAAGGTTTAAAGGTCAACATGAACCTGCTGCTTTACAAGTAAAAAAATAAAAGGATAAATGTATGTTGATGGTTTACGACTTTGTACAAACAAGAATCTAGTTTTCAAAGGATAAATCGGTGAAATGTTTATTTAACATATTCATGTTTGTTTGTCGCTTATATGTGATGTATGTTGACTGCTGAATGCAAGCCTTTTTGTCAGATCATTTACTTTTTCTGTAAATTAATGAAAGCATTGTTTGATTGTAGTAGAAGAAAAGTGGAAAAAGTGAAATATTCTTGAATAAGCATCATGCAAAATAAAATAATCTTTATGTAGTATGATGGTTTGTTATCTATTGTATATGTGTATGGTGACATGGACATAGTAAAGCAACCAATCTACAGCATTGAGTTGAACCTAATATGGTTTTGTAAAACTGACACTTCTGGACTCTACAACTTGAATATTCATTCCTTAAATCTCGTCCAAGAGCTCATGGGTGAAGGCAAAAGAACAGAAAACTAGTACAAAGCTGAAGTAACATGTCCATAGATAACTTCTAACAATCTCTGACTTTAGGAAAGAACAAGATTTCATTACGCTGTTCACAAGCTCATTTAGAATGTTTTGCATGAAGAATATATCCCAAATTTCATTATAATTAGCAGATGGTTAGAATTTCCTTTTGTTGCTTTCAGGTAATGGTTTGGCCCGTTCTATTCCTAAGGTCAAGGCAGATGACCCATCTCTAAACTCTATATTGTCAGTCGTGCGCAAAGCTGAGAATGAAAGTAAAGGGAAAAAAAAGTTTCCTTGTCCATACTGTGAGAAAGTGTTTGGGTGTCACAGCGCCCGTTGGAATCATATCAGTGCTATTCATAAGCAGATTGTGTATCCGTGTGTATGTGGCAAGGTTTATAACTATCAGCAGAACTTCCTTAGACATAAGAAAAATTGTCCCATCTTCATTTCCAGGCATTATATGCCCATATGAGATTCTCTTGAAAGGAGATTTTGGTCAGTGCATCCTTATTGACTATGAGTATTCTTGCTGAATAAGCACTCCATAGAAAATTGAAAGGTTCTTGATGGTTAATCATCAATTGAGGTTGTGTATTCATGATGGACAATACATATCAGTTTTTACTGTGAAAAATAACCAAATCTTTAACTAACACAAAAAGTAAGTCCCAGTTCATGGACTTAACAAATTCCACCTTTGATCCACCAAAGAAATCTCTGAAAGTCAAGTAGCTTTACCCTTGGACAGAGTTAAGTGACTTAGTGTGGAAACCTTCTTGACATCCATGACCTACTGGAGAGATTTTAAACTCCTGGACAAACATTGGTTGTTGTTGTTGCTCCTAAAAGACTGGTTGATTGAAGCTTCGGTATCAAAGCAAGTTGCTTGACATAAAAATGTTATTCATTATATATAATAACCAATTACTCTAAAAGACTGGTTGAATGAAGCTTCGATTTCAATGCAAGTTGCTTGACATAAAAAAGATATATAAATAACCAAGAATATGACCTATGCATTGTCCTGGATGGGCAAGTTCATACAATACATTAGAATATAAAAGATAAAACACTGTTTTAAATGTGTTACCAATTATATATAACTAAGGTGAAAGACACAATAGATATGATGGAAAATCTTTTTTTAGATATTGATTAAAATTAAGAATAAATAAAGTGCACAAGTTAGCTAATTTTCAATTGTTTGCTCCAAAAAAATGAAGGGTAAAACTGCTTGGCAGGTTATACTTATAGAAAGATTGTTTTAAATCATTTTCAAATGAAGGTGTTATTGTTTTACTTTTAAGACAACAGTTTGTTCTAAACGTTTAAAGCAATAAAAACAACTTTGTTATGTAAGTTTGTTTCAATATTGATATATTGTATATTGATATTTCTATTGACCATAGAAGTATTGCACATTTTCATAGAAGTTTCAGATTTTGAAAAATAGATGTTGATAATTGTTTTCTGACATTTTAGCCAAAATGCTGGAGCTCCAATAGTTACCATACTTGTGGAAAATAAATAGTTTTTATTTTTTCTGCATTAGTTATTCTGTGTTTGGATGTGTTTGTTTTTAAAATACTGAGAGTTCCTTCAAATGACCTCACCGTTACTGGTTGAAATATTGCTCAAGTGGGACTAATCAATAACTCACTCACTCCTTCAAACGAATGTACGAAACAAATCAAGATATCAGTTGAATTGTTTAGGGTGACACAACACATAACAAAAGATGAGGGAAAAAACCCAGCGATTTTCTAATAAGTCTAATGCCCTTTTTACATGCGCACTTTACTCCTGAGAGTATAATTACTCCTAGGAGTATTTTTGCTCCTAGGAGTAAAAGTATATTTACTTTACGTTCCATTGGAATTTAAGGACCCTTAAGTATATCATGATTTTCTTACAGTAGAAATAAATTTTTCATAGAAAACTCAATGTGTGAAATGCAAATCTTGAGGCAGAGAAGAATTTAACACAATTTTACCATAGATTTTGTTTGGTCAATCAACTTCTAGTGTAAAAGGAGTGAATGCAGCTGGTTTTCGGTATTAAAAGAATGACACCAACAACAAAAAACACATTTCCTTCATTAGGAAACATGCTCTCGACAAGTTAAAAAGAATAATCTTGAATGCAAGTTATCATTGATGAAAACACAATAGTAGTGTTTCAAAACTATATAAATGCAAGTCATTTACCTCAACCTAATCATTCAACTATGCTAATACTATAGAAAATGACAGGATACTCACAGGAGTAAAAGTAAATATACTTTTGCTTTACCTCTAGGGGTGGAGTATTTAACTCCTAGGAGTAAATATACTCCTGTAAGTAAATCTGTTTTGGGCTGTTTACATGGCACGTTTACTCCCTGTAAGTATATTTACTCCTAGGAGTAAACGTGCGCATGTAAAAAGGGCTTAAATGAATTTAGATGTTATGCATTTGAATTTATATGATTTCTTGAAAAAGTAATAAATCTGCAATTGTAACTAGTCTTTAACAGTGTTATTTCTGAGTTGCATCTTTTCCCCACATTGATAAAAGATAAATGAAAACCAAATGAAACAAACTTGGTTTCTTGTTTTCAGGTCGTCATGGTCTCATCAACATGAACCTTCAGGACTTTTTTCGGCACAGAAATGAATCAAATCTGTTTCAAGCACCAATACAACAAATGAAAAAGAAAGAAAAGAATTTTGTTTGCCAATATTGTCATAAATCCTTTGCATGTAACAGTGCCAAATGGAACCATGTAAATGCAATCCACAAGAAAATTGTCTATACCTGTGTGTGCGGAAAGAAGTATAACTACCAACAAAATTATCTCCGTCACAAAAAACTTTGCAGTCTCTACCAAATGACTGCCATGCAATGAAGTATTTGAGAAAAACACTCTAGATATAGTTATTGATTTGTAAGTTTTCCCAATTATAGTTTTCAGATTATGATTTTTCATCAATATTCAACTAAGGTGTCATATTTGTCTACTTTTGGAAGTTATTCTTTCATCAGTGAACCTGCCTTATATTGACAGATAATAATCTCTCACTCAGCCTACAGCCCTTCCCCTTGGCCGATCCCAAGGACAGCAGGCTTTCGTTAAACTGATAACCCTTGGGAAAGGTTACTTTCCTATTGACAAAGATAGGAATATGCGCAATAGAAATCATGTTTTTCAGCAGTATAGCATTCTTTATGAACAACTGTCACTGAGGAATTGACCAACAGTTTCTAGTCTTACAGCAACTGAACTGAAGGTTATAGATGCAATAATGTATCCAGTCATTGTCTATAATTTTGACTTGTTTAGCAAATTTTGAATAAAATAAGCATAATTTGCATGACTTCATTTATATCATAAGAGTTTAAAGGGGCAGTAGCACGTTTTTTGATAATTTTATAATTTGAATTTCTCACTGATAATTGTAAGTGAATGCTAAATGTATTATGTTGAGAGTGTCAAAAATCGCATTATACAAGCCAATCATCCATTGTCATAGGACAAAGAATGAAGATTCACATAAAATCCATTGGCGGCCATTTTTGTGTGAACACCTTTAATTCATTTTTTGTAAGAAAAAGAATCGCATGGCTAAACTTAACATTATATATTTGAATTATTACTGCTCCATTTAGTTTAAATATATTGTCTTTCAATTGAAATCATTAATTTTCATTTTCCTTACATCACCCTATATTCTCCCTAAAAACGTGCTACTGCCCCTTTAAAGCCTTTTATTTAACCATACAGCTATAATTAGCCTTTTTACGTAATTTTGCATAACACATCCGAACAAGTTGTCAACACAATCTTAAATAACTTGCTGATTGAATGGCAGAACTGGAACCCAGTTTTTGTTGTGTTCAAAATGACTTATCTTTGTTAAACTTGCTGATTGAATGGCGGAACTAGAACCCAGTTTTTGTTGCTTGCAGGTCCAAGGGGTCTTGCCAGCCTTCAGCAATTTCAACCAAACTTATTTCATGGATATCAGTCAAACATCTTGTTCAATCAGGGACCTTTGCAATCCAATTATGAGAGGAAACGATTCCCGTGTCCATATTGTGAGAAATCTTTTGCATGTTACAGTGCAAAATGGAACCATGTGAACGCAATACACAAAAAGGTTGTGTATCCTTGCATTTGTGGAAAGACTTACAACTATCAGCAGAACTTCTTCAGACATAGGAAACTGTGCACTCTGTGTAATCTAGTTTCAAAGTGAGAGGACGAATTGGGTTATATGTCAAAGGGTAATGTCTTCTTTAGAAACCGTGACCTTTGATTGTTGACAAATTTATCATTAGCATAAGTACTTTCAGATAGCCTTATCTCATAGTGGTTAATGTGCAGTCCTCTCATGCCTCAGCCCCAGGTTCATATCCAGGTGGAGTTTGTGACTTGGGTCTCATACTGTGTTGTGTCACTTGGCAAGACCCATTATCCACATTACATTCTGTCCACTCACCTGTATAAATGGGTACATGAAAATAACATAGATTTGTCTGTGCTTCATAAGCCACGATTATACAATTCTGTCAGGGTAATAGATATATACCTCTTTGAGCAACTGCTTAGCAGAAGGATATGTGTGTAGTATAAGCATACCATTACTATTATTATTTTGTTGTTGCAATCTTGTCCTCAAAAGATGTTCCTCTCTGTCTAATACTATTGGCTATTTTGAAGTTACTTTATGCTAGCTGAATAACCAAATTACCTTTAAAGGCGGGGTTTAGCCCGTGTGAGGGTAAACATTCTCAAAATGCTTGAATTTATATTAGTGGTCACTTATGGCTGGGATATGTTCAAGATCAGTAATGTCAACAGAAGCAGTAGTGAACATTCAACATGATATGTTTTGACTTCTACTCGTACACAATCTTGATCTAGACCTGCACATCTTCTGAAACTGTTATTTTGGGACATATTTTGTCCTTCAAGAACCTCAAAGCAAGAAGTGAAACAGTTTTCTTGTATCTTTCAGATGTGCGTGATTTTGCAAGTCCTTACAAGCCACGCGGAGATTATGCCCAACTAAGCAATATGTCTCACAGGAAGACGTACAATTGTTCTCAGTGCAAAAAAATCTTTCACTGTCCAACCTCGTTAAAACGCCATGTGACCGCAATCCACGATAATCTTGTGTACTACTGTGTCTGTGGCAGACAATATCGCTACGAACAGAGCTTTATCAGGCACAAGAACACTTGTCCTATGGTTCAAAACTTTCATCAGTGATTGGAGAAATGTTCTGGTGAAAAGATTATTGGTTAAAGTTAACACTTGAATTAGATAACACTTGCCAACTTGTGCAGACATTTCAACCTTGTTTGAACGTTGTGTCACAGTAATCCACGATAGTGTACACTGCATCTCTGGCAGGAAATGTCACTATGAAAAAAATAAGGGGGAAAGAAATACGTGTCATAATATTATGCTTCAAAACTTTGTTCATGGCTGAATATTGTCCAAGTGTCTTAAAACAAAAACTCACTCACTCACTCAAAACTTTATTCATTGATTTGGAAAATAAATATAGAACCGTCTATTTCATTGAAATACTTCTATTAAAGTTCAGATTTATAAAACATATGAATTTATGACACGTGACACATGGTTCAACGCTATTCATCGATTGTGAAGTAATTATTGAACACATTTTTTGTATGTAAATACATGTCATGTGGTTCAAAACCTTATTCATTGTGGAATTTCCTGGGCAGCGAGATCATGAAACTCAACAACACAAGGGATCATGTCATTTCATTCTGGAGAATTTAGTTACAGAACTATAGTGCATTTATAAAAAGACATATAAAACAAAAGACGTTTTCCAACTTGCACAGACATTTCTTGTGTATGACTCCTTAGCATGATACATCACAAAGAGAGTTTAATGTGACACAAGTACAATTGTCATAATGGTTCAATACTTTGTTTATTGATTGACAAATCATGGGGATATTGAACTCATCAACATTGATAAATATCCAATGAGACATGAAATAGATATTAAGTTGAAAGCAGGCTTCTAAGGCACAGGAAAACTTGCATTCTTATGAACCTACAACCATGATAGTGGACTGATGTTTGGGGGTAACTGGTATTTGAATTACCCCTATGGACAAGTGTCAAACGAATAGAAATCCATGAAGAAAATACTTTTAGCTGTAAAGATATCCCTTATCTCGCTCATTATGATTGTCATCATGGAAACATTGATCTATTCCGTTTATTTTTAATGTTTGTTGACATTCAAAGGAGCTAAAAGAAACCTTGGTGATTTGTCGCATGTAGATATTCAATCACACCTTTGTATTTTCTTATTGAATTGTTTCTTATCCACCTAGTTACTTTCTTGGGAATTGATGAACAAATGTTACCATAATGTCTATTTGTAGTTTGCATTTCTGACGTATTAAAATATTCAAATTTAACTTTTGAGCTTGTTTTTTGAATTGATGAAGAGACGAGCACTTTTTGTTGCTTTCAGATGGTGATGGTTTTGGCAGTTTTTTTGAGACTGTACACAGAGACCGTTTTCCTCAAGACTTATTATCACACATTCGGGGCCCTCGTGTGCAGCGCACAGAGAGATACTCTGATAAGAAGAAAATATTCCCGTGTCCGCAGTGTGATAAAGTGTTCGCAGTGACAAGTGCTCGACAGAGACATATCCATGCAATACATGAAAAACTTCTCTACTTTTGTATCTGTGGAAAAAATTATAATTATCAGCAAAATTATCTGAGGCACAAAAAGACTTGTAGCATGGTTTTGGCTGAGGCCACATGAGATAAGAATATCTAAAATCAGTCATTTCTGCCTTGAAGTGAAACTGCTGGACTCCTGTGTCTGTGGAAATGTTATTTATTATCAACAAAACTAACTGAGGTTGAAAGGTTCAAAAGTTATTGCTGACGCTACATAGGTGATAGAAATATTCAAATTTCTTGAAATTTTGAGAAAAACTTGTACGTATAGTTGAAGTACAAACAAAATAATTGAAAAATATGACCTTTATGCAATCTGAAATACAAACAAAATAATTGAAAAATATGACCTTTATGCAATCTGAAGATATTCATAGTCTATTGTGTATCCTTAGAATTATCTAAGGCACATAAAGAAAACAGATAGAAGTAAAGAAGTGTTCTTGATTTGTAGAACTAGAAAGATTAACAACGAACAAGACCTCCTTATGAAATAATGTCCTTCAAACTTCTGTATATTTGTGTCTTTGGATGATAATTAGCAGAAAGTGTTCAATCGCAATACTTGTAGAATTGCTCCAGAAGATTAGGCAAGAAGTCATTTGAATTAGTTAAATGATTAAACATTCATGAAATCAATGAATAACTGATATGAATATGAATATGAGATAGAAGGAATGATAAATATCAATAGAACCATCGTCTACTCTGAAGCTGGTTAACATTTTTGCTATTCATGAGAAACTCTTCTGATACGTCCAGAAGCGCCAAAAGGCATATATTTATATAGATTTTAAGAATCGTGTCTTGATGAGACAAGCGTATGCATATGCTTATCTGTGAGAAGTTAGGCCAACTAAGGCCCACAAAGACTTTGGCAATAATAGAAAGTGAAGACTTGCATATTGCCATAAAATACACTTCAAGTGATTTAAGAAGCCAACACTTGAAGTCATCTATGATTTGTTAATCTGTTATAACAATATGAAAGAAGAATTGTTACTCAGAACACATATGATTTTGTTTGACTTATTTTATTGCACATTTCAAGAAAAATAGTTTTGTTTAACTGACATTCCTGCAATTGACAAGAAACTTTTTTTTTTTAACATATCAGTACGCCATTTCATTTATTATCATCTTGTTGTGAATAATAATGGTTTATATTTTATTGCCTGAATGGTCTTTTCGTAGAAGTGTGTTGCATAATATTTGCTTTGGAATAAAAATTTTGATATGGAAAAATAGTTTGTTTTTGGAAAAGTCAGACAAGTCCTTTTTGTTACTTTCAGATTTCCATGGTTACGGATATGTTCAACACCAACAAAGTGGTTACCATGAAGATAATTATTCAAACTCAAGTTATTATAAAGATGACATTTCCATGGCAAGCTACGGCAGGAAAAAGAATTTCCCCTGTCACCTCTGTGACAAAGTCTTCTCTCACAATATTGGCAGAACACGGCATATCAGTGCCATTCACAATAAACTAGTTTATCATTGTCCATGTGGAAAGACATACAATTACCAACAGAATTTTCTCAGCCACAAAAAGACCTGTGCTTTATGTAAAAGTGGAAGTCAGCCGCAGTAGTGAGAAGCTGAAATCATTATGTAGAGTTTAGGATGGAGAACTTGCAAAGAAGTTAGACCATGGAGATGTTAAGGAATGCCATTTTGAAATTTTTGGGAGGTTTGGCTCAGACTAGTCATAATGCAGTGTCCACGGGACTGTTTTGTCTATATGCTGGCAAGGTGTAAATGTAAGTAATTCAGAATCAATGTTTGAATTAAAAGAAAGCTGTAACAAACTATGTTAAAACAGTTCATGCAAATGCTTTTGATAGTCTATATCAGAGATGTTAAAGTTAAGTTGAAGTTTATCAAATGTGCCCACCAAAATTTGGTCTATCATTCTTATTTATGGTGTTTGAAGTCTTGAAGAAGAGTAATCATTTTACTTATTTATTCATTTTCTGATATCTTTTGATGTTCTTTGCAAATTCAAAATTCTTTTGAGTGAATTGATTGTAGACATAACTTGCCTGCCCGTTTTAGTTTTCAGTTTTCAAATCCTGAGTAACCTATGAGCTTCACTCACTCAGAAGGCTTTGATTGCAAAGATCAAAGATCTTTAAGGAACTAGAACCAAACTTGCAATTCCTTGCAGGTGGTAAATAACACAACTAGAAAACACACTATACACTATAACTACACAATATCCTGCTTGTCAAGACTTTTTCAGTAACTAGAACCAAGATAATTGTAATGTGGGATGAACCAGAGGAGATTTTATTTCCACCAGATTTCTTTTGGTTAACAATTTCAGATCATTACAATTCTGTCTTTTACATCCTGCTCACCCAGACTTACCTCCAGGAACTAGAACCAACTGTTGCTAGCAGGTGAACCAGAACACATCAACTTGCACCCGTATTTTGTTAATTAAATATCATGCTTGCAAATACTTTCGCAGGAACTTGAACTCGATCTTTGTTAATTTTGGGTTGGGTGAACCAGATTTCTTTTGGTTAACGATTTCAGATCATTACAAATATTCTGTCTTTTACGTCCTGCTTGCCCAGACTTACCTCCAGGAACTAGAACCACCTTTTTGTTGCTTGCAGGTGTTCATGGGTTGGCTGAGTTTGTGGCAAGTCAGGAAGGATCTCTGGTCCATCCGAGGCTCTTTATATCGGGTCTGGCTGCCCATAGACGGTCTAGTAGTACAAGGAACAGAGGCTTTCCCCTCTCTGAACCATTCGCCTACGGGAAGGCCAGAAAAATGTACCCTTGTAGTCTTTGTGAGAAAGTGTTTGCTGACGGAAGTGCAAGGAGAACTCACTTCAATGCCATCCACAACAATCAGATCTATCACTGTGCCTGTGGGAAGGTCTACAACTATCAGACAAACTATCTTAGGCACAAAAAGTCATGTGCATTTTCTTCGCCAAAGGCTCTGTCGATGACTTAGATATGGACAGAAGTTTGTGGAATATTTTCTTCGTATTTTGAAGATGCAAATTAGAACTGGCAAACTTATCTGGTTTTATTATGATTTGGGAACTTCTGTTTGATACAAGACCTGTCAATTGTGTGATGATATATCAAGCAAACCTATTGATCATTTAGAAAACTGGAAAACCTTTTTGTTCTAAGATCTGGCAAACCTTTGATTTGGTTATTTATGATCTGGAAAACTTGTTTTGTTCATAAAAATATTTTTTCTTAGACTTTTATGTCAAACATTATCATTATTTATGTCAACAATTCTCCTTGTTAGGATGCTTCATAATGATCTGAAAAAGGACAACTTTCTATTTCATTCTGTGAACCCTCATTATTTATTGTCTTGACAATTGTATTTACTTTGAGATTTTGATTTCTGAAAATATTTTCATATCTACAAATGATATAGATCTGTTATTATTTTCTGTTCATTCAATAATATTGGTAATGACTTGCTGCCCAAGAGGAACCAATGATACTTATTTATGTATATTGATATTAACCTAGTTTTTATTTATAATTAAAGGAATAGGTTTAACAAGATTTTGAATTTACCGATTATCACTTGTTGTTCTTTCCTTACAATTGATCTGATTGTTTTTCATGTTTTGATGTTTATTCATTGGTCTGGAGCAGTGAAGGATCTGAAAGTGTGTTATGAAATAAATCTCTTCCACTAAGGGTGGTTGTTTTTATTGATGGAAACCATTTTTCACCTCTGTGCCAAGAACAGAAATCCATAACATACTGAAAAGGCAGAGTGAAAATAAACTTGCTAAAACACCTCAGGTTTTGACACAATGGTGAATCTCTTAAAGGGGCAGTAGCACATTTTTAGGGGTAATATAAGGTGATATCAGGAAAATGAAAATTAATGGTTCCAATTAAAAGACAATGTATTTGAACTACATGAAGCAGTAATAATTCAAATATATAACGTAAAATTTAGCGATTTAAATGCGATTCCATTTTCTTACACAAAATGAATTAAAGGTGTTTACACAAAATGGCCGCAAATCGATATTATACGAATCTTCATACTTTGTCCTCTTGACTATGGGTGATTGGCTTATGTAGTGAGATTTTGACAATGTCAAAATAATACATTTAGCATTAACTTACTATTACCAGTGAAATATTTAAAATAGAAAATTGCCAAAAATGTGCTACTGCCCCTTTAAGGTTTTGACAATGCTACTTCACTTCATCTTTAAAACCAAGAGTTCTAGTTAATACATGCAGATATCAGGATAATTCATTACTATGTATGATCGCATCTAAGAAAGTATAATTGACATGGTAAAAGTGTTAGACATTGGAAACGGAATGACACACACAGAGACTTGCTTCACAAGAGAAAGTTTTTTGTTTGCCTTCTGAATTAAATTTGGAGAACGACTTTATTTTTAAGCCATAATTGTAAAAAAATAAGATTATTAGAATAATATCTTCATCAACTAGATATTATTGAAAACAAAAAATGGGCTTTTTCTTTTTCACAATCAGTTGCTAATGTTATCTGTATAGACTTGAAATAGTGATTGAAACTACAAGCCTCTTCAATATATTCTTGATGGATTGAAATACTTATTAAGTGAACCCTCATTACGGTAGCAATCCAGGAATGGTAACTGATAATATGAATGTTTGCATCTTAAGAAAGGATTCAAAGACCATTTCTTGTCAATCATCACTGACATATCATATTTTTGACCTAAACGTTTTAAAATGCAGTGAAGGTTTACATAAGTAACCGTTTTCAATGGGAAATAACTTTCATCTCTGTATTGTGATAAGTGTCGCATAAGATATATTCCCCCATACATTTGAAACAGTTTCCCTCATGTATTTGAAATTTTCCTTTCAATTGGAAATTCCGACAAGTTCAGAAAGACTTCTTGTTATTTTCAGATTACCATGCCCTAGATAAAAAACCTGAAGATCTCTATCTGCCGGCTTATTCTATCGCTCTTCAAAGTTTTGGCTTCAACGAGGAAAATGCTCTTCAAAGTTTCGGCCATGACGAGAAAAAGGGGAGAAAAAAGGGGGAATATGTGTGCAGTCTTTGTGGAAAGTGCTTCAGTGATGCAAGTGGACGCAGCAAACATATTAATGCTGCTCACAGAAATCGTCTTTTTCACTGTACTTGTGGAAAAACTTTCAATTATCAGACAAACTTTATTAGGCATAAAAAGACATGTCCAATATGGCTGACACACTCTGACTGATGTGCTATGAATTTAGCCTTCTATGCTTTTGAACAATTTTTTTTCCAAAAATAAGTTACAGAAGAGAGTGGTTATAATGATACAGTTTTACTGTAGTACAAGTGATTTTGCTCAAATATAACCGTGCCAAGGAAATAACAGTTATGGTAGATACAGGATCATATTCTCTACCGTCTGTTAAAATTCTTCCTAACTGACAAACTTATTATTATACTCCCGCCTTACAGCGTAAGCGGGGGTATATAGCGTTCATTCTTTCCGTCCGTCCGTCTGTCCGTCTGTCCGTCTGTCCGTCCGTCCCAAAACTTTGTGCGGAGCAGATCTCCAAAACTATGCATGCTAGCCTCATCAAACTTCGTACACATGTCAACCATGATCCCTAGTTGTGCCTTTTGAGGGTTAAAACTATTTCTGATTTTTCATTTTTGGCGGTTTCCATGGAAACATGACTAAAAAGTGACTCTTTGAGGAAGTCGTTTTGTACGGAGCATATCTCCAAAACTATGCATGCTAGCTTCATCAAACTTCATACAGATGTCAACCATGATCCCTAGTTGTGCCTTTTGAGGGTTAGAACTATTTCTGAATTTTCATTTTTGCGGTTTCCATGGAAACGTAACTAAAAAGTGACTCTTTAAGGAAGTCGTTTTGTGCGGAGCATATCTCCAAAACTATGCATGCTAGCTTCATCAAACTTCATACAGATGTCAACCATGATCCCTAGTTGTGCCTTTTAAGGGTTAGAACTATTTCTGAATTTTCATTTTTGCGGTTTCCATGGAAACGTGACTAAAAAGTGACTCTTTGAGGAAGTCGTTTTGTGCGGAGCAGATCTCCAAAACTATGCATGCTAGCTTCATCAAACTTCATACACATGTTAACCATGATCCCTAGTTGTGCCTTTTGAGGGTAAGACCATCACATTCTTTAAATTTTTGGCGGTTTCCATGGAAACATGACTAAAACAGTGACTCTATGACCAAGTTCTTTGTCCGGCGCATATCTCCCAAACTATTGATGCTAGCTTCACCAAACTTCATACACTTATCAATCATGATCCCTAGTTGTGCCTTTTGAGGGTTAGACCATCACATTCTTTTAATTTTTGGCGGTTTCCATGGAAACATGACTAAAACAGTGACTCTATGACCAAGTTCTTTGTCCAGAGCATATCTCCCAAACTATTCATGCTAGCTTCACCAAACTTCATACACTTATCAACCATGATCCCTATATGTGCCATTTGAGGATTAGACCATCACAATTTTTTTAATTTTTGGAAACATGACTAAAACAGTGATTCTATGATAAATTACTTTGTCCTGAACATATTTCATGAAATATACATCTCAGCTTCACCAAATTTGCTACATATGTCAATCATGATTGCTGGATATGCCTTGTGAGAGTTAAACGATATATATGGATTTTCTTCTCTGTGGTTTCTTTGGAAAACATAACTTACCAAGTGACTCAACAAAAATAATTTTGTCCGCAGTGCATCTCGTAGAATATTCATGATAACTACCTCAAATTTGAAACAAAGATCAACCATTATCTATAGATGTACCCTTTTAATTGTAAAACCTATTAATGAATTCGGTATTTGGGTTTCAGTTGAAAGAAGACTTACACAATGACTTACTATGTACTCAACTATCATACTTTAACCATTATTAATCAGTTTTACTATTTGAAATTCTTTGAACAAAGTGGAGAGCGGGGGTATGTGAGCTTTGCTCGCTTCTTCACTTGTTTTCAACAGCCAAGTCAAAGAAGACCTTGTTTAAAAGCTTCCAGCTTTACTGATAATTATATTGCCTTGCCTTTTAATGCTGCAAGAGAAAAGTGGGTTTGAATTTTGACAAAGCCAGTCGACCACCTTTGTTTCATATAATATTATGTGTCTTGATTTTGTCGCAATTTTTTAAAGGGAAGAAATGTTTGATGTTTATGTTTTATGTTATTGAAAGGACTTTTTTTTACAATGAAACATTGTATAGAAAAAAACATTTTGTTGATTCTGAACTGTATTCTGCAAGCTAAGCCATTATGCAAGATTTTAAGCCTGTACCATTTGTCGCAAGTGAAATTTGAATTCTTAAATTAAACATTTAACAGTTTGAGATTTGCTTTTTTTCTGAAACAATTATCTAACATTCACAACTGCCAACCATTCTAGTTTGGCAGGGACATGATGAAACCCTTATCTTTATCTTTGTGGGCCAACAATAAGTTTCAAGTTCTGACAATGAATCAAGAGACAAGAAAAGAAAATGTTTTCTAGACATCTGAAAAGAACTTTTCCAAAATATATGTAGTAATAAAAATTGCATTTTATATAAAATCATTTGATTGTTTTGTCAAGGACCTCGATTGCACTTTTTAAGAAGTTATATAAGTTGCCTTGACTTGGCTCAAATACTTTCACGTCTCCGACCAAGGTACTGAAACAAGTGAAATACCAACCTCACAACTGGTGGGCTCAACATGCACTCTTCACAAGGCCCGCTGACTCTCTGCAGTTTGAAATATTGATTAAAACATTGGAAGATCATGATGTGTGACACCCCTTTTCCAGAAACTTCAAACTTTTCCAGAAACTCCCAAAAATTATTATCTCGATCTAGTCTAAGACTTGATTCAATGTTGACACGTATTTTCTAATCCAAAATGATAATTTACTAGTTACACCAAAACAGCACATCCCTGCCAAACAATGATGCTGCATCTGTGTCTGTGTTTGCATTAGAAGAGTTGAATTAATAATAATGGTTGCATTTATGTAGCGCACTAATGATTAGTTGACTCTGATCTAAACAAGTCGAAACATGTCGTTCAACGGCCTTCATCATCGCCTTTACTAAGGAAACCCAATTTTACTTCTTGGTGAACAAAGGATTAGTTTCGTACTTCAAGTCCTTAAATGTCATCCTTTGAGGGGCAGGCGGCCTACCTTCAACCTCTACAGTTTACCCATCAATGAAGTGGGTCACCGATTCATCGCATGACCCATTGTTGCTTAACTTCATCAACTGAGCAATTACAGAAGCATATTTGCACAGCTATTTTACCTCATAAGTAGATGAAAAAAATCCATATTGAAGAAACAATCTTACAAGACGTAACCACTTGCTTCTTCGAATTAGGTCCTTACATGCAATTTTATAAAGTCACAGGATATTGATATAAATACGTCTGCTGAAGTGTTGATTACAAAACTCTAACTTATCACCTGGAAGATATAAATTTAGCAACATGTATCATACAAGACATTTACAGTCCCTTTTCATTTCAGGTATGTCTCAATGGTTGTGTACAATTGTTGCTAACATAATGACCTTACCTAAACTAAGAACATATTTACAAGACTGGACACTGCCTTTTTGTGATTTCAGGTTCACCAGAAAAGCAAAAAGGACTTGAAATCTGTCCCAAGAAAAGTACTCTATCCAAAATGCTCAAGCACAAAGGACAACCTTCTTCACCACACACTAAAAGCGTTGGCTTCTTGACCAAATTCCTCAACCAGAAAGGTCTGATTTCTTCTAGTCAACTGGCACAGGGTGAAGAACGTAGGACCAGTCCTAAAGAAAGTAGTCCATCCAAAGCCCTTGATCCAAGAGGACCTAATCCTCGCCCATCTATCCTTGAAAAAGATCCTTTGCCTGCCCAAGATCTGATTATAAAGCAAGAACCCATGATAGAAGAAGATGATACAGATGGAAGTCATCCTATGATACAAGGACTTCAGCATCAGACTCTAGAATATGGTGGGGTCTCTTCTGAAGAGGGTAGTCCCTTTCAAATCCTCCATCGTAAGGGAGCATTCTCTTCGCCAGAAGTGCCTAAGGGTGTCATGCCCAATGACAGTCTGTTGCTAAACCAACTGCTCTTGGCCCAGCGTCAAGGATATGACAGCGGTCTTCAAGATAGTAGTTTCTTCAAACTGCTTCAACCAACTCCTCAACCAACTCCTCAACCAGTAGGAGGACCTCCCAACACAAAGGGAACCCCAGGAAAGTACCCTTGTGTTGAGTGTGGGAGGGTTTTCACAGACCGAAGCACTAGACGTAGACACTTCAATGCCATCCATGCCTGTATGGAGTTCTCTTGTCTCTGTGGGCGTACCTACAACTACAAACAGAGCTACAGAAGGCATAGAAAGACTTGCAAATTTGCTCTGAATCTCATATTATAGGTATGATATTTGCAGAAACTATGCACAAGTATGTTTATGTGGCTCTGGTTATGATGTGAGGCATCATACAAGACATAGAAAGAGATGTTGATTTGCTCTGAATCTGATATTGTAGGTATATTGCAGAAATATATTACCTCACTTTGCATAAATGATTCAGCTTGTTGTATTATTTGAGGATGGTTATTCTCAACAAATGATTTATCCCCATAGCAATCTTTTTTTTTTACTTTGCTTTGATTATGATTTAATAATCTTCATTCTTAAAAAATAATTTATGATTATGCGAATCAGATTATTACCTTGCTTTGCTTATGATTTGAGGAATTTTTATGCTAGGCAAATCATGAAATGTTTTTAATGTTTTATGAAAGGACACTTATCCTGCTGCAACAGTTAAAAAGGAAATTGTGAAATGGCTTGAAAACAGGAAATCAGAAGAACACAAGCATAATAATGGTAGTAAAAAAATCTGATTCAGCCATATGAGTTTTCTGTGAAATTCAGATTGCTTGTTAATTTAAGTTTCATTTGTTTTTAACCATTTTGTCATTAATCAGTTTGTAATAATAGATTCAGTTAAATAGCTCATTCTTATGACCTGGTTTCTCAAGGTTAAGTTTTGAGATTTGGTAAATGACTTGGGGAATCTTCTTCAATGTGGTGGTTATTCAATGATAAGAGTAGAGATTTTATGTTCAAGAACTAGTTAGCTTGTATTGTGTGATCAGTGATTGTGTTGACATTTTTCTTTCCTTGGTAGTGAAGTTAAGAGTTGAAGACTTATGTATTTTCATTAGTTGATTTCTGGATAATCTTAGTGTTTATGCTAATAGTGGTCAGTCTAACATTACATGAAATCTGTGTGGTACCTTGAGTAATGAATGCTCTCTCTGATTATGTGCTGTATTCAATTTATGATATTGAATCAGAATTTTGCTCAATATTATATGATTATTCAATGTAGGGAGAGCTCCTAATTGGCTTTGTTTTTTGCCATATAAGAATGATGACATTTAGAGGTGGGAACGATATGTTGTGTGAGTTCATGAGACATTTTCTTTCTGCCATGACTTCATAAAATATAGAATGGTTCTCAAATTCAATTGAAGGAGATTGTTTTATGAAAAAAAAATGATGGTAGAATTAGTATTGACATTCAAATGGTGAACTAGAAAGACTTTTTGTTGCTTTCAGATTATGGCGCTCATGGAAAGTCTTTTGGCACACGCAACAGGATCAGTCAATCGGATAATGCTCGCGACATAGCTATGGATCCTGTTGCCAGATATATAGACCCCTCTTTTGGAAACTACCCGTGTCCAAAGTGTGATAAAGTGTTCTCTGGGCACAGTGCCAGACGTAATCACATCAATGCCATTCATGAGAAGATCGTGTATCAGTGTCCGTGCGGGAAGTTTTACAATTACGTGCAGAGCTATTTGAGGCATAAGAAACACTGTCTGGTTAATTTGTCACTGAATTCTTGAATTGACGGAGATAGAGGATTGTCTTCATTTTCATGATTCTGTATTTTTTATGATTTTTGTATATCACATCAGAACATGTGAGGTCTTGTTATCAACTATCACGTGGGGTTAACTTTATTATTGATCATACCGCTCTGCAGACAATTTTCAGGATTTGAGATTGGTTTCACCTATCAAAAAACATTTTAACCTTGTGAATTGAGACTTTTTCCTATTAGAGATTTGTTCGTCGACAAACACCATTTGGTCATGTTTTACATAAAAACACTTCCGATGATTAGAGATCTGATCTTAACATGTAAGTTTTCCTTGAACTTTAAAGATATCTTTCTGGATCCACAATCAAAAATTGTTTGTGACTTTGTGAACTGGGAGATTTTCTTGCTTGTTGTTCATCAAATATGTATTGGTTTTGACTCACTCGATAACTAGATATACGCTTTTGGCGGATATTGTCCAAGCTGCTCACTCAATGACTTCTATTTGTAACATACTGGAAAAGGTGCTGTGTTCTGTGCATTTTGTATCTTGATACATGTTTGCTATGATGAATCATTCATTGTTTCATATTCTTCGGTTTGATCATAAAGGGTAGATTAATATTTGCTTTTGCAGTGATTATTCATGAATGACATGTTTGTACAAAATTGTGTATACAGAATTATCATGACACTCATTTCCATACATTGATTTACCTCTCCCTCATATTTTAGAAGATCAAATCCAACATGAAATACAGCATGAAACTTACACTCACCTAGCCATCAAGTACTGAACATGTTGCTTGGTGAACTTAATTACAATTAAGCAATGTAATGAATTATTTGAATTAAATTAATCAAGGATAACAAAAGACAGAGGCCATGGGAAGTTTTGCACATGGGATGAAGAATTGGTCCATGGAAATTTTGAAGTTTACAAAGTTACAAAAAAGGCCTGGAAATACCCTGTTGTCAAAGATGTCTTTCCCAAGCGCTGATTAATTCATCTTTCTTCATTTCAGGTCATTTCTCGGATTTTTATCCTGGGAGTAGACAAACATTTCCTTGTCAACAATGTCACAAGATATTTGCCAGCCAAGGGGCGAGACACAACCATATAAGGGCAATCCATGAACGCCAGGTGTTGTCCTGCCCTTGTGGCAAATCCTACAATTATCAACAGAGCTTTGCAAGGCACAAGAAGATGTGTCCAGTTGCTAGGTCTCTCAAGAATTGATAATACATTGAATTGAAATCTCAGATTTATATGGTAAGACACAGTCATATAAGCGCAATCCATGAGGATTGTCTATTCCTGCCCTTGTAGCAAATTTTGTAACTCTAAACAGAGCTTTGCAAGGCACAAGAAGATGTGTCAAGTTGAAAAGTCTCTCAAGAATTGACAAAAAGTCAATTGAAAACTCTTGATGCATGATATAAGACAGTCGTATAAGGGAAATCTATAAGAAATGTCCATTCATGCCTTTGTTGCATGTATTATAAATCTCAGCAGAGTGTTGCAAGGCACAAGAAGATGTGTCCAGTAGGAAAGTCTCACAAGAATTGATAAAAAGTCAATTGAAAACATGATAAGACACAACTATATGAGAGCAATCCATGAGGAAAGTCATGACTAACGGCAGTTTACAACTTTCAACAGAGCTTTGCAAACAGTGGCTGATCTTGAGGGCGTTCATTAGCAGCCCCGTCTAAAAAATATGTAACTTTTCTGCCTCACGAGATGAGATAAACATGGTATTTGTCAAGAAAACACAAATTTTCTATTTATTTTATGATTTAATCGTTGTATTTCTAACAGAATTGAAGTGCATTTACGTTGAGTCGGCTTCAAAGAGAGCCCGTCGCCAAAGCAACAACATGACGTCATGAGCGTGTCATTACGTCAGAGCATTGTTCGATGACGTCAGGGCATTGTTGTTATCAGTCACTAGTGACTGATAACACGTTCCATTGTTATTGTCACTAGTGACTGATAACACGGTTTACTGTCATTGATAGATCTCGGTATTTCACCGCCAATCATATAATAAATGATTGTTATACTCAATAAAAAGTGTTCAATGATTGTGTGACCTTGAAGGTCAAAGGTCAAGGTCATGAGATATGAGTTATTACAAAATGCACTAAATTTGGGTATAACTTTATCCCATTTAGCTTTTCAGAACTCATGAACATGTCTAAATGTTAATACTTCCAGGGAATCATTATGACATGTTCACTTTCAAGTTCAAAGGTCAAAGTCACGAGTAATAAAATCTCCTCAAAATTCCTTGTAAACGCGATAACTTGAAAAGTTTTTGTGCTATGAAGCTTTAACTTGTTATATATCATCCTTGGAAAAGTAAAAATTTTTGAAAAGTTTTAAGCTACAATCCGTCAAAGGTCAAGGTCACAGCAAGGTCATGACTTAAGCATGGTTTAGCGAAAATGGTTAATTTTACCTATGATGACTTTTAATCAATACATGATTGTTATACTCAATAAAAAGTGTTCAATTATTGTGTGACCTTGAAGGTCAAAGGTCAAGGTCATGAGATATGAGTTATTGCAATACCTTGTAAACACAATAACTTGAAAAGTTTATGTGCTATGAAGTTTCGATTTTGTATATATTATCTCTTGAGAAGTACAACATTTTCAAAACGTTTTGGGTACGAACTGTCGAAGGTCAAGGTCACAGCAAGGTCAACATATATGGAGAAAATGGATTAATTTAATTTTAACACTTTATTTCATTACAATAATGTTCTACTCAATGAAATGTGTTCATTGATTGTGTGACCTTGAGTGTCAAAGGTCAAGGTCACGAGAAAATTCCCAATTTGGTGAGGCCTGTAAAAGGCGGAACAGGGTAAGGCAATACCCCAAGTTCCGGGGCTGCTCTGCTTCTGCGGTATCCCGCAAACGCTAATCTAGTATTGAATTTGTGTTTGTATTTTGCTTTTGCAAGATTGCTTGAATTGTGGCAACTCCTAACATGGACATCCAGTTGTTGATGAAATTCTGATTCTGGAACATGCTGAATTTCATTTGATGGTTTCTTAAAAGTATTTGTTAATTGGTTGTTCAGTATTCCTTGAAATTTCATATCATGAAATATTTGTGAAAGTGTTTGATAGTTTTGAAATTTGCCAGGAGTGAGTTCAACATTTGGTTTGGTTGGTACAGAACAGTGGTGGAGTAGAACATGACCTATTTTTAATATTCTTTGTTCACTGTTAATGTTCACTGGTAGATACCGGTAGGCGATTTGTTTTCGGGCTAAGTTGGCAATAAGAAATTTCAGTGTTTATGTTCGGTAAAATTTTGAGTGCTTTACAGCATTGTATCTTCAATTCATTTGAAATTAGTTCTTATATAGTGTTTGAATTGTTTAGATTTGATCTTAACCAGATTACATATCTTAGGCACCATGACAATAGTGTTATCCTCGGTAGTCAGTAATTCCAATTCTTATTCGTTTCAGGTCAGTTTCTTCTAGACGAGAGTTATGCCCCGAATATCTACACAAACCTTGACCTTGGCAGTAGAAAGAGCTCGTCCTCAGCTCACATGTACCCCTGTCCTCATTGCCATAAGTTGTTTTCAGGCGGGGGAGCCAGGTACAATCATATAAAAGCTATCCATGAAAAGAAAGTGTTGTCATGCCCGTGTGGCAAGTCGTACAACTACCAGCAGAGCTTTTCCAGGCACAAGAAGATATGTTCAGCTTCCAAGTTTCAGTTGAATTGATAGGAGAAGGTTCACTAGCTTCTTGTTTTCTGAACAGAAGACATTTTTTAACTGAGTCATTTAAAATCGGGAATCTGAAATACTCTTTGAGATAAAGCTGAGAAAAATGAGGTCTTTCACGATGTTCATGTTTGGTTTCTTTGGTCCATTTGGTTGAAAACAACGATGGTCATTTGGGAGAGAACAATGATGGTCATTTGGGAGAGAACTATGGTCATTTGGGAGAGAACTATTATCATTTGGTTGAGAACTATGGTTGAGAACTATGGTCATTTGGGAGAGAACAACGTTGGTCATTTGGGAGAGAACAACTTTGGTCATTTGATTAAAACATCTATGGAATACACTGTAGCTTGTAGTGATAGAATAGTAGCTAGATAATGATGAGCTACAGAGTCAATGGCACTATTTTTATTATTATAGATAATACACAGAAATAAGGTTGATGTTTATGAGCTAGAAGGGCTTTACCAAAACAATCAATACAGATTACATAGTCACTTTAATAAACAAACCTTATTTTACTCCAAGATGAAATGTTTTTATCTTCTTGAACAAAATGTAAGTGTAATTATATTGACAAACAAACGTAGCATTGATATTATTTCTGAATAGTTGATAAAACTACCAAATCATTTTGTTGCCGCACTTGTATATGTCATATGTATATGTAAATATGTAAATTGGACTTTCTAATCAAAGAATATTGAGTGACTTTTAAATGGAAATATCTTTGCTGTTACTGAACATGGTCAATTTTGCATAAAAAATATATATATCTCTAACCTGCACATATATTGGAATTTGCATTCAGGAGGTTAAATGTTTGTTGTACAAAATAACAGTTTCTAGTGGTGTAAATATTTCTTCTTGACGATCCTGCCTACATTTTGCTAAATCTTTTACTTACACAGTATTTTTATTTGATTCAGATTTGGAATCAATTCATATGGCTTGTTATCAATGTTTATCAAAGAGAATGGAAAGATAAACAAGTACTGATAATCCACTTATTTGTCTGATTTTATGTTCAAAATATGATTTTTAGTTGACTTTAGTGGTAATTATTGTTATAATCTGCTTCCAATGCATTGTTTTAACTAGACATTTCATTTTGGTAAAAACATTAAGAAGACAATTTTCGAAGATATCAAAATATCTGTCATGGAAAGTACTCTGTGGAGATTTGTTGATTATTTATCACTTTTTTGTCCTATGATCTGTTTTCCTGAACTTAAAAAGTAAATCTGTACTATTGAAAGTGTGATTCCAAATATAACAATGTTACACAAAGTTCATTTAGAAGGCACAAGAAATTTATTCATGCAAACCTGTAATCCCTATATAGAATTTGTGATGAGACTTGAAAACGATTATTTCATTAAATGTCCTTGTTACGCCATTTCAGTGTTGTCTTTCTTTTCACATACCAATATTAATTTGGCAAGTACACAAGCTTCAACTCCTGAGACATGATGTTACTCTTTCAGATGATGGATGGTATTCAGGGCAATCTACTGAGCACTGTTTAAACCAAGACCCCAGGGCAGTGCTGGGACAGTACCCTTGTCCAAATTGTTACAAATCATTTGCAAGCCACGGGGCGAGAAGAAACCATGTTAATGCTATCCACAAGAAGGTTGTGTTTTCTTGTGTCTGTGGGAAGACTTACAAATACCAACAGAGTGTTTTAAAACACAGGAGAACTTGTCCTGTGTATTTGTCTCAACAGAATCCAAACAGGCCACAATATCATTGAAATGGCTAAGAGCTTGTTTCACAACTTAAACACTGGTGTTCGAAGTTTTTGTGAATCACGTACACGATCCGTGTTTGACCAAAGATTGTTGTAAATAAACACAAGAAAATATGATTCATAAGCTCATCAATCCTCTTGGTAAAGTCAAACATATGAACACTTCCCGTCATTAAAGACATGAAAAGTAGAGATGATGTATTTACTCAGCCAACAACTGAAATATTTAGTCATTGTATCCAGTTGAACATTTCCTGTAGGAATCTAATTGTTTGAATAAGCAATCATTCAAGCCATGGTTGGACTGAAACAGATCTGAAATAGTCGTAGGTCAGTTATGCACACAGTTTAAGATTATTAGATATTGAACATTAATTGTTGATTGGTCTCCCAATAAAAACTAAGAACTGAAACACACTAGATCTGCAATATGTGACAGTCATATATTGGTGATAGTGTTTGTTTCCATAACCAATATGTATCATATAGCAGTGTATCCGTTCAAGAGGGACAAACCGCTTGAGAAAAAAACCTCTTTTCAAGAATATTGTTTGTAAGTTAATTTTCTTATCGACAACATTTGCATGGAAATGAGTTTATAAAAATGGGCTAATGATTGGTTAATTCAAGTTGGAAGAGAGGCTTTTAGTTTTCAAAGTTTTTTCAAGAATAAATCATTATAGATAAAGAGAAAAAAGTCAGATTCTTCTATGGTTTCATACATATCTTATTAACATGTAAGAACACAAAAGAAGAAACAATTCCAAAAAAGTTGATGAATTTAGTATATATATTTGTCGAATCCGAGAGAAACTTTGTGTACAGTTTCATATATAAACGTCTTGACACTTACAGTGATACTTTTTTGCCTTTATATGTTGAAGTATAACTGTTATCTGAGGATACACCAAAAACAGAAGACTTACACGGTGTAACCACAATAATTGAAAAACTTAAATTGTCATGCATAATGATTACTGTTCTTAGAAACAAACATCAAAACCCATAGCAGAGATAAGACCAAACCTTTTAATGCTTTCAGGTTATTCACATGAAAGCAACACCTCGAATCAAGTCCACTACTATGGCAAAGTCCCTTACACAAGAACAGAGCCTCATTGGAACTCAACTTCCCTCTTTAATCCAAGCTTGGGCTCAAGAAGCATCTCGGCAGATGCCCAAAGATTTGGATGTTCCAAATGCAACAAGATGTTTGCCAGTAGTGGGGCAAGGAGGAACCATATGAACGCTATCCATAATGGGATGACCTATACCTGCTCTTGTGGCAAACATTACAATTATCAACAGAATTATCTCCGACACAAAAAGACTTGTCAGTTTGTCTTGCAGAACTGACAAGGATCCAGAAATATTAAATATACTGATCTGAGCCTATGAAACTCCAATGCAACGTTTTTGCAAGGTTGGGGATTGGAGGCACTTATGAATGCTATTCACAATGGGATGCCCATTTTTCTGCTCTTGGGCAAACATTATGATTATCAGAATTAACAGAATTATTTCAGGCATACAAGACTTGACAACATATCATGCAGAACTGAGAGAAACACAACGAAACATAAACATGATTAGAAATGGGATTAACTATATCTGCTCTTGTGGAATATTCCCAGCAGAATGATCTCCAGCAAAAAAGGACTTGTCAGTATGTCTTACATAACTGCCAGTAACTACATTAATGCTTTTCAACATGGTATGACCTGTATATGAATGTTAGTTGAATTTGTCTATTTTTTCCACCAGGATTACTTCAGGTTAAAATGACTTGTCAGTGTGTCTTGCAAAATTGAGAGTTACACAGAATGGTCCATGAACAAAATGAATAAATGGATAGCCTCTTATCTGCATTTAGGTATCTAGGTATCATCAATCTAGTTAAAACATATGGCTCATCATTTCCACATAGGTTGAAACAATAATTGAAACTATTTTGAATATTGCAGCATTTGGTTAAAGGCAAGGTTCATGTATGACATAAGCTCCTTCCAATGAGAAGTGATACAAATTTTATCATGAAAAGGACCTTATAAATTTTTTACATCATTATGTTAAAATAGAATTGATATGCTATTGTCATTGTCTTTGTTTTCATTAAATGTTTTGATATATGTAAAATTTGAAATTTGTTGAAAGTTCGGAAACAAAATTTAAGTTTTATTTCATTTGCAAGAGTAGATTTACATTATTTTATCTCAACATTCAGGAGTCTTTGTCAAAGAATGATAAATCTGTTCCTGTATTGTTTGATTGCTTCTTTTATAAAAATCTGTAATTTTTGTTGTGTGTTTGAAATTTCTTGTTGACAATGTTTCTGATTAACACTGTTGTATTCATGTTGCTTTCATCGACACTCAAGTGCTTTTCCACCCTTCTCTGCATTCCAATCACTGAGTTAAGAGTGTTAGTTGTTGACCATAAGACATTGTTTCTGATTGACATTGTTGTTTATCATGTTGCATTCACCAATAACCAAGAGCTTCAACCTTTCCAAGCATGTTTCTCTGCCTTCCAAGACCAAATCAACATCTCCAGAGTTTCCTTATACTTCCAGGTCTTCAAGGATATCAAAGTCTCGGACCCTCTCACCAACGTTTCCAAGCCTCGTCAGCATTTGGTCGAACAAATTACAACCAATCACATGGCCGTCAAACTTTCGGGTGGCCGCTTCATGTCCAATCATCTTTCAAGGATCAGTCTACTTTCGGGGATCTAAGTCATCCAGTTCTGTCCTTATGTTCGGGACTGAATGTTCCTGAAGCTACCCTGTCTTGTCCAGATTGTGACAAGCTGTTCATGACATCCAGAGCCAGAACTCTCCATATAGAGGCTTGTCATGATCAGCTGAACTTCCAGTGTGTCTGTGGCAAGGCTTACAAATACAGAACAGGCCTCCAGAGACATTTTCGGCAAAGTAAAGTCTGTGTACTGGCAATGGAAGCGGCTGAACAGGATAAACTCTTGCCATCAACTGACACCTAACTTGAGAAGCATCATTCCATCAACTGACAACTATTTTTGAGGTTGAATGTGAATTACATCAGGTTTTAAGCTTCAAATCCCAAAACCAGGATTTTTTATTTGACGTCAATATTGAACATTTTCTGACCTAATGTGATAATTTTATTGGTGGGACTTAAGCTTCTTTTGGAGGGTTATTGTTGTTTAAGGCAGCTGTTCTAATGTTGTTACTTCAGACAAAGCAAGACACTGCATGTGGTGGCTGTCAGTTGGTGTGTGGCAAGGTTTACAAACATAGAACAGGGGATCAGAGACACAGTGTATGGCAATGAAAGCACAAATACTGAGATACTTTGAGAGGAATATTCATTAAAACAGAATTTCAGCTGTGCTTGCAATGGATGAAGTAGAATAAGTTAATCTCTTGCAATATGTTGATAACTAATTAAAAAATACATTGTTAAATTGAGGGTAATATCCATTTAAAGCAGGAGTTCATCATATGGCAAAACAGGAAAACTCCTTGCTAGTTACTGACAACTAGTTTTAGAAGTCTAGACTCTATAGCCTGGCTGGTCTCAAGCTTCCATCAAGACTCTTGTCTTTGGAGATGGCTGATGATGTAGTGGTTGTTCATGAGTTGCAGTTTGATTCTTAAGAACATGTTTACATCTTAGGTGGCTAGAGATCATGAGTTACAGCTATCATGCTTACAAATCCAGTTCTTGCCTAGAGACATTTATTGAAACACATTAAGGTCAACTTGAACAATTATATACTGGTATTTTTATTTCATATTTGAAACAGAACAACTCCGAAAATTATTTCTTTGGGCAGAACTAGAACAAAGAGTATGAGGTTACAGATTTGGGTTCAGCTCTGAAACTAACTTTTCTTTTCAAAGTCTTAACTAACTTAGATAATTTTCTTTAGAACAATTTTGATGTCTTGCTTGAAAGTGATGGCTTTTTCTGTTATCCCTACCTTATTTCATTTAAAAGTTTGTTGAATTATTGTTCTGAAGTTCTTTGGTACTCGAGAAAAGCAAGTTTGATGTTTCGTACATGGTGTATTTGCAAGTGTCAATGTTTCAATCATTTGGTATATTGTGTATATGTAAATTTTGATAATGGCTGCCAGTCAAGATAGTCATTCATAACACATTGGTTCAATTATTATTTTTAATAAAATCTTAATATTTTTTTTGTCGTCTGTCTTGTATTTAACACAGATGTTATTAAACCTACATTCATGACAATGGCATGAGGTTTTGAGCCAGGAATCTGTTGTGTTTCTTATTCATTGAACTAAAATATTTTGAATGATCAAGTCCTGATTGCAGAATATCAAAAATATATTTGCCGTACCATTTTGATGACATATGAAGTTTTCTTTTTTGTCTACTATAATCTGCACACATTGACATTTATGTACTTCAAACTAGCAGAATTTCAAAGACAATTTACATATTTCGAAAGATATGGTATAACTCCCTACTAAAGTACATATTCTCATCCCTGTTTCAGGAGATGAACATAGCTTCAGAGATTGGTCGACCAACAGTTGGAATCAAACTTCATCAAGTTTAAAAAATACACCAAACATGCCAGGCTTATTTCATGACACAGCCAACAAAACATCTTACAACACATCAATGACAGAAGGTTATGGCCAAGATGCAGCTACTTACGATATAGCAAATTATCTTGATAACATCGTCAAAACAAATTTTGCAACAACCAGTAATAACAATGGAGGTAGAAGTATTCCTTGCATGACCACCACTGCTAATGCGGATGGTCTTTATCCATGTAAGGTCTGTGGGAAGTGTTTCACCCAGGGGATCTCAAGAAAGATCCACATGGAGTCGCAGCATGAGAACATTACGTATCAGTGTGTATGTGGTAGACTGTATAGATCAAAGCGAGCTTTGAGGAGACACCGACAGCAATCCGGGTGTCTTGTGAAATAGATTTCTAACAGTCTTTGTTAACATGGTAATATGTGTAATAGACTTTGAATGCTCTTAGTTAACATGGTTCTATTGAAAAGTGTTTGAAACTTGGAGAATTTCAAAAAGACAACAATCTTGTTGTCCTGTCTAAAAGATTTCAAATTGTCTTAGGCAACATGGAAGAATCTATGGAAGGTTGTTCGAATCTTTGAGAGCTGTAAGAAGACATGGAAAATGATTTCAAATTGTGTCATTAACATTCAAGTCATTAGGAAACTTTATAGAAACTTCCAAGAGCCCATTTTCTCATTACAGTATCAAAAATAGAATATGGGCATGGTTGAATCTGACAAGGTATGCATGCATGCAAAATAAACCACTTTGTAAGCATAAGTGAGAGCTTCTTCATCCTTTTTCGTTAATACTCTAGATGCTAATGTAATGATACTCTCACTTAGTTGTTTTCCACCAATCAGAACAACATGTTAACATTTCTGTATGTGACTTGAAAACATTCTGCAAAATATTGAAAATAAGACTTTAATCATATTAAAAACTCCATGCTATTCTCCCTGATTTAGAAAATGTTTGATATATGAGTGTGGACGTAAGTAGCTGTTATTTAGCTATACCCTTTCTGCTTCCAGGTGTCGGATCTGTCATCACAGGTCTTGGGTCTGGTCTCACCAGTCAGATCGCTGAGGGTGAAAGATCTCCCCCACACACATTCGTGGTACCATCCAGTGACCCAAGAGTCTCTCGTGGACCCTCTCAGTCTAATCCTTCATATGTCTTCAACCAAAGATTTACAGAACCTTCCAAACCTGAATTTTCCATTAACACAATGTCTCACATTCACCCTTACTCAAACCCTTATTTCGATCCCGGATTTCATGGGTTGTCAAAATCAATGAGAACTCAAAGTTCTTCACGGACATTTCCTGAGTTGCTCAGTCCAAACAATCAAAGAACAACCGATTCATCTCAGGAAAGTCAGCATATCCATCAGCAAGGTTCCTCTCAATCCTATTCCAAACCTAACAAGGATTCAGCAATGGATCCTCTTCCAGAAAAGACTCATGCTTATCCTGCAGGAAAGACTCCAGAGAGTTCTGGGTATGAATGCTGGCAGTGTGGCAAGGTTTTCAGCAGATCCTCCACAAGGAAGGACCACATTGAAGCAGTTCATGCTAGTGTGACCTACTCATGTCCTTGTGGCAGAGTCTACAAATATCAGTGTGGATTCAGGCAGCATCGCCAGAAGTGTGCCCTTGCTGTAGGGAATCGACCAATCAAACACTTGAATCTTGACTTGGCAAGCTTGTGATGGATTGACTTATGCTCTGTTTGACGGTTGTGTGTTTGTGTCAGAGTCTACAAGTATCAGTATCAGATTTGGGCATCATCCACAGAAGTGTGCTTGGGCTGTTTGAAGTAGATCTTGTGATGGGTTGACATTTGTGATGGAGGAATGCTGCCACATTTTGCTTCCTGTTGGCAGAATGTCAATTGAATTTTCAATCTTCAAACTTGTGACTGGTTGCTTGGCTTGTGTCAATACTATGATCACTGTTTTATTTAATTTCGTTGTACAATTTTGGATATATTTTTTACTAGACCTGTTAACATATCAGTCTTGGTTTCGCTAACAGGTTGACTTATGTGTGCTGCCTTTTTTAAACATCGAGGAAATATATTTCTAAAGTTAAAATGATAATAAGAGTAGATTTAACTTGAAAAGATAGTTGAATGTTGATTGAGCAAACTTGTGAGAGGTTGTTAGTGGTTTATGGCCCCAAAAAATCAAGAAATAATTTGTTTTTACATAACAAGGAGTTATTGTCATTAAAGTGTTTTTGCTGTTTGAATATTGATAATCTTTATCATTTAAATTTTAATCCCAGTTTTACATGTTTTGTTTGATGTCCTGTGTTGACGGACAAGACGATTCATCAAGTTTCTTTTGATCTAGGTATCTAATCAAGTATGTCCTTCTCAAATCCTGTGAGAAAAAAACATTTTATTTGCTCAGATGGTTTTTGACAAATGATACTTTTAAGTTTTATATTTTGAGAAAGATTTCTGTAAATCATATTAAGGTTCTTATGTCAATATTTCCCCAAAGTGTTATGATTTGTTTACAATAAAAATTCAAATGAAAAACATGGCTGTTGTGTTTGGTATTGTTATTTAAAAGATTTTCAACCAATTTTGTAAAATATTTGTCATGTTTCAAGGCCTCCATGGAAATGAAAGAATAAGTCTTGGTCTTTTCTTGCTTGCAGATCTGACTGCAGGGAGAGGTCAAGGCTATTCTTTCCATTCCATGGTTGGCTACAGAAACACGCAACAAAATTTTGGTCCAAATCCCTTCTTTGAGCTCCAAGGGTCTGGTAGTGTTAGACAGGCCTGTTATAAATGTGACGAATGTGATAAATGGTTCACCGAGACCGGCACACGAAAAGCCCACAAGGAAGCAGTTCATAATAACGTGACATACTCCTGTCCCTGTGGGAGGGTGTACAAGTATAGGAGTGGATTCCGCTTGCATCGGCAGAAATGTCCTCATGCTGTTGGAGTTGAACCAATAAGACACTCCGCAAACCAGTGATCAGGATACAGGGCTGTAAATGTCATAAGCAGTGTTTGAAAATTATATATATTGGAACTTGTTCCCGACGAACACATCAATCCAATTTCAAGAAGTTTTGCTGAAAATATAACAATGTTTCGAGAGTGTTGAATGTAATACAAAAGAAATTTATGAAATTTAACTAAGGTTCAGAGTTCAAAATCTAATTAATATACTGCAAATCATAAACAAATCTGCTGTTAAATGTTTCTGCAACATATAAACACAACATAAGTATCCTTTGGGATACAAAGTCAAGTTTATTCAAATATTGATCACCAACAATCAGTTCAAAACCTGATCAGTACATAAATGGAACAACCACATGGCATTATTGGTGTTTTCTGACTTCTTTTCAATAAGGAATCCAAACAATACCTAGCAATTATGGCATAATATTGAAAATCAAAATCAATGTTACAAAGTAAATGTGAGCTTATGTCATGGCGCTTCGTCCGTCGTCCGTCTGTCTGTCCGTCCGTCCGTCTGTCCGGCCGTCCGTAAACTTTCACGAAAATGACTACTCCTCCTAAACAAATACAGATATCATTCTGAAATTGTATTATGTTATACCCATGGTGATTCCTCACAGAAAGGTAGACGTTTCAGTTTTGAGAATCCAAGATGGCCGCCATGACAGCCATATTGAATTTTCAATTAGATTTCATGAAAAAGACTACTCCTCCTAAACGAATACAGATATCATTCTGAAATTGTAGTATGTTATACCTATGGTGATTCCGCACAGAAAGGTAGACGTTTAAGTTTTGAGAATCCAATATGGCCGCCATGGCAGCCATATTGAATTTTCAATTAGACTTCATGACAAAGACTATTTCTCCTAAACCAATCTAGATATCATTTTTAGCTCACCTTTACAAAGTAAATGTGAGCTTATGTCATGGCGCTTCGTCCGTCGTCCGTCTGTCTGTCCGTCCGTCCGTCCGTCTGTCTGTCTGTCCGTCCGTCCGTAAACTTTCAGGAAAAAGACTACTCCTCCTAAACGAATCCAGATATCATTCTGAAATTGTAGTATGTTATACCCATGGTAATTCCTCACAGAAAGGTAGATGTTTCAGTTTTGAGAATCCAAGATGGCCGCCATGGCAGCCATATTGAATTTTCAATTAGATTTCATGAAAAAGACTACTCCTCCTTTACCAATCCAGAAACCATTCTGAAATTGTAGTATGTTATACCCATGGTGATTCCTCACAGAAAGGTAGACGTTTCGGTTTTGAGAATCCAAGATGGCCGTCATGGCAGCCATATTGAATTTTCAATTAGATTTCATGAAAAAGACTACTCCTCCTATACGAATCCAGATATCATTCTGAAATTGTAGTATGTTATACCTATGGTGATTCCGCACAGAAAGGTAGACGTTTAAGTTTTGAGAATCCAATATGGCCGCCATGGCAGCCATATTGAATTTTCAATTAGACTTCATGACAAAGACTATTTCTCCTAAACCAATCTAGATATCATTTTTAGCTCACCTTTACAAAGTAAATGTGAGCTTATGTCATGGCGCTTCGTCCGTCGTCCGTCTGTCTGTCCGTCCGTCCGTCCGTCTGTCTGTCTGTCCGTCCGTCCGTAAACTTTCAGGAAAAAGACTACTCCTCCTTTACAAATCCAGATACCATTCTGAAATTGTAGCATGTTATACCCAACGTGATTCCTCACAGAAAGGTAGATGTTTCAGTTTTTAGAATCCAAGATGGCTGCCATGGGAGCCATATTGAATTTTCAATTAGATTTCGTGAAAAAGACTACTTCTCCTAAACCAATCTAGATATACTTTCTAAATTGTAGTATGTTATGCCTATAGTGATTCCGCACAGAAAGGTAGACGTTTCAGTTTTAAGAATCCAAGATGGCCGCAAAAGCAGCCATATTGACTTTTCAGCTGCAATGACACATCATTATTATTAAATTTTAAGCTTTCATCAAGTGATCACTTGCATCAAATTTATTCTCTAATTTGAACTTACTAATCATAATATTATCTTGAATATGGAATATTTAAGATTGTCATGCAAGTTGTTCTATATTTTTAAGTGTTTTTAAAAAAAAATTAAGATATAAGACAAACATAATTAATTAATTTGCTTAAAATCTTCATGGCAACTAGCTGCAAAAACCCAATCACATTAAACATCATGTTAAATTTTAAACAATGGTATCTCCCTTATATTCCTTTAAATACCACACATAAGGGGTCAACCAGAGTTCAGATATGCCTCTAGAGTCCACAATGCTATTCTAATACACATCCTGATACAGGCTGCTAGCATCACAGTGTCAGCTGCTAGTCTGTTGCATAATCAACCTGACCCAATTGATTTTGCAGAGCAATATGCTATATGGCCATGTGTATGCAATAAGAGTTATGGAAATTAGACTTGTAATCTCATGACAGTGATATGTTCTTTCTAAGAATAACAACTTACACAAAAGTTGTCATCAATAAGTTTTGTGTTTAGCAATCTTCATGATAAGTTGATGTGGAAAGAGTTATTTTGTATCAGGTTCCATTTCCTGTGTTTACTCATATTTGTACCATTTCTATATCTAACAGAAGTTCTTCTTGACACAAAATCAATTTAGGACATAAGCTAACTATGTTTTGTGAAATTATATATATTTTTCACAACAATGCATGTTCTCTCCCGTCAAATTTTTAAATACCACACATAAGGGCTTAGCCAGAGTTCAGGTTTACATGCTCAGCACACTATTCTTCTCCAAATCCACAAAGCCAAATCCACAAATTGCTACACTTTCCTTAAGGATCTGGGGCTAGCAGCCCTGCCTGCTTGTATGTTGCTTAGTTATCTTTACTTAATTGATAAATACAACATAATGATATATGGCAATTATCATGTCTAAGCAATGGACTTTATGGAAAGTATATAAATTGACTTTATGAAAAGTATACTTGTATTCTATTAATAATAATACTTTTTACAAATAACAATTTAAACAAGTCAAGAATCAGCTTTTGTGTACAACAATCTGCAAGATGAGTTAATATTAATAAGTCAAGAATCTGCTTTTATGTACAGTAATCTACATAAGTTATTGTAGAAAGAGGTAATTTGTATCAGGTTCCAGTTCCAATACCATATGTTTTATGAAAACCTGTAAAACTAAATGATAATTGTATCATGCTGAAGGGGCTCTGGGAACAACATGTCAACATAGAAGTCATTATTTTTCAATTAGATTTCAGGCCAAGTACTTCTCCTACTAAATCAATTAAGATATCATTCTGAAAAGTGAGTATTTTTTTATATAGTAATTCCTGACAAAGACGCATTCATTTTATTATCAAGAATCCAAGATGGTCAATATGTCATTTATATTGAATTTTCAATTATATTTAATAAAATTCATTGAAAAGAATACATTTCCTGGTCAATCAAATGAATGTGTTTATATTTGTATTGATGCACTTGTTGTAATATTTATCAACACTATAAATACAGTTACAAAAAAATTTATGAATCATCTTTATCTGCGAACAGCCTGAACCATGAGTGTTTTAATAAATCCTTTTAAATTAAACATATAATGATATCAGTGGGTTACATAATTCCTGACACTTCATAAAAGGCCAAATAACATAGCCAGTGAGGGATCTGATTACGATCTGAACGATGATTATCTAGATAATTATAATGATCAATTGATCATTCAATTCAAACAAATCCTTTTCAAAAGCATTTAAAATGATTAAATTTGTTCACTCTCAACACTAACTGTTGCTTCCATGCAATTAATATTAAAATACTTCAATAAACATATTACTGAGTTGACCTCCAGATTATTTCTATAGCAAACCTCTCTTCTACCCCCACCCCTTCTATCCTCCCTTCCCCTCCTCCCCTTTCCTCTCCTGTCCTTCCATTGCAAACCTCTCTTCTACCCCCCACCCCTTCTATCCCCCCTTCCCCTCCTCCCCTTTCCTCTCCTGTCCTTCCCTTGCAAACCTCTCTTCTATCCCTCCTTTCCCCTCCTATCCTCCAGCCCCTCTCCTGCAACTCTGAGTATCTGTATTGCATACTGAATTAAGGGGAAGACACTCACATTATGGAATGACAGTAACTTACATAAGAGGATAAGTTACATAAGCTACATGCAGGTGCAAGAGGTCATCACAGGTCATCATATCTAGTAATTAGCATAAACCCCATGTGGCTAGCCTATTCTGACCAATCAGATTGCACTAACATATGTCAAGATTTAAGATATTAGGAAATCTTCAGTTAGAATCACATGAGACATTGACCTGGACAGTTTACTTTGGCAATTGGACTTATTCTTAGCTGAATTTGTGATTTGTGTCAGAGGGATATATTCCAAATGTTTATGTGCATCTTTTTTTAGTTCTTTGGAAGTTGAGAGTGTGACTAATCTAACATTGGATTAACCAGTTTGTTGACTTTTGTGATCGTGTTTGAAAACTTTGGTCCGAGTACTGTACAAGTACTTTTAAGAAAGAATTCTTGAGATTTTCGGGACTGTTTCTTGACTTCAAGAGTCACAAAACCTGTTTTTATTGATTGACATTTAAATGAATACTCCTAAACCAATCAAGATAATGAAATTAATATGGATGCCCACATATAAGTAACATTTTGAAGATTAAAAAATACAAGATGGTCACCAATTCAGCCATAGATATACAAAAAAGTTATACAAAAACCTACTGCTTGTTAACAAATCATGATTTATTAACATTCTTGTATTAATGTTTGTTCGTGCTCTAATTTTTTACAACAGAAGACTAGCATTTTAAAAGATACAAAAATCATGATGGCAGCCATAATCAATTATCATATAAAATATGGTTACACAATTAAACTATATTACCACATCATTCATTTTAAGGTGAGCTTCTGTACCCTCGGTACTTTTATTATATTTTATGTTATACCTATAGTGATTCCGCACAGAAAGGTAGACGTTTCAGTTTTGAGAATCCAAGATGGCCGCATTAGCAGCCATATTGACTTTTCAGCTGCAGATGACACATCATTATTATCAAATTTTATGCTTTCATCAAGTGATCACTGGCACCATATAAATTCTCTAATTTGAAGTTACTAATCATAATATTATCTTAAATATGGAATATTTAAGATTGTTGTGCAAGTTGTTCTATATTTTTAAGTGTTTCTAAAAAAAATTAAGATGAAAGACAAACATAATTGATTAATTTGTTTAAAATCTTTATGGCAACTAGCTGCAAAAACTAAATCACATTAAACATGTTAACTTTTAAACAATGGTATCTCCCTTATATTCCTTTAAATACCACACATAAGGGGTCAACCAGAGTTCAGATATTCCACTATGCTGTCTAATACACATCCCAAGGCAGGCTGCTAGCATCACAGTGTCAGCTGCTAGTCTGTTGCATAATCAACCCGACCCAATTGATATGGTAGAGCATTATGCTATATGGCCATGGCCCATGTGTATGCAATAAAAGTTATGGACTTGTATTCTCATGACAGTGATATGTTCTTTCTAAGAATAGCAACAAATAATAACAGCTCTCTCTCTCTTTCATGATAAGTTGATGTGGAATAAATATGCAGATGAAAATCGAAAAGGGTTTAGTAAGAAAAGTACGGAAATTTGATTTGTCATATCTCTCTGTTGATTTGACAATGCAAAAATGTTTACCATTATAGTACTGTATGAGTTATCGGTAAATAAATTGATACTTAAATGAAAGACATCTCATGGTCACTTGACATGTAAATATTATGTGAACAAAATAAACGTGTCTTATGCATTGCTGTGTTTATGACTTTCCTCTCAATCAGTCATTTATTTTCCTTGAAAAATCTGTACTCTTGGGATTCTCAACATCCCATGCAGCATAACCATCAGTGAAATAATCTTGAAATCATATTAATGATTTACTACAAAACAAATGTAAGTGGCCACCATCCTGTAAGTAATGAATGACATTTAAATGGATACACCTAAACCAATCAAGATATCATAATGAAATTAATACGGATGCCCACATAAAAGTAGCATTTTGAAGATTAAAAAGTACAAGATGGTCACCAATTCAGCCATAGATATACAAAAAAGTTATACAAAAACCTACTGCTTGTTAACTTATCATGATTATATCATTCGTGTATTAATGTTTGTTCAAGCTCTAGTCGTTTCCAAAAGAAGACTAGTATTTTAAAAGATAAAAAAATCATGATGGCAGCTATAATCAATTATATAAAAGATGGTTACATGTATAATTAAACCATTTTACCACATCATTCATTTTAAGGTGAGCTTCTGTACCCTCGGTACTTTTATTTGTTTTTACAAATCATGAAATGATAAACCATTACATTTTAGTCCAAGTAGTATTTCAGTTGTAAACAAAATGAAGATGAATATAGTCTCTAATGAAGTACACAATAATGAAAAGGAAGAGGTTTTGTATCTGTTAAAATATTATTTCAAGTATGATTTGAACTTCAATTTCAATACCTTGAATATAGTACTCTGAACCTCAACTCATGTTAGTAATACAAGATTCAAAATGTCGACATCAATAAAATAATGTTTCTTTTTGCGTTTGTGTGTGAAACGAAAGTAATTGTCTCATTGGCTTCCTCCAACTATGTACTGTATAGACCACTCTGCTCATTATCTACCACAAGAAGTAGACCAGAAATTTCACCCAAAAAAGTTGTCATTCTCATATCATTGTCTTGAATTACTACACCAACGTCTTAATGCTCTTGTAGAATTTCCTCTTTCTTTACTTTCAGAAATGAACCAATACCTCAGGAACATCTCAAATGTCACGAGTCTAGATCAAGATGACCAGTTTTCAGTTATAACCACTCACAATCTAGAACAAAGTTTTTCATGTGAAATTTGTGGCAAAGAGTTTAACAGATTTCGAGCTCTATCAATACATCTTGAGGCTGTGCACTATAAAGTTATGTATGCTTGTTCCTGTGGCAAGAACTATAAATATCGGTGTGGATTCAGGAAACACAGACGAACATGTCCAGTAGGTCATGGAACTGATCCAATCAGATTTGTCTGCCCTCAACAACAGCAGTAAATTCATGGTGTGCTCATATAAGCAAATATTATGTATAGAAAATGCTTGAGCTAATTCAAAAGGTCTTACAAGTCAATTGAAAGCAATAAATAAGAAAAAGTTATGTATTCTGGAGATACAGTTTCAAGGTTCTGGACTGTTGTTTCAGAGACTGTTGGCTTTACCTTTGACTTTGAGTTTAGGTAAATATGTGTTATGCCATTCTCTATTTTCTATTGTTTGCATACTGAGATTTACACTACATCACCAGCTAAAAGATTGAAGGTTCAAACATACACTATTTATATGATTTGTCTCTGAAATGGAGTTTTTGTTTTCCTGAGTGGCTGAGATAATCACTGCATTGAGAGCTATAATTTTACAGGTTTGTCAGAAATGTGACAGGATATATATGGCATCCCGTATTCCATGTTGTATCGAGAGTTGGTTGAACAAGGGTTTCTACCGTACAAGATTATAAAATTTTCTCGGACATGTACTTTGTGATAACATTGTAGCTCACGCATGCATTGAGCCACTTCTGGAAGTGTGATAAGCAAGCGCTCGAGCAATGACTGTGCAGTTGACAGACACATGGCGAACATATCAGAGGCTCAGTGATATGCAAGGCAGGCCACTTTTCACTTTTGAAGAGTGTCAAACTTCAAGGTCTTTTTAAAGCATCATTTGTAGATACACCATTTTCCTGACAATTTTAGCATATCATTAGTGTTCAGTACATAGTTAAGGCCATTCAAAACAAAGGCATTCAATACATTTTTGTATATCAGATCGTGGATCTCATTTCTGACTTTTTTATGTCTAGATAGTAAAGGCTATTCAAGACTGTTTTTTTTTACTATCAAATTGTGGATCTCTATCATAAGTTATTTCAAACAATGTTCAGTACATAGTAAAGGCCATTCAAGACATTTTTTGTTGATTTCAGATCGTGGATCTCATTCAAACCAATTTCTGGCCGCCCCCACTTTGCACCCAGTTGGTTCCGCCCCAAGACTAGAACTAACGTTGCAAGAAGATCCTGCGCTCTATAACCTAATGCACCCCAGGTTGCCTGGCAATGTGAATGGATATGCTTGTGACCTTTGCGGGAAGGTCTTCACTGACCCAGGGACCAGAAAAGCTCACAAGGAGGCTATTCACGAGAACGTGACATATTCTTGTCAATGTGGGAGGACCTACAAGTATCGGTGTTCCTTCAGGAAGCATAGGCAGGGTTGTCTTCAGGGTCTGGGTTCAAACCCCATCAGATCAGTCAATGCAGATCAATATTTCTAAGGGGATCCTCTGAATAGACCTTTTCTTCAGCTTTTTTGTCAATTTCTGGGTTCAAAGGAACAGTTGATACAGATGTTTCTAATGTTACATTTTTGCAGGACTGGCTTTCATGACAACCTATCTGACAAAGATCCTTTACATGAGCTTTTCATATAATTGTTTGAATTCCTTAAACCTAAAGAACCCTAAAGAAATGTGTAGTATCCAATTTGTGTTTGTGTGTGAATGCAGATAATTGATAAAGCTGAATTTCAAAAGAACTTAGACTTAATAATATCTATTCAAAAATCTTATTCATATGATGATAGTAATGATGACATTTAAATGGCGTTTCACAAGCTACTAGTACCTGCTCAAAGCTACCTACAACATAAGTTCATAACCCTGAAGGAATTGTACTTTCAAAGCAAGCACAAATGTGGACATGTACAGATATTTCTAATTAAAAAAGATCCACAGTAGCCTAAAGAACTGTGTAGTATCCAATTATTGTGTGTGTGTGTGTGAATGCAGATAATTGATGAAACTGATTAATAATATCTATTCACAGTTCTTATTCATATGATGATAATGATGACAAGGACATTTAAATGGCTCTTTATCAAGCTACTAGTACCTGCTCAAAGCTACCTACACCATTACCCTGAAGGAATTGTTCTTTCAAAGCAAGCACAAATGTGTACATGTAGGTCTAAACATCCTGTTTTAGATAGCCATTTGAACAGCTAGGTGAACTTTGTGCAATTTGAATGAAGTGAGATACACAGGGACACAACACAGTATGATACCCAGGTCATAACTTTTAATGGTCTCCATCCAGATTTATATCCATTTAGACATTTGAATAATATCTGTGACAGTATGTTAGTCTAAATAACAAAACCTAGCTAGATAACCGGATGCAATGGTTATACACTTTTGCAATGTATGCTCAAATATCTAGCATGTACACACTTTCACATTGCATATAATCTTGTACCATATTAGACTTACCAGAATTAAGTCATTGGTCTTGTCTTGTTCCAATCACTGTTAGATAGTAGGTAGATTTGTTGAAATGGTCATACCCAGAAACCCATAATCAAATTTTTTCAAGCATGCTAAATATTCTTGGACTAAGATGGTCTTCTTGTTGCTTTCAGGCAAAGCCAAATCTTTTGGGCAGGATTTAAATGGCACAGGAGCTCAATCTAAGAAACAGACGCCTGATAAAGGGTTACAATGGCCGGTGCCAATCTCTTCATATGGTTCTTGGTCCAGTCAATCTTACGAGTGTCACATTTGTGGTAAAATTCTGGCCAATGGTGATTCGCGGAAAGTTCATATTGAATCTGTGCATGAGAAAGTGAGACATCCTTGTGAATGTGGCAGGGAATACGCCACTAGGAGTTCACTGTGCAAACATCGGAAACAGTGTCCAATCTATATCAGTCTCCATTCTTGAAGGCTTCTTGATGACTTGTGGTTGGGGTTTGGCAAGAAGGGCCTGTACTGAAATTTCTGAATGATGAAACACTGTTTTAATACAAGGGAACAATTTCTGATATCGAAGAGTCTTAGATTTATCAAATTGAAATCTTTGTCTTAACAAAGGAAGTTTTTGTAATTGCTTTCTAAATGCCTGTGGGTCTGGGTATGGTATTTCTAAGATAAATACAAGATGATTGACCAATGCTATTTCTAACTTCTTTGAGAGGCATTTTAGAAGTTGGAATGACAATAATGCAGAAGAATATATGGACGACAACTTCTTTGTTCATTGTATGCGATGTTTCAACACAGAGTCTTGTGTTGTTCTCAAGCAGAGGTTATTCTGTTGATTGAGGACTGGTATGTTAAATGGTTATATTACCTGCGGGACCGACAATATTTAGTGAATCAGTTGACAACCCTAGAGCATATTTAGATGGTGTCACTTTAAAAGTATTGATTGTTTTTCTTACAAGAAGTTGGTCACCAATCCCTTTTCATAGAAAATGATAAAATAGATTTATTTGTAAAGCAATTGAGCTGATGAACATAAATAATATATCATAGTGAAGACATTTAAACGAAGAATCAAACCCATGTGTTCCTCCTTTGTCAGTTTTGACTTTAATAATCTGCATTATCTATGACCTTGAGGACAATGGTAACAACCCTGTGACAAGCCAGAGCACAAGCTCTGAGATCAAAGACATGCTGATAGTGTAGAATAGCATCCAACTGAAACTTTATGGTTTGACCTTTGTCAGGAAGACAGTGTTTTGTCTATTGTGATTTATGACATTGAGATGCAAATGTTCTATGTATATAGATAATTTTTACCACAATATTATTCATTGAGATACATTGATGGCCTACTAGCTTTTAGTACGACTGTTTTTATAACTTACAACTTGATAGTTATCTTCACACTTTTAACAATTTTGTAATACAAAGGTGTTCACTTGCATAATAACAGAGTTAATGCTACCTGGCTTGAACTTGAACCAGACGAAAATGTGTGCAATGTGATTTATGAGATTTATTCTTCTGTACTAACAAATAGATAACTTCCCATACATATATGTCATATATCGTTGAAGTACACTGGTTATAAATTTTAAGTGTAAATGATTGTTTTTATGATTTATTTTTTGACAAATTTCTTAAGAATTCTAATGGTTCAAAGTTGATTATTTCATTATAAACAGGAGAGAAAACTGTTTGGATTTATCTGGTTGTAATGTTCTTCAAACAAAACAGAAGAATTTACATTTATGTTAAGTACAGAGGTTTTCAAATCACTTTTCATTTTATTGGAAACTTGTATGATCCTATTCATGAAGACTTTACTGTTCATGTCATCTTTTATCATCTTATTGTTAGAAGCGTATGTATATTCTGTTGAAATATTAATTCATAATTAAACTAAACCAATCAAGAAAATGTGTTGAATGTTGTTTGTGATTTAATCAGGACTTTGATTTACACATTCTTCATTATCAACATACACAGTGCCTCTGTGAGTTCTTGTTATGTATTTGGTTGGATTGTTGGAATAACATAACTACTACAGTACAGTACAGTTACAGTACACGTATACACGGTATCGTTTTGTGATGAATGAATAAACGTTTACAGAATCATGTAAACGGTAAACGATTAAACGAATTGTCACGTGGTAGCATAGTGTATATCCGCGGAGACCTTTGAAAATGGCAACAGCCAAACATTCGGAGGTGTGGAAATTCTTCACCAGACGGTAAACCGAAGTGAAATGTAATGTGTGCGCTATCGAACTTTCACATTCAGGTGGAAGCACGGGAACGATGAAAGATCATCTACAATTTAAACACCAGTCTATCAAAAGTGAATCAAATTAATGCTTCTTCTCAAAGCATGCGCCAGTCATTCATTTATTCAATGCTTACGTAAGTTACGGCGAAAGCATGTCCCGTGACAAGTACCGAAGAAGTGTATGAAACTTACAGCCATATTGAGTTTTGTAGAAGTGGGTGGTTTCAAAGATTTCAGCAACGAAATAAATCCACACTGCATAGTACAAATATTTATAGGTTTCTCAAAACTTTTTCGTTATTGGTAGATAACGATTATTTCATTTTAAAACAGTAAGTTTTCAAACAATAAACCGAATAAATATTATGGACTTTAAAGTTGAGATTATTTAAAATTAACCTGCGAAGTTTAATAATTACACCAAGAACATTTTTAATGAAAATAATTTTTGCTGCACAAATTTAACATGTAAGTCTATAAACAAAAATGCCACTGTCCGAATATAACTGGTACGGGTATGTAGATTATCGCAAGATAAACCTACATTATTTGTTGAGGATAATATACGGAAGCAAATCAAGTATGCGCTGTCAATTTGCAATAAAGTTCAACATTGAATGGTACACGGCCCCTTGCATTCCAATCTACGTCACAACCTCTGTGTCATTCAACCAATCACAACAAACAAACCAATTAGCGCATGTCTGTTTAAGCCTGTAATTTGAGGTGTTCGTCTGTCAAAAGATTACTGAACGATCTTCGAGTTTAATACTTTGAACTGAAACTAATAATGTGCTTATTGACTTATTCTACTATAAATATTTAACTATCTAAGTCTATCGATCGATTCAAGAAAGAAAATAATATCAACAGTTATCAGCGATGTAGAAGCGAGTTTCATCAGAGATGTGTAGTGTTTTCATTGACCTACATTTTCTTGCCGATTGATACGTGACTTGCAGCTTGTCTGTCGTCTCGACAGGTATTTTATCATGTCAAATATTTGTGTGGAAGATTAAAAAAACGTAACTAAGTTTAAAAATTATTTTTTTTATCATATTCATGGCAGAATAAATTGCCGTTCGATATGGCAGATAGTTGATTTCTGATGTGGATTATCCCCGTACGTGAATAATATGTGAATTTTACAGAAAACATCTGAAATAAATAATTTTAAAAGTTAGTCTTCATATTACAGTAAGAAATGGTTGATTTTGATAGGCAACTATATACACTTCTTTCAATTAGTGTCACACAAATCACGTATTGGTTGAGTTTGTGCCAGGTATAGTACTCGATGTCAATTATCAGACACTAATCACTGTCTTACCAATAAGAGGACATGTAATATCACTGATGGTGTATATTTGAAGTTTATGACATTAAATTATTCAGAATCTTAGTTTCGTCATGTCTTTATTGTAAGAACCGGACAGGTAAGTTCTGATCCGGACTGGCAACTTTTTGGAGTTACCAGTCCGGCTGTCTGGCTTGATTTTTTGGGAGTTTTCTACACTGTTACATAAGAATATCACTTTATAACTTGTTGAATCTGTTTAATGCATCTACAAACACATTACAAACCCAAAAAAACACTTTTTGAACTCATGAGAAAGGGTGTTTCTTGAGAATTGATATCTTGACTACATCATCATTGATAAAAAAGAATTATCAGAGGCATTGTGTATCCTGTACCTCCTACAAGGACAACATGATTTGCCAACCTTGAGGCTTTCACAATTTGGTCTCTTTGTGAGCATCGTTCAACATCTTGAGGTTATTTACAAGACATGGATTTACAAAAACTCATGATTCAAGGAACAAGCAGAACCAATATGTGTTTACCTACAGAGCAGAAAAAAAGTACCTTTGTCAAGTTCAATATTATCAGATGCATATTTTGAATTCATGTTGACTGATTTTAGTTGGAAAAAATATGTGCATTCGCCAGTTCATTCATTGTAGAAGCTAAAGAGATCGAGGAAAAAAGCAATCACCTCCAGTTCAATGAAAAAAGATGCAGTTGATGTCTGAATTGAATTGTCTGATTGACATTCAGTGTAGAAGGGGTTCAAAGTAAAGATGGTGGGAGAAGTTTATATTGTCATTTCCTAACAAACACACTTTTCATCTACCGTCCAAAATGACCAAATACATAGAGTCCATGGCACATTAAAGTTAAAGGCTTTTTAATATTAAACCCGATTACTCCTATGTATGTGGAATTTAACCCCACCGACCCCTATCCTGTATGAAATCGTGACGCGAATGTTAAAGTATATAAACAATCGTTATCTCATTTCACTAGGTGAAGGGGTACCTGGTGATTGTAGTAGTAGAAGTAGACGTTGTGATTTTATATCTTGATATGTTTGCTAAGACTGGTTCCTCATATTTTTCAGAGGGTCAATGGACAAGACATTTCGGCAGTTATAAACATCCACAATTTGCTCGGCCAGACGACATAACCAGGCAGATAATGCTCCATAATCTTTTACCAAGGGGTCCAAAACTTCCAGAACAGAGGACTGACAAACCCAATTATAAAAGAGGAATCTGGCCGTGTAGCCATTGCGAGAAGGTCTTTGTCACGGAGTGGTCTCGGAAGAGACACGTGCTGGCCGTCCATGAGAATGTTAAGTTCACTTGTGTCTGTGGCAAGGTGTTCACCTTCCAGTGTTCTCTACAGAGACACAGCAAGACCTGTTTTATGGGGATGGTGAATAGAGGTGCAGCAGACGCACCCCTTGATCTGGCAGACAAACCTGTATGATGATTAAGGTACTAATACCCTTTCAGTCCAAAAATAAAAATAAATAACAAAAGCAATTGACCCTGCAGCTGAGCTTCTTTGATGCCAAATTTTGCATATGACTACTGAATGAGGAACAATGTCATTTTATGATTAGTTAAATTTTATGAGGTTAAAGGGTATGTCAAGGATCCTTACTTATAAATGTAATGTTGACATGGCAAGTCCAGGGCTTTCTTGCTCACATGCCTTGATATTTATAAGCATGTTAAGGAGAAGTCAATTACAGAGGTTGTGCACTGGGCTGATCTGTAGAATAGGTCTTACAACTCTATATTTGGATATGTCTTGGGTTCTTGCCTTATATTTTTTTGTAGGGGAGGTCGAGGCTTGACAATATGGGGATTTCCTCACATGGTTAACAAAAGACATCTTCATATTGAGAAACATTTTGTTATTATTTTATGAGAAATATTACTGAATAGAAGTTACGCGGTACATCAATCTCTTCCAAATTCACTCAAGTTTCCTATTTTGTTGTTTTCAGGCCTAGGACATATTTTTGCACCTTTGCACTCAAATCAAGGACCAGCTTTCGCCTCCCAGTTACGTCAAGGACCAACTTTCTCATCACCATCAAACCCTGGATCAGGACTTCAATCTTTTACTCATCCAATATTTGCCAGTTCAGATGACTCTAGAAAGAAAATGTTTTCCTGTGATATTTGTGGGAAGACTTTCACCACCTCCTGGGTTCTGAGGCGACACAAAGAATCTGCCCATGAACATAAGACTTACCTCTGTCCCTGTGGGAAGGTGTACAACTACCTCAGTGGTCTTCAGAGGCATCAGAAGGACTGCTTTGTCTACATCAGGCACCAAATTGGTGTCTGAAGTTATGGAGGTTCTTGACAGAAGCTCTGAGGAAAGGCTATGGAGTCCAATAAGAACATAAGTCATTCCTTTGTCCTTGTGGGAAGGTTTACAACTATCTCAGAGGCATCAAATGGACTGATTTGTCTACATCAGGCAGCAGATTGGTGTCTTCAATTCGAGAGGTTCTAGACTTATACGTGAAAGGTGTCCCTTTTGGAAGGTGTACAATTATGTCAATGGACTACAGAAACATCTAAAGGACTGGTCTGTATTCATAAGGTATCCAATTGGTGTTGAAAATAATTGAAGTTATTGACTGCTGAATATTAGATGTGAAACTGAACAACTATTCAACACTGGCTGCAGAGACACTGTACAGACAAAGACTTCTTTGTGTAAATAAGGCAGCTGAGATAAGAGTTTCTGAATTTTGAATAATTTGACTGATGCTTGACATGTATGTGTGTACAATAAGCATAAGAAATGCCTCTCTCCCAGTGGAAAAGTCAATAATTATCTAAGTGGTCCACAGAGGGTTTGTTTACACTAGTGAGCAAAATTGTTTTGGAAATAATCAAAGGTTATTGATTGGAATGAAAATGTTGATCAAATTTGACATTCAAGGGGAATGGTTTAAATATTGGACTTAAAAAGTAAGGGATATTTATTTTTGTTGTGATATACTTCATTAGGGGATCAATGAATAAATATATTGATATTCATATTTTCTTAATTTTCAAATATCCCCAATTATTTTTGTCCAGTATATTATAGGGATGATTAAGTATATTGATAGATGTTGTTTAGGAAACAAAAGTTATCGGCTATTTAATGATTCTTGATTAAATTTTAAAAACAATTTTAAGCTATATTTTCCAAATCGGTTCATTTGTGTTTGTTTGTTTACATGTCCTATTTCATTTTAATATTTTTTCAGTTATTAATCAAGGAGCATGTACTTATGAATACAAATGATGTAAATAAAATATAATTTTAACATACACTTTCATTTTAGTCATATTTTACTCTCACAGTGTGTCAATTATTTATGCCTTTGACACTTAACTAAGATCCCCATTGAAATCATATACTGAGCAAAAAAAGTTATGGTCCATTGCATTGTTTTAATGTTAAACAATCTGTGTTTTTTTAATTAAATTTTAGATATATGCTGATTAGTAAACAACCAAACAGTAAACAACCAAACATAACCATTCCAAATTGTTTTATCAGAATGCTACAGATTGTATTTAAGATACAGGGACCTTAGAATATAAATATATATATATTGAAACCATCTCAATATAGAAAAGTAGGGTGTATGCTCACTTTGTGTATCAACAGGGGACTGACAACATATCAAAAGCTGAGAAGTATTTGAATTGGTTGGTCAAGATTTAAGGAAAAATAACAATTAAGATATCCTTTCACAATGCCACAAGTCACACAAAGGATGCAGGAAGAGTTGAGAATGATAGCTACGATGATAGAATTGGCTATAATTTGAAAAAATTAATTTGAATATCAATACAAAATCAGTGGTCCTTTACTTTTTTTTGCTCAGTATAATTCAATGCATATGCAGCCAAAGTCCTCCACTCCAGTGACAGCCCCTCTCCTGCCTCACACAGTCCTGGAATATGTGCTCCTTCACATCAGTCTCATGGAGATACTTGCTTCAGAGAAAGTGAAATACTCTTGAAAGCAGCTTTAAAATCCTGATCACCTCACCTCATGCAGTGTATAAAATAGATTGGAAACCTAGCCTGTCCTGAAAATTAATTGTTCCATTCCTTAGGGGAAAATAAAGAAAACTTTTGAAAAGTTACCAGTTCTGGTCAAAAAGTAACTAGTCCTGGCAAAAAGTAGGCAGTCATGGACTGGCGGCTGCCTCATGACTCAGCTAGCAATTAATTAATCCAAGTGGAAATGGGCAAACCAGCGAGCTTAAGTGTCCGGTTTGAACACGCCATCCGCCTACATAAGCATATATGTCTCCACTTTGAGCTCAAACACATACCCTGATATCCATCCATTCTACAATATCAAGACAAATATGACATTATTTAACTGTTCTGCAGTTTGCCTTGGTTAATAAGTTTGCACTGAAAACATCAGATTTGAGGATATTCTTCAAACATTGATTAACAGATCATAATACTGACATGATTTAAAGATACGAAATAACATACCATCAAATATTATTTAATACAAGCCACTAACAGAAAATTCCTTCTTTGTTATAAATGCAACGTATACATATCAAACACAGTTCCATAGTTGTCCGAAATGTGTAATGGTACATTTGGAAATGCTTAATCTTTTATAAAGGAATTGTTACATTAGCAGGGTCATAGTGTCATTGCTAACCATGTTTCAATATTTTTTTGCCTAGCGTCAAGGATCTCAATTTGTTTGTATCACTTAGCCTGGTTATCATGAAATTCATGGCAAAGTTTAGTTTCCTAAATAGTCACCTAGCACTCAGATAATAAGTCTGTTTACTGAAGGATGTTACCTCAAATCCAAAGTTTCACAAATTCTTGACAAAATGCAGAGCAGTTGTCAACATGATCTCATAATAGATTGTCCATTTTCTATTTTGTCCTCTATGTTATATTACCTTGATGGTCCTTATACATTTTGCCAATGAAATCCATGGTATGTCTTTTTGTCTTTCATTCTGAAATTGAGACGTTTCTCCACTCTTCATCAGTTGCTTACGGCAACACAATTCTAATTAACAGTCTTGATCTTTCTCCTAACTGACTTCACCTAACTTGTGTTTCAGGTAAGTCTCTGTTGTTCCCCGATTTCGGAAGCGTCTTTCCCGGAGGAGTAGAGAGCTACCAGCCAATCCAAGGATTCTTTTCTCCCGGGCAAATTGTCCACAACATGCTGAAAGACAGCCCGAAACAAACATTCCCTTGTGACATGTGTGACAAAGTCTTCACAAAAGCTTACTACTGCCGAAGGCACAAGGCATCTGCCCACGATCACATCACCCATCCATGTGTCTGTGGCAAGATTTATAACTATGAAACCGGCCTTCAGAGGCATCAGAAGCACTGTCCGTTGTTTCAAGCAACAAAGACTTAGTCAAAATCACCTTTGGTCGGATTTGAAGGTTAGGATTCATTGTTATTCGGTTGTGTTTCCAAATGTTTTTGGGTTCGAATTTGGTTGCAGAGGCATCAGAGAACTGCGTTGTGTTTCAAGCAACAAAGACTTAGTCAAAGTCACCTTTGGTCTGAATTGATGGTTAGGATTCTTTGACATTCACATGTATTGTAGGTTCAAATCTGTTTTGCTTAGACAATGCCTCAAGGCACAATTCATCATTGAGAAGGTTTAGGTTAATTGTCATTAAAATCTGTAACTAGAATATATAGAGATTGACGATAAAGAGTTGATAACTGTGGATAAAGTTAATCCTGCTATGGATAGTTATCCTTGTGAACTATCCTAGTATCCAGAGGTTGCGGAAGAAATTTTACAGATCTAAGTAACTCAATTGGTAGCTAAGCTGTTGGGAACTTCAACTAATTGTTGGTTAAAATCTGGTCTGCAGAGGCATCAGGAGAAATGCCTCATGTGTTAAGGAACAAAATTTGTTTATCAAAATTGGAATTTGGTTGTTCATGTATTCATAAGTTAATGACTCAAATCAAAAGTAATTTATTAGCAAGCTTTTTGGGATTGAAGTTGAATATTTATTGAAGGAGTTTTTGTAACTTTGATATGTTTTTTGCATAAGGTTGATATGATGATATTGAGGCATAAATGATTCTGTAAGAGGCATTGCCCTCATGCTGCAATGTTGTCCTGATAATTAAATGGAATACAATATTACTTGTGTTTCAAGACTCATAATAAAAGTATAGTGTTCAACAATTGTTCTCTGTCGAAGGTTAGGTTTCATTGACACAATTTCCTTCGAATAGGTAAACATGATGGTAATTTTCTCTTGTACATTAGGAGCTATAGTTTTTAATGCTTGTAATGATGTTAGGTTTGAATCTCATCCTAGAGGTTTCAGAAAAATTTCCTGATGTTTCTAAAAACAAAAACAACTTGAATCTCAAGTCACAGAAAGTTTGGATATTGGTATAACATAATAAGCTGTTAAAAAATTTAAAGATGGTTGTGAATGCCAACTTGCTTTGGATATTGGCATTGTTTGAATACAACCCTCTTTTTGTCAAGGTGTCGTGGATCAGAATGACAATTTCTACATTTCTATTGTGTTAAGCCAGCAAGTATTTTGATCTCTGCTGATATAAAAAGACACCATTTCTCTCTTCTTGCAGGCAGAACCAATCCAGGAAAGGATATTGAAGAACAGGTATCATGTCAAGATCACTCTTTTACAAATTTTGCACAGAGCAATGTCAAAACTCATGGATATTTTGCTGCTGTAAACTTGGACTATGGATTTGATGTGCAACTGGATTCAACAGACAATTCAACAATGTTGATGGACAAAAGGAATTCCACTGTTACAAACAGAACACCTGTTCGGTTCTCTTGTGATATTTGTGGCAAGAGGTTCAGTAGATCTACCCACTGCAAGAGACACAGACTCTCTGTCCATGAACACTTCACTCATCAGTGTCTGTGTGGGAAGACCTACAACTATTCCCATGATCTGAGAAAACACCAGAAAACTTGCCCTTATCATATTATTTAATCACGGACGTCAATCTGGAAAATTCTTGGTGGTGATTGGAATTTCACCCTTGGAAGAGTGTTTTGGTGACTAATTCTTTGACATCCAGGTGACAAACAGAAACCACTTCAACCATTGCCAATATCAGGTGATGATCTGAAGTCAACCTTGGATTTCAACCTTGCATTTCAACCTTGGATTTCAACCTTGAATTTCAACCTTACAGTTTCAACATTTGTTATTTCAACATGTTGGTTGAGTTCTGGATACTGTCAATTCCCAATGCAGAAGGACCTACACTTATGCCCACAAATGGAGGCATTTTCTTTTTCTGAGATTTTTTATTTACTTTTGAACCATATCCCAACTCGAGGTTCATAACCTAACCTTGGAGTACTGCATTCATTACTAAAATTTCCTGTGGGAAGACTTGCAAACTAAGACCTAAGGAAACTATATTTGATTAGGTAGCTTCAACCACACATGACTTCTTGTGGTTTTCAGAACTTAACCTTGGATTTTCAAGCTTGAAGTTGTGTCTTGGTTTCTGTCAGTTTTTTGTTTGAAAAGAACTTCTACTATGTATAACATGCGTTGAGTCTGATGTCCAGAATATGTTCTTTTTGTAGTACAGGTTTGTTGACTTCATTGTAATTGGACCACAAATACTGCCAGGGATGTCTTCTAAATTCTTTTGGAAATAACATGAAATATGTTTAGTTTATATGTAAATGCTGTTAAATGCTGAAAATATGATCTGTACAATGATTCAAAAGCATAAACAATCTATGATTAATGAAGATCCACTTTGGTTATTAACTGGATTAAGGTGAGAAGGTCTATCTGACATTGGTATCAGTCAATTTGGTGGATTTATTTACCATTATTTTCATATATTCAATGTTCAGCTGACAATAACCATTCAACAATTATTTACATTAAATGTTTTCTTTTTCAAATGTTTTCTTGCTCTGTAATATGTGCCAGAGAAGGGTTCTTAATTTGAGGTAATTATATTATTAATTATATGTTGACAGGTTATGTTGTCTTGAATCACCATTGTATCTTTTGGTCTCCGTAACAGGAGGGATCAATTAACTAATTTTCTTTTGCATTGAAATTTGATGGTGCATAGTATATTGGTATCTTGATATTTTGCAAGCTGTAGAATTTTTATAGTTTATTTCACTCATTTATATGACAAAATGTGATCTTTCCTTTCATTTGTCATGTCTTTTCAAGAAATAAATTTTGTTCTTAAAGTAACATTTTCCTTTTTTATTGCAAAGTTCCAATTGCATGTATGAGTTTTAATCTGTATAAGGTCAAGACAACATTGATGATGACTTTAATGATAATCAAGATAATAATGATGATGGTAATGATGTTGAAAGTAATCAAAATCATGCTGATGACATCATCATCATCAGTGAAAAAGATTTTAAAAAAAGAGTAAGATATGTTTTCCTTTTGACATGAAGAGCTTAAGTTTATTGTAAAATAATATGAAAATATATGTTAACAACATATGATTGCACAAAGACTTGACTTGTATGCCTTGAAATATGGTTGCAGATGGATATTTGGTATTGAAAACCCATTTACAGCAACAACACATAAGTTATTGCGCTAAGCAAAATTTCTTTCAAAAAAAAATTAATGATTGAAAGTGAACCTGGTTTACCTTGCTGTCCAAAGTGTTACGCATATATCAATTCAATTTTATTTGCTCCATAAGTTTTAAATACAGGATCTTCTTTCATGAGAGAGATTGTTTTCTTCAAATTCAAAGCCAAAGGATTTCTTGCATACTCAAGACAGCTTCTTTATCTTTCAGGACACCATTTTGGAGGACAGAACCAAAATCTGAAAAACCCTTTAGCAATCTTTGCACCAAGTCAGATACAGTCTGATATGGAACAACCAGGATGTTTCCCAGATGCAGAAAATCAGTTTGGATGGAGTGAGCAAATATTTGGATTGAGAGAAGAGTCAAGGCTATCGTGGATGGATAGGACTTCCTTGAACGAGGGCAACAGAAAGGTTGGAGGTTTCCCGTGTGACATCTGTGGCAAGACGTTCAGTAGACCCTGGTACTGCAAGAGACACAAGCTCTCGGTCCATGAACACGTCACTTATACATGTGTTTGTGGAAAGGTTTACAATTACGCAACCTGCTTACAGAGACATCAGAAAATATGCAGTGTCGTCAATATGAAAATTTTGGAATGATTTAGTATTCATGCCTTTGACTTGCCTTGTATAAAGTTATTTGCATTCCCCTTCTGATATCATGTAAGCTTGGTTACATTTTGAAGAGGCTGGATGACTGTCAAAGATGTCAGAAATGTCGAATACTATAGTATCTTTGCCCTTGAAATGATGGAAGACCGTGATGACACGATACTTTCATAAGATGACTATAAACCCTGAACCCTTTGGCTTCAAGAGACATAAAATTATTGGTGCTGTTGTCAATTTGAAAATATATGGATTTATTTAGTATTTTCCGTATTCAACCTGTTGTAGAAATGGCAACAAGGTGTTCTGTTGATGACTGTTGTAAGTCTTTATAATATGGGATGGTTTTCCATGGTTTAAAACCATTGTGTTTGCTTTTGACGGGTTGCAAAAAGATCTCTTAATCTCAAATTGCTTTAAGTTATTCAATGAATATTTTGGTTTAACAATACAAGTAAAAGAGCACAATTTTAAGTGACAAACAACTTCTTGCCCTGTTGTTATAAATTAAAGAAATAGAAGTAGGGTTTTTTCTAAGGTTGTTTAAAGAATGACAAAGAAGGTATTGCTTTTCAATAAGGTTTCTATTATTTCATAGACGAAGTGTAATCCTGCCAATTGTTTTCCCATTTGTGTAGGGTGGAAGATGTGTTTATATTTAGAGTTCATTTTAATTAATTTGAGTGCGCTTTTTCAAGTTTTCTATTCCGGGAAATTATGTTATCAATGGTCTTTGAATATTCTGAGTGGGTTGTGTCAAAGATATTAAGAAACAAAGATCAGATGTATTTTGATTTTTTTAATAAAATTTGTTTTAAAACTTCAAGCTTTCTATTTCATTAACAAGTCATTGTGAGAAACATTGTTTATAGGATTGCACTTCAAAAAGATATATTTTCAATGATCACATTCATAAAATTGAAACATGCATAAACCATTTTACCATTCCTTACTCCTAAGGATATGTCAGTAGTGGTAGATCACACAATCACTGTCACCCTCAACTATGAGACAATACAATGCCATTATGATGATAATGCTATGACACCAAAACCTGGATGGAATTACCATGCCATGAGGTAATTAACAAGATGATGTAACAGTGACATGACATTGCTGCATAAGAAATCTATGACATTTCTGTCATCAAAAACGTGCATTAATCATGAAAACATGAGACATATAATGTTACCCCATGGATAGTGGTAATCAATACTTTAACAATAACCATCAACACTTTCCAACAGTTCACTTTCCTGATGAAGGGGCATCGAGTTGCCTTGAAACGTATGCATTTACAATAAAGAAGTTGTAATCCATCATACTCGTTGTCATAATAACCAACAAATTGCGAGGAAATTGATATTTTCTGTTGTCACTCAAGAAAATAGAAGGTTTGACCTTAAAATGAATGGGCTGTAAAATAATTCTGTTAACAATGCAGTCATAATACAAATTGTTTTAGAAAAACTGTACTTCCAATGACCAGTGAACTTTGAACATTCTGCCTAACTTAGCCCTCTTACTTATATTTGGACATCTTACATCAGGAGAGAATTGGCTGATTCTTCATGGCATCATGCATGGATTATTCAGGTCCTCCTGAGTTCAGTATTACAATTCGATGAGTCTTTGTAAAATTAGGAATGACCGAGTACAATTGGCTGATATGCAATGAAGTTTGTGGCATAACTCCATATTTTTCATGGAATAAACCTAAGTAAAACACATTTAAAAAACTTTCTACTCAGTACATGTTCACAATACCAATATTCAGATTCCATATAAATATTTTCAGCTGCAAATCACTGGTAGTAAAGGCATCTTCCTAGGGGAAAATAACACCATATTGACACATCAAAAACACTCTTTAGCCAATCATAAAGATTTTAAGCGAAGTGTAACATTTAAGCCAACAGTGAAAGGCTTGATTGAATACTTTAGATATTATACACATTTTCATGCATTTCTCATCTTGCTTCTTAGAAATTCCCAACATTTTCTCATCTTGAAAAAATTGCAGCCATTCAATAACAGAGTCACCAATCTTCAAAGACTGATTTCACTTCTTTCAGGTATCAATTATTATTGGCAAGCACCTGTTCCTGGACATTCTGGATCTGGAATGATGAACTGGAATACCCAGAATGCTGATGACCCCTCCAGAAGAATGTATTCTTGTAGTATCTGTGGCAAGGTGTTCTCTAGAGCCTGGCACTGCAAGAAACACAGGGAGGCGGTTCACGATCGCGTTACCTACACTTGCGTCTGTGGAAAAATCTACAACTACCGCAATGGTCTGCTGAGGCATCAGAAGTCTTGTAGTGTCTATGCATTAAGAAATAACATAGCTGACGTTTTGAACTCCTAAACCTTACACCCATCCTACTCATTGCCGGTTTTCATGATAAAAACACATACACATCTTTATGAAGCAACTTTTGATATTATGGGAGTAACCTAATGATGTATCGATAGTTGTGTAGTGTTTTTGAATTAGGATAACCAATGCTCTCACTTTTACCTTTTTAACCTAACACATTATCTGCTGTTTTACTGGTGACCAAATTCACATCATGTACAGGTGTTTTTTTGGCAATTTCCGCAACTACTGCAAAGCAGATGAAGCACTAGAACTCTTGTAGTGTCTCTGCATTTAGAAATAATATTGCTGACCTCTTTGACTCTGGAACCTCACACCTTGTCTGCTGTTGAACTGGTGTTCATAGTTGTGTCTTATACACTGGCATCTGTGGCAACTTCTACAATCACTGCGAAGGACTGCTGACACATTGGATGTTTTGTATTTTCCTTAGTTTTACAACCAATAATTTTGTCAAGTGAACTAATAACTGCAACATTGTGCTTGTGGAAGTTTAAAACTATCAAAAAAGTCTGCTTCAAGAAATAACACAGCCACCATTCTTGATTCTTGAAGTTTGAAGTTTTCTTGATGTTGATGTGTTGGTTTTCTTAATCAAGTTTCATAATCTGAATCATCTGGGTTGATATCAATATCTACATACACCAAAACCTAAGGCATCAGAAGTTGTATAGTTTTTTTAAATCAAGAAATAGCACAGATGATGTTCCAGGCTATTAAACCTTACTTAATTGATGATGTAACAAGTTGCTCTGTCCACAGACAATGAACATAGCCTTATTTGATGTTTGCCACTCTTGACTTTGCATATATTGTGGCAAATAGAAAGTGATATTGAAGCTACATGAACATGGATGTGTTCAATTCTTTAACAGTGTGACTTCCTTTTGGACACAGAAGGTGCTATATTGATCCTGGATATAACTCTTCTTCATATCTGAACATATATTTCAACCAGAACAGATAAAGAGGATGACATTGTACCAGTAGGTTCTTTCTTGTCACCAGTATTTCTTAAATTTGCAAATGTTAAAATGATTTTGAAAATTGGGATAATAAAGGGATGTTTGTGAAGGTTTTTGTCACATTCCAGAACATCAAATTAACGCTTCACCCGATTTTATCTCAAACATCAATAGCAATGTGAATTTATGAAAAATATGATTTACTTGAGCAAAGGATTAACACCAAGCATCAGATTCAGTTTTTGAGAACAAATGAATGTAGGTACTTCCCTCATCAATGAAGGGGATTCAAATTATTGTCCAAATTAACTTTGCTTTTAATTTGAGGACAAATGTGTTGGTATCAATGAAGGATATTGTAAACACCATTCAGATCAACTACTTCCAGATCAAATGTATAGATACCTCCAAAAAATCACAGTTCATTTTCAAGCAAGCATCTGAGTCAGTTTTGCTCTTTATTTTCAGGACAAATGTATGAAGAAGCAACATGGACAGATTACTATGGAGAACCCTCAGAAGCACTAGCTCACCACCAGAACCAGGGGCCTTTGATCATGAGAACCCAGAGGAAGACCTATACATGTGATGAGTGTGGCAAGGTGCTGTGTAACAGTTCCCACCTGAAAGTCCACAAGATGTCAGTCCATGAGAAAGCCACCTTCCCTTGTGTCTGTGGGAAGAGCTACAGATACCTCACAGCCCTCCAGAGACATCAGAAGACTTGTCCAGGCATATCTGCAACAGCATCTGCCTCAGGAACTGGATCCGGATCCGGATCTTATGCACATGGTGGACCATGGCCTGAATCTTCTGCACATGGCAGACCCGGGCCTGGTCCTTTCTGATTTATATGAGGTTAGAAGTCACTTAATGCCTGTGTATTACCCACCTAAAGAACTGTCAGCATAAGTCTTGGTGGTATATGTTATAATGATACAGCCAACAATATCCTCTGGAAATGAATTCAGACCTTCTGGCCTTGATGTTCAGAAGGCAGCTTATGTCCTTGCCTTAACTAAAATTTAATTATCAGAATGTCGTCTTAATTGTTGTTTTCACAGCCTAGTTTGATCCATTCTCTCCCCACAGAGGCAACTCAGTCATACCTGAATTAGCCTCTGTTCTATTACGGCTAACATACGGGATAGAAAGGTAGAAATCTGATTGGAGGCAATCAAAGTTAGTTGTGCAATCAGCGACGCCGTTTCAAAAGTGGTCATTCGCAAAAATTCGGCTATTCCCGTGTGGATCCGCATCAAAGGGAGATAACTCTTTCTTCTACAAAACAATCGCTTTTTACCTTCGCATTGGTTTTTATTTGGTGAATTATTAAAATAAAATTAATCATAAAACGAAGAACAATTTACACAATTATAAAACAATATGTTTCTAATGAAAAACCTTATACATATCTGATTTTGAAATAGTTTCCCTCTCTGAGACTCGCACTGTTAATGATAAAGAAACCTAAAGGCATGATTCTTTTGAAAGTCACTGAGCGACCGTTGAGTATTCCCGAAGTCGTGGACATCCAAAAGGTGTTTTTATTGGCTGCAAATAAGGGAGATATCTCAAGTTACAACTTTTTGCTGCTAGGGCGATCTGCCGGAACCCCAGGATTTTGGCGTAATGGAACAGAGGCTTACTGGGGTATGACTGAGTTGCCTCTGTGGGGAGAGAATGAGTTTGATCTGGAATTGAAAATTGAATTGGTCTTTCTGATTTGATATCATTTCAGAATTCAAGATCTCTTAATGGCTTGTGTTAAATTTTTAAAAGAACTGTCAGTATAATTCTTACGTGTCAGTGGTCAGCTGGTGACCCTGGTATTTGTATCTTGTTATGAGGACAAGGGTCTTCTGATTTTCATCATATCACCTTTCTAATAAGCTATATTTTAGAGCACTCTCTCACTGCTCTCTCCCACTGGTTTACTCGGGCCCAACAGGCTGGAAAACGTCCCAAAGTGAGACTGAATAAGCTCATCGTCGAGGGGGAGGTTTTCAAGTACGACAGGGATTCCAAATCTATCGTAAAAGTAAGTCCACCTGGTCAGCAAAACTACATTCCAAAGTGGGCGGACCCGGACAGCTCGATGTTTGGACCCGGAAGCGGTGACTCGTCAAGGGACGCTACTCTAAACACGACTAACAGCAGTAAACAGAAGTGATGTGAAGGCCAAGGTTCGCTGTTTAATATTCTCTCGTGGAACATAGAGGGACTCAATAAATACTCAAAGTGCAGTGAGTTGAAGGAATTTATTCGAAAATATGACATTGTTGCATTTCTTGAATCATTTGTTAAGACAAAGGTGGAATTCTCTGACTTTTTAGACGGCTATGTTACTGAGAACTGTGTGAGAGATAAAACTAAACGTTTTGGTAGATATAGTGGCGGTGTGTCAGTCCTTATAAACGAAAAGTTTATCAGAAAAGGTTACATATCACGAATATATCATGTTTTTGAAAACTGTGTTATCTTACTCTTAAATAGCACCCTTTGGAACTGGGAAAGTGATGTAATTTTGATTTTTACCTACATATCTCCAGAACACTCACCAATCTATAAAAACAGTGACTGTGATGGTCTTGACCATCTTGAAGACTATCTCCATATTATTTCCTCAGATCATCCAGATAAGGACATATTTCTAGCAGGTGACCTTAACGCAAGAACTAAAGATCTACTGGATTACATTCCATCTGATAATATTGATTTTATTCAACATGATATAGATGATTACCCAAGTGATGAGTTTGAGACCCCCAGATCTAATAAAGATCAGTGCTTAAATAACTATGGTAAAAAACTTATAGAACTGTGCAGAAGTTATAGTATCCATATTCTAAATGGTAGAATCTTTGCAGATAAACATGGAGAATTTACCTGTTTTACCTATAATGGGTCAAGTGTTGTGGATTACATGTTAGCCTCAACAAAGTTATTTCCAAATATAGCACATTTCCAAGTTGAAGATGCTGATTACTCAAACCATTTTCCATTATCATGTTCATTTGTGACTGGCTCAACAGATGATTGTGGACTAAATAGTGATAACGCTAGACAATCTGACACGACAACACCTGGTGGTGCTACTGTACAAGAACAAACCTCTCGTGACTGGTTAAAGTTTGTATGGGATCAAGATGCATCAGAACATTTCCTCAGTAACTTTAAAGGACTAATTGAAATTGAAGATTATACCCTGTGTGATAAAATCAATAACAACATTGATTCAGCAATATTAGCTATTATCAACATTTACTATGAGTCTGCAGACTTTGCTAGGAAATTATATAGACCCTACATAAGTAAAACTCTTACTCAGCCTCCATGGTGGGATCAAGAACTAGATGAACTCAAACATAAAAAATATGCTGCTCTGAGAGCACATAGAGACTTCGGTATAGACTTCAATGTGTTCAAATCTCTAAGATCTTCATTTAAATGCCTTTTTAAAGCGAAAAAGATACAATATCATGAACATAAGCAACTTAAACTTGTGGAAGCTAGGAATGACCCTAGGATGTTTTGGCAGATACTTAAATCTGCTCGGAAACCATCTAATATAACTGCTAATATTGAACCATGTGACTGGGTTAAACATTTCTCATCTCTCTTATCATGTGAACAGGAGTTACAGTTGCCACCATGTGACATTCCAGGTGAAGTGTGTAATACTGTGTGTGATGATGACTTGAACGATATCATGACTGAACAGGAGGTGAACTCAAACATTGATAAACTGAAAAATAATAAATCACCTGGGCCTGATGGCATAGCGGCTGAATTTATCAAAGCCTCCAAGATATTCTCTGTAAAACATCTTACATTATTGTTTAATCAAATATTTAATAAGGGTATTTTCCCAGCTGTTTGGGGTTCAAGTATTATATGCCCACTGTTTAAATCTGGATTAAGGCAAAATCCTAGTAACTATAGGGGTATCTCTTTAATAGATTCTCTGTGTAAACTGTTTACATGTATATTAACATCAAGACTGAAGAAGTGGTGTGAGAGGAATGATACTATCAGTGAGTGTCAGGCTGGATTCAGAGCTGGGTATAGCACTATTGATCACATGTTTTCTTTAAATGCTGTTGTACAGAAGTATTCTCATAAGAAAAGGGGCAGATTTTATTGTGTTTTTATAGATTTTGCAAAAGCTTTTGATACTATCAATCATAAAGTTTTGTTTGATTGTCTAAAGGATGTTGGTATATCAGGTAAATTCTTTAATATCTTAGTATCCATGTATTCTAAGCTGGTAGCTTGTGTTAGGACCCCAAATGGCCTCACAGACACTTTCAGGTGTAACCAAGGTACCCGTCAAGGATGTATTTTAAGCCCCATTATATTCACCATCTTCATAAACAAGCTTTTTACAGTTTTAGAAAATTTTGGAGGAAAAGGTGTAAATATAAGTGCTAATGTCAATGATCTTTATGCATTAATGTTTGCTGATGATGTGTCAGGGGTTGCAGATACAGCACTTCAGTTGCAGAAGAGGTTAAATGCACTAGAGTTGTTTTGTAAACATACTGGCATGAAGGTTAATTTAGACAAAACAAAAATTATTGTGTTTCGCAACTCAGGATATTTGAGGCATTATGAAAAGTGGTTTTTCGAGGGTAAACAAATTGAGGTTGTTTCATCTTATAGATATCTTGGTATAGTTTTCACCCCTAGACTTTCATGGACTAAAGCTCAACACTGTCTGCTCTCCCAAGGTAATAAAGCCCTTATCTCTATCTATTCTTTTCAAAGAACTTTTGGAACTCTGTCACCACATGATGTATTTAAGTTGTTTGATTCTATTATTCTGCCTATTTTGTGTTATGGATCTGAAGTCTGGGGAACATCTTATTGTAAAATTATTGAGGGTCTTCAGATTAAAGTTTGTAGGCAGGTTCTCAGAGTTGGTAGAAATGTTAGTAGCAGTATGGTGTTAGGAGAATGTGGTAGGCTTCCATTACAGTTTAATTATATGTCTAGAGCGGTCAAGTATTGGTGTAGATTAATTCAGTTAGGCTTGCATAGACTTCCTTTTCAGGGTTATGAGATGTTAAAATCTCTTGATGACTCGGGTAGATATACTTGGGCTACATGCATAAAGAATATTTTATTTGAATTTGGTTTTGGGTTTGTATGGCTCTCTCAAGATGTAGGTGATAGTAAGGTTTTTATGCAACACTTCAAACTTAGACTCTCAGATAATCTAAAACAATCCTGGTCTGCCAATATTAATAATTTTTCAGATTCATTTGCTTATAAACATTTTAAGACACTTCTACATGTAGAAAGCTATCTCACAATACCTATCTCTCCATATTTGAGATCTCTCTTAGCAAAGTTTAGGTGTAGCAATTTTGGTCTAGGTATCGAAACAGGACGATACAACAATATATCAATGCCTGAAAGAATTTGTTCTTACTGTAAAACAAATAATATTAACTGTATTGAAGATGAACTTCACATTCTCTTCTATTGTAAATTATATAATGATGCTAGAAATAAGTATATTTCTCCACTATTGTGCAGCACTGTTAACATGCACAACTTAATTAATATCCTCAACAGCAACGATAGAAATATTATCACAAATGTTTGTAATTTTCTCAAATGTGTAAAAAATACTAGAGCTATAATTGTAAATACATAAACCTGTAAACTTTTATGTGCGCTTGTTCGAATTGTGTTATGCATTTGTATCTTGGGCCTTCGGCCTATATACTGAATAAAATGTCTGTCTGTCTGTCTGTATATTTTAGATAGGCTGTTAGTCTCATGGTTCCGAGATTTAATTTTGCCCTAACTTGAGCATATTATGTGATGCAAAGTCAGAAGTGTCAATGTTTGATCCAGACTTACTCTTGAGCATTACAGTGGATTGACTTTCTTAGGAAGTTCTTATCTTATCCAATCTTGCTTATAAGCATTTTAGTTTCATCAATTATGCTTTAAGGTAAGAAGATTGGACTAACTTAGGTTTCAATTTCATTCAACAAGATTCTTAAGTTGCAGTGTTATTCAAGTCGTCAGGGCATTTCTGATGGCAATAAATTTTATTTTGTCTGCGTTTTGTTTTAACCAAAAACTGATGACAAGTCAGAATATCATTCTCAAGAAGAGTGGACAGTGATTTAATGGAACAACTAAACCTATTGTTCGCCATCAGGATCTATACTTAAATTATGAGTTCAGAAGGTTCGTGTAGGCCTAAAAAAACTTTAAGATTCTATAATCTCGTAACTGAATTTTGCTTTTCACTGTTCCTTGAGTCTAATACAACTTGATATTCATCATTTTCAGCAAAGGATTTTAGCAAAACTAGTGGTTAGCATGGACATATTGCATGCATGACTGTAGTCGATTTTGTCTGAATAGATAGTCAACATCATAATCAGCTCTGTTAGTTATTTTGCATCTGAATGTTTTCAAACAAGGCAGTCAGGAAATCAGCTCTGCATTTTATTTCTTTCAGATTGGTTTCAAAATCCGGAAGTTAGATCAGGATTGCAACAATTTAGCAGCTTTGAAGGAGGGAGTACATGGAACATTGATGAAGTTGTCAACCATGAAGGCCGTTCAAGTTTCCTGTGTCCGATTTGCAAAAAGGAATTTAGTCGTCCAGACTATGTCCGACAGCACAAGAAGGCCATACACGACCAGCTGCTCTTACAATGTGTTTGTGGGAAGCGGTACATGTACCCTCAGTCTCTGCAGAGACACAAGAAACAGTGCTCTCAGTGTCAAAGTTCAAGGTCGTTTCTATCACAACTTGACTACCAGTAGTAGAATCTAAGCAGAGTTGGTTTTAACTTATATATGAAGAAGTTGAATGATGAAGTGTTCACTGTAATCCAAGTGTCAGGACTGAAAGTTTCAAGGTCAAGGTCGTTTTAATCTAAATCTGACTCTCAAAAGACTAGCTCTTGATTGGGGAAGTGTGGGAAATTATGCAGATGTCTGGCTTGAACTGTGTTTTGTAATTTTTGTTTAAGATATCAGTTCTAGCTTGTTGACCCAACAGAAACAACATGTGCATGATTTTTAAAAGTCTTTCTAGAACTTGCTGTAGTTCAATGTTGGAGAGTGTTAGCTCCATCTTTTTCCAACTACTAGTTGCAACACTAAGAGACTAACAGAAATAAGGGTTTGTAATCTACTCTTCATGAGTGTTAATACTATCCTGTACCATCTAGCACTTGAGTTGTGAGGCAAAGGCAACATGTAAGGACCTGTATTGCAATTAAAGTTCAATTCGGACTCTTTCAAGTGATTATCGAGTGTACATCGCCTCGTAGCAGAAGAGTTGTAACAAGTCTTCATCCTTAATGACATTTCCAAGACTATTGAATGAAAATCTCATATATATACTCTTGGAAACGATGTAGCAGGTCAGTTTTTCCCCCCAAAAATAGCAAATTCTTTCTTAAAATAAAAAACAAAAGCCCTAGACAGGAAAAAAGAGTGATTCCACTGTTTATGTCATAATCAACACAAACTTGAGGTCAAATGTCAAGACAAATGTTAGTGAACATATTTATATATTCGTATATATATTCTATATTTTTATCAAAACTGCTGATTATTTCCCTCATAGGATGAAACATGATTTTGTGATTGTTTCTTGAAAGTATGGCATAATTTGTTGAACAAGAATACAAGATCAAAGATTGTGTAAGTAGAGACAAGATTTGTTCATGAGAATGTACTGAAGTTCAGGGATACATGATTCAAATTCTGATGCTCGAATTCTGATAATAACAGATATTTGATTTTTTTTCATTAATTCCTCCTCACCAAAAAATTATAAAAGTTGGTTACTTGATGGATTGTCAGGTGTTCTATCATTAGAATATTCAATAGTTGAGAAGTTCCTGTTCAGTGTTTTCCATTGAAAGGTTTTCCATTGTACATATAACCCAATACCTTGTACATATACAATTAACAATTTTGATGACCATTGCTTGACTTTTCTTAAGAATAAATTTTAAAAATATATTTTGTTTTTATTTCATTGAATGTGACAAGGAACATGAAACAGATCTGAGAAATATTTACATATTCAAGTTGCAAGGCAACCCTGATTTCTCAAGACATGATCAGGAAATGATATCTGAAAACAACAAAACTTGAGTACATGACACATCGATCTGAAAACCTGAAAAACAATGATATTTATTCCTGCTGTAAAAATATTCAGTGTTTCCTGAAGGTTGAAATAAAACAGAGTCAGCACAGTATTGACACAACTTCTAAACTGGAAATGTTGATGATCAAAAGACCATAAAAATCTGCTTTAGCAGGCCATTGCTAAGGGCTTGGCACCAAACACCTGGGAAAATACTGCAAGGCTTGCCTCAATTGAAGTTGCCTACAAATTGGTTCTGTTTTGGCCTGAAACAGAAATTTGATCTTTTTCTATTCCTGAGTTAAAAGTTTAACTCCTACATATGTTGAAGTAACCAGCTTTTTCTTTAACAACATGCATCACATTATATATATTACATCTCATCACAATATATATATCATCACATCACATTATATATTACATCACATTACATTATATATTACAACACATCATGATATAAATTTCAACATATCACATTATATATTACATCACATCACATTATATATGGCATCACATTATATATAACATCACATCACATTGTATATTACATCATATCACATTATTGCGACACATATGAATATAAAAAAGAAAGTTGCATATACAAAACATGTTTAAAAATGTTGATATTTTAACTTCAATAGCTACAAAGCCAAGTAATTAAATAGCTTACCATCAACATTATTTTGTCTTAGTTTAAACTCAAACACAAATATTTACAATGATAATTAAATTACACTGCAGATGAAGATGATATTAACTAATTCAATATATAGATAGATTCTCATATCAATCAAAAGATTTAACAAATAATTTCATAAATATTAGAATTTTCTGGTTCAAACTTTGATTGAATGAAAAATTCTGTTCATAATTGTTTTTGTTAATTTTGTTTGAGTTTGTTGAGAGTCTGAATTTGTCAAAACTCCTGCCAAAACCATAGCTTCCACTGGCTAACAAGACTTCTTTTCCTGTTGCAGGATGGGAAGAGTATCTCCCAGGTTCCAACACTGCATCCCACGATCAAGATGTCGAGAATATTTCTCTTCTTTTTCCAATGACTCTTGATCCAGAGTCTAGAAATCCAAGCAACTCTTTGAGGAAACGCTATCAATGTCCTCAATGTGACAAACATTTTCAGGACCGGCAATCTGTTAAGATCCATCGGGAGTCAGTCCATGAGAACATAACGTACCAGTGTGTGTGTGGAAGTGTATATAGCTATAGGAATGCTCTACGCAGACATGAGAAGACGTGTCGGACCTTCAAGTCACAGCTTATCTGACGAAGGTATGAGGACAGTTAAATAATGATGGTAGTATTAAGCCCAATTGTATGATGCAAACCTGCATCACTAAGTGTATGCTCATAACGCTCAAAATGCTCATAACATGATGACAATCTCGGTGACATGAGGACTTCAGGTAGAGTTCACAAACACTTATCTCCTCAGAGAAATACCTCGAACAAAAACCATTGAACCCTAATAGAAATGTTTTACTGATTTCAACACCTTTCAAACATACCTTCCAAAACAAACATATGGTGACATGCAAATACAATATTGAAACAAATGTTTTGCACACAGATCTAAAACACATGATCCAGAAAATATTTGTTATGAAGTTTATATTTCCAAAATATCAGTGTGTTGAACTATATTATCAAAACAAGGTTTGAAAATATTTCATACAGAAAGTTTCCCCATTTGCACAGCATTTATGAATGATCTCCAATGTATCTCCAGATGTAATTTTGATTTAGTAACCGATCCATAACATCAAGTAATATGCAATTCGTAACTTAATTAAAGGTCCATTACATCTTGTTTTTTTTGCATGAGTTTTTAGCATAATTTATTCAGTACCCTATACAGAAATATCAGTATGAACTGGAACTAGCAAGAAGTTTTTCTGCTTTCAGGCTACAGAAGCCAGGAACAAGGAACTCCCATGAGATGTAAATCATTCCATTGGGACAGAACGGCATCTGGAGATGGATCTCATGATACCCAAGATGTCTCACTTGAATCAAAATTCATCAATCGGTCAAAAACTCTAGGCATGAGCCAAGGAAACTATTCAGCCACAACTACTTCAAAACATGGATTGTTTCAAAGGACTTCATATGGATCAACTGCATCTTTTCCTACGACCCAAGTAAACTATTCACCTACAACTACTTCCAAACATGGACTATTTCAAAGGGATGGGTTTCCTCAAGGTGTTTCACAAGGTTCATTTGATGCTGTTAGCAAGTTGTTTGGAAACTATAATTCAGCAGGTTCTAAACCTGAAACAATGTATCCTATCTTTGAAGGTGATAGAGCACAGCAAGGCATACCTTGTCCCGATTGTGGCAAGATGTTTACAGCTCACTGTTCCATGATGGTCCATAAGGCAGCTGTCCATGACAACGAGTCCTATGTTTGTGTATGTGGGAAGAGCTACAAGTACAAGCCTGGACTTCATAGACATAAACTCAAATGTATGGTTGCTAAGAGTTACTTCCAGGATCCTCACCAGTGAATCACTGTGCTGGACTGTTGTAAATGATGCAGACTTGTTGCATATGTTGTGAAATTGTTGCAAAATTTCTGCAAATGTGGCTTTTCGAATGTAACAGGCATGTGGCAAATTCTAAATGCCTTTTGTTAATAATTCTGTCCTTTTGCAAAAGGTGCATTCCTGTTGCAAATGATGCTGGCAGGTTACAAATATTGTCCGCCTATGCAAATGCAAATCTTGTGAAGTTGTTGGAGATATTGCTCACTTTTGTCAAATTTGGCAGCCCTGTTGTAAATATTGCAAGTTCTTGCTCTTAGTTTTTATGAATTTTAATTTAGAGGATTTTGTCATTGCATTAGTAGGAAAAGCATTTTAAATACTTTCTTGAATCATTCCTTTGCATAAGATGTACACTTGTGCTTAAGGTAATGAATGGTGAAAAAAGCTGTGATTTGAGTACCAGTTAAGCTTCATTGACAGTACATTTTGTTTTATGACTTGGTATATAATTTACAATTAATTCGATTTTGGACTGAATCTGAGAGAACTGTTTTGAGGAAAATATTTATTTGTGATAATTTATAAAATACTAATCTGATCAATATTGGGATTTAAGGGAAGACTGCATTTAATCATTACTTCAAGAAAAATCAAGAATTATGTATTTTGACTTTAAAATGTTTAAGAGGAGCCTAATTATGCTGCTTGCTTTTAAGCTATTGTGTAATATATTATTCAAGGTTTGTATTTCATCCTTAAATAACTTGTTCACTGGTTAATTGGATTGATTATTTGAATTTGGAAATTATGAATAAAGTTGTTTTTTTTCACCTTTATAACTCTATGTGATCAATGACATTTTCATAGTTGGAATTTTTTTTTCTCTGAAGAGGAAAGTTACATTTCTGCATGACATTCCTTGGACAAGGTTTATACTTTGATCATTCTTTTGAAAATTTATGGCTATCTTTAATTAAAGGAGGATTTTTTTGTTTCTAAAGCATTATGAGGCCATTTTGCTTGAGATTTCATTTTCATCGTTTTTTCATATAACATAATTTTTCTGAAATAAATTAATTGAAATAGTGATATTCTTGTGTGTATTTTATCATGATCATGTAACCTGAAAACAACAACATAGAATCATTATTTTTACTGTCACAGAGTGCCAGATTGTTGGTCTTTACTCACCAACATAAATAAAAAATACATAATTAGTATTGAAACAACATATCTATATAAACTTTTGAAAATCTCAATATGTTAACTTGTTAAGTCTAATAGTGGAATAGGGAAAGTGCAGCCTGAAGATTGGTTTTATCATAATTTGAGATCTACCCAGAACAACACAAATTTGCTAAGGCGAATCACGAGAAATGATACATCATGTCCACTAGATGGGTCCAACTCAACATTTAATTGTTTCTCTGATTATTCATGCACTATCTAAATTTGACAGGTTTTGTTGTCATGTTATGACTTCCGTGAACCCGTAGATGTTTGAGTAGTTTCTATTTGCTTTAGTTTTATGTTACCAAAAGGTTTCTAACTGTAAAGTTTTCTCCTAGTTTGCCGCCTTGTTTAATGCGGCCAGTTTTTATTGAATGCCGTTCCCATGGCACGATGTCATTAAGACCAACTGTTATGAAGTCTTAGGATCGCGTCACTGTCACAATGGTCTGGGCGAGTTTAAAATGTTTGTTCATTCAGTTTTTTTGTATTGTTTGATGAATTATGTAACTGTTTTCTTATTCAACTATTTGACAGTGAACACTGTAAGATCTCATCGTTACGAGTGCAACTAGCTTATATCATAAGTACACTATTTATAATGTTTATGACACTTGGAATTCCCTTTTATGTTACCTGCCCACATCTCTAACCAAAATACAACAATCGGAACTATTTTCTTTCAACTCAGAATTTCTGTAAAAAAGCATTCTAATAACAAACCGTCAAATATTGATAAAATGTAAGTTATGTAACCATTGAAAGCCTCCAGCTGACGCCATCGGTTTTAAACTGAATTTGCGTGTGTTGAATAACAATAAATACAGGAAATGTTAAAACGCAACTACTTTTCTTGTAACTCAATCAGACCAACATTCTCTCCCCACAGAGGCAGATCAAGTCATGTTGATTTAGCCTCTGTTCTATTACGCCGAAATCCCTGGGTTCCGGCAGTTTCCCCTGGCGGAAAAAACTTTCATCACATGACTTTAGAATTTCTTTATCAAATGACCAGGCTTCTCGCATGGAAAGGGTGGTTCAAATTACAATGCCTTTGCCTTGTTTTAGTAGTCAAAATAATGATTTAAGAACAGCGTCGCTGATTGCACAACTAATTTTGGCATTTCCCATTCTATCTCACAAAGTCGGCGTAATAGAACAGAGGCTAAATCAACATGACTTGATCTGCCTCTGTTGGGAGAGAATGTCAGACCAATTGTTAAAAGAATTATGTAATGCACAGATATCTTTTAAGATCCAAAAATATGTTATAATGTATTTCACATGTTAAGGCGGGGGTTCATTTAGTCTTACAAGGTTTTAAAGAGGCAGTAACACGTTTTTTGATAATTTTATATTATAAATTTTTCACTGATAATATTAAGTTAATTGTAGATGTATTATTTTGACAGTGTCAAAAATCTCATTACATAAGCCAATCACTCATAGTCACAGGATAAAGTATGAAGATTCACATAAAATCCATTGGCGGTCATTTTGTGTGAACACCTTTAATTCATTTTGTGTAAGAAAAAGGTATGGCATGGGTAAACTTTACATTATATATTTGAATTATTACTGCTTCATTTAGTTTAAATACAAAGTCTTTCAATTGGAACCATTTATTTTCATTTTCCTGACATCACCTCATATTTCCCCTAAAAACGTGCTACTGCCCCTTTGCATTATTGGTTCAAATCTTAAACTTTTAGAATGATATTCCATTGAACAATTCATTCACAGTTACAGTTACACAGTGGTACTCTTTATGTTTTGGGTTGTAAGAAATCTTTTCAAACTGAATCATGACTGAACTTTTGTTGCTTTCAGGTGAAGGAAGTTCAGTCAGTTTCAGTTTCTACCCAGCATCCCTGAGGCGTTTGAACCCCTTCATCCGAACTTTGACCCCAAACCTCGAACCAAAATTGTATATATGCCCGGAGTGTGGCAAGTCGTTTAATCATCAATCGTCACTTCGAGACCACCATGCCTCTATACACATGAACGAAGAGTATGTTTGTGTCTGTGGCAAGAAATACAAATATAGACCCGGTCTGCACAAACATCAGAGATCCTGTATCTTCAAGAATAGGACCTAGGTACACAATTTGATTCTAACTTAGCATGGGTGAACAGAACCACTTCAGTAGATTGACACCTTAAAGGGGCAGTAGCACATTTTAGGGGGAATATAAGGTGATGTCAGGAAAATGGAAATAAATGGTTCCAAATGAAAGACAATGTATTTAAACTAAATGGAACAGTAATAATTCAAATATATAACGTAAGGTTCAGCCATGCGATTGCTTTTTCTTACAAAAATGAATTAAAGGTGTTCACATAAAAATGGCCGCCAATGGATTTTATGTGAATCCTCATACTTTGTCCTCTGACTATGGGTGATTGGCTTGTGTAATGTGATTGTTGACACTGTCAATATAATACATTAGGCATTTACTTACAATTATAAGTGCAATTTTTAAAATATAAAATTATCAAAAAACGTGCTACTGCCCCTTTAATGCCTGAATATTGCAGAAGTAACATTTGAAGACAAACCCCTATGTATTTTGCAGAGTCAAAAATAGTTAGGAGAGTAATCTCTTTAAATCTTGCCTTTAAAATTTGCCTCAAAGAGTTACTTGAGCAAAAAGCTTAAGTAACCATTATGCCGATCATTAATGGTGTTCTTAAGATCGAAAAAAGGTTTTGAATAACTACCAAAACATCTTCAAATTCTCTCAGGAAACCAAATTACATAAGCTTTCAGTTGAAGAGATCATTAACTACTGTAAAGATGGAACCCTGTGTCAAAAGGTGAAGAATAAAAGCAATTATAATAGCTCATGCTTACTATTTCAATGTGCTTTTTTCGTCCCCACTTTTGAAAATGACGTGATCACCTATGTTTTATAACAAAAGGAAGGGAGCTAGAGCCATTTGAAAATCAAGACTGGGGTTAGAATGCACGCAAAAATCTTAAGATCTTCAAATGTCAGAGGACAGATTGATATATATGATGATAATGCAAGAAGAAAAGACTGTTACACCAATATCAATACGCTCTTCTATGTACTTTAACAATTGAGATGCTTTAGGGAATCACCATCAATATTTTAAGTAAACAAGTACACACTAATACATTGTGTATAATAATCATTACATACATATTTAATTGGTTGACACTCAGAACCAGCATAACAATAATACAGCCTCAGTCACCATCTCTTCATCTTTACAATTACATGTAATACTCCAAGAACAAGCAGAATCTTTGCTTTTCTAAAGCTAGTTATATCAAAATCAATATGCATCTCTGATGATTAAGTCGTTTCTTGCTGTTACAGTAGGTAACTGCAGTCTTATATACCTCATTGTCTGCATGAAAGGCATTTCGTGGTATGGAATGAAAGCAGAAATCTGGAATATTTCTTTCAATTAAGACTTCTTTAGCATGAAAATCGCTTCTTTATTGTGGTATGTCTCAATTCTTTATGACTCATAGGAGAAGTTTACATCTTGTAGTTCAAATTCAGTCAATAACAATTGTGATTTTATCAAGCAATCCAGACCTGTTTCTGATTCTGATAAACCCTCTTTTGCTTTCAGGCACAGAATCATTGGCAAGTTTTGATCAGCAGTTGAGCAATTTGATCTCATCGACGCAGCAGGAAGCATCAAGAGGACATTCATTCTCTGTTCAACAACTACAATCTCAACAAATGTCTGCCAAAAGACTCACAAGATCAACTCATTATCCTGCAGGCCAGACTCAGAACCGACAGGATTCTGACAACTGTAATCCTGCCGGTGGCAGGAGGAGCTCTCATGTCAACAGGAGGAATAATCCTGCAGGCCAAGCTCCATCTATGCAGGCAACTAGGATGAATCCTGAAGGACCAGCTCACACTTTCCAGGGTTCTGATGAAATGTTTGGAACGTTTGCAGGTGGTAGGATGAGTGGAAACTCCATAAGAGGGTCTTCTGAAGGACAACCAATAGATTTGCAGGATTTTGATACTACTCTCCTTAAAACTGATTTCAGGAATGTACAAGCTCAAAGGAATCTTAAAAACTTTAAATGTCGACAATGTGAACAAACTTTCTCAAGTCAGGCAACTATGTCATTCCACAAAAGAGCTATCCATGATAAAATCCTGAACGTGTGTGTCTGTGGTAAAAGTTACAAATATAGACCTGGTTACCTGAACCATAAGAAACTTTGTCAAATATATCAGTCAGCAAATACTGGGTAGAACATTATTCAGTCTGATTTGTGGTGAAATGTGTCAAGATCTATCGTATTATCTCTGGTATTATAATTGACTTTGAGTAAAATCTGTCAAAAGGGAACTGTCTACATGATATCGTGAGTTACTATGGTGATTGTTCATACCACAATGGCAACAATGAGTCAAAAGAATGAAACTATTTTGAATAGAATCTTTTAAAAGGCATATAGGTGTGGTAGAGAAAAGAAGTGGAAAAGTTCTTGATAACTGCTATATTGATCGGTCAAACTGTTAACAGATATCAAGACAGCTTTTGAAGAAATAGTGATGAGGGGTATATTCAACTTTATTGTGTCAAACCTTTACTTAACTTTATTGTGTCAAACCTTTACAACTTTGTTTGACAATGCTTTGTTTGATTAGTTAGTGACAGTGCCCGTCCGCCAGTCCTTGACTGGCTACCTTTTGCCAGGACTGGTTACTTTTTGGTCAGGACTGGTAACTTTCGGACAATTTTCTTCTTTTTTCCCCCTAAGGAATTGATCATTTAATTTTCAGGACAGGCTAGGTTTCCAATCTATTTTATACACTTAGTGATTTTTTATCTCTATAGAAAGCCAAAACTGCTGGCAGCCATTATTGTGTACTGATCATTGAAGTACCAAAATTGATTTGTGTTGTGTAACCAAAGATGCCACTTTTGCATTTTCTTGTAAGGGACTCTTTGTTTACTTTAAAAGAGTTCATCTGGCCCTTGAACTTGTATTTTCACTCCATCTTCAGATGAATCAAACCCTTTATTGACGGTCACAAGAGGTATTTTAGGAAGGCCTCGCTTTTGCATATCAGCTTTACTGTAACATACAAATGCTTTATTTTGCAATTCAGCAAATCAGGTTTATATGCAACTGTCAGATTGTTCAATACTGGAAGCTAGATTCATCTGCAATGGTTGGTGTTTGCTTAATTAAATGATGATATAAAATTGTTCGTTGGTGATGTTTTGACACAAAAATATATATTTCTTAATTTTCATTGGTCTTTAGTTTTAGAGATTTTGTTTATGAGTAAGATTGCTTCAATACAAAAAAGAAATTATCAAGAGAATATGCCCAGAAGAGTTTAAGGGCTGTGTTTTACATAGATAGGAAAGCAGACATGTACACTCCTGTAGTGTTTAAAAACTTTCCTTGACTCATTTATCAAGATCATTGGCTTAGTGGTTTGTTCTATTTCATTATGTAAACCTTGTTTCATTGAAATTAATATGTTATCTGTATATTTCCTCACAGTCTTTAGTTCAATAAACTTTTGAATCAAATGATTTTTTCTGTGTATATTTTGGAGGACACTGTTAGTCAAACTTGAGATGAGGATCGAATAACAGCATAGATACTTGTGACAAACACATTTCTCATTGAAATTATCGCCTATTTATCTGCCACCTATATCTAAAAACAGTAAGCATGAGCTATTTTCACTGCTTTTAAGTTGTGAAATTTCATGTGCTTTTTTGTCCCCACTTTTGGAAATGACATGTGTTTTATAAAGAAGGGATAGGGTCATTTGAAAGAAAAGATTGTGGGCTGAAATGCACGCAAAAAATCTGAAAATACTGCCATGTGAGAGGAAAGATTGATACTTTTGATGATCTTGCAAGAAGAGAAGACCATACTACCAATGTGAATATGCTCTGCTGTGTACTTTAACATTGGAGAAGCCTTAGGGAATCACCGTCAATATTTTGAGAAAACATGTACACACTATTACATTGTGTATAATAAGCACTACATTAATATCTAATTGCTTGACATTCATCCTTGAAAATCCAGCGCTTTAGTTCCGATAAATCTACACTACAAGCCCTGGAAAACTTTACTGGGGTTTATCTCAAACTCAATTACCTCCCTTTAAGTACATGTTATCCAATCAGAAACAAAACGCAGACACCAAGTGCATAAACAACTCAATCGTTCGAGACATAAAGTGAGTGAATGAGTTGGTGGTTTTAAGGTGTTGTCAGCAATTTTTCAGCTATTTTACACGTGGATGTTGCCATCCAATAAAGAGGAGACAGATCAGGGAAAAAGGGATCGAAAGGATGAAGGAAAACACGGAAAGAAAGGCATAGTGAGAGATAGAAAACTGGTTTTAGAAGTGATCCAGTTGTATCTTAAAAAGCAAGCGTTTAGCTGAGTCATTGCAAAGGGAGGTAATTGGGTTTGAGGTAAAACCCCGTTAAGTTTTCCAGGGCTTGTAGTGTAGATTTATCGGAACGAAAGCGCTGGGTTATCGAGGATGCTTGACATTCAGAACCAGCATAACAATGATACAACCCTAAAGTACTCACGGAAATAGAAAAAAAATGTTTTTTGGGCGTTTATTTCTTGTTTCCTAGACTATTGAAGGTATTTCTAACAGATGTTAAAATAACTAAGTTTTTCCCAACTAGGCCTTATGAAATCATTGCAAAAATATATTTTGAATTGCCTTTGTTCAGGTAAAACTACCCAAAATTTGCATATTTTCAATACATTTCGAAACCTGCTAATGCTTACATCACTCTCAGGAATGAGTATGAATGTTCACTTGAATTTGCAGTATCACGTGCGTTGCCACAGCAACACTGCAATTGACAAAAAAAATTATGAATGAACTCGGATGAATAGTTAATGTCTGTAAAGTTTAAGGAAAACTCGTTCTTTTTCAATTATTTATAAAATTTTAAAACAAGATATGATTAGTAGAAGACATAAGATATAAAATTATTCTACATTATTATTGCACAAAGTATTTAGCGGATGGTTCAGAGATTACAGGTCATTTGCATACTAAAGCTTCCATCAGAAACATACATTTCGACTTTGCAATAGTTTCAAGGCGTGAAAATGACGGTTTGTTCTCTATTCGCCTACATCCAGATTCGCCTACATCCCGATTCGCATACAAAAAACAAGGTTGCTCGTTAGGCTAAGAAAACACACCCCTACTCCTATAATGAGCCTGTCCCACCAAAGCCTATTGATCTCTGTTGGTTGGAGGGTTTGACAGATTAGTGTGCATTTACCGGTAATTTCAAGTAAAAACTTGTGTTAAGCCTACCGAAGCCTAGTGATCTCTGTTAGTTAGGAGTTTACAGATTAGTGCATTCAAGTAATTTTAAGTAAAAACATGTGTTTTATAAAGTGAAATTGGAATAAATTGGTCATTGTATAACAGTATAACATGTAACATGTTTGGTTTAATATGTAAACCATATAAAATGGAGTTAGGCGTCAACTATCAGTAGTCGCAATGGCTAACTTGCAGAAAGCAGAGTTCACTTTGTCACAGAGAGGAGGAAGACAGGTTCTGCACAATGGCCACAAGTATAGACTGAATGTTGTCAGACAAGTAGCCACACACTGGAAGTGTGTAATTGCCGAGTGTAAGGGTAAATGCAGTACAATTGGTGATCACATATCCTCCCTCTCTGAGCACAATCACCCTCCTCTAATAAATGAAGATGATGAAATGTGAGAATAAAATGAAAATAAAATATATTCGGCAAAAACAGTCTTTTTTTCTATCTGAAATTAAAATAAATTATACTCGGCCAAAACAGTCTTTTCTCTATCTACTGGGTGAGTCCATGTTCAATACAAAGGGGAGAGGTTAGCTTAACTAGTGGTCAACGGACCATAACATGTTGTTTTAAGACTGTAGGCGAAACGGGATGTAGGCGAATAGAAAACATGCCGAAAATGACACATTTTTCTCTCCTATAAATTTATATATTTTGGGGGATTTTACAAAAACTGTCTGAAACAAAAATTGGAAAAACCATAGTGAATGAATATTTAGAATACAAATATCAAGTTATACAAGACAAATGTTATGGATAACAACTTCTTTATTGATTTCTCTTCAGTCACCTGAAGGAGAGGAAAGAATTGGACCAGAGACGTCGTGAGAGATCATAATAAAGAAGTTGTTATCCATAACATTTGTCTTGTATTACCACACCATCTCTAAATGCCTTTGAAGAAATATCAAGTTAGTTTCAAATAAGGAAATAAGCAACTAAAAGCATTTTACATCTATTTCCATGAGTAATATAGTAACCATCCCTTGTCAATCATCCCAATTATATGTGTTACTCCAAGAACAAGCAGAATCTTTGCTTTTCTAAAGCTAGTTACGGTATACCCAAATCAATATGCATCTCTGATGATTAAGACAATTAATTAACTGCAGTCTGATATGGCTCATTGTCTGCATGAAAGGCATTTAGAAGTGGTATGGAATGAAAGCACAAATCTGGAATATATTTTTTCTTTTATTGTGAAGATCACTTCTTTATTGTGAAAATCACTTCCTTTTTTGTGATATGTCTCAATTCTTAATGACTCACAGGGGGAAGTTCGAATTTACATCCTGTAGTTTAAGATGAGACAAATTGGGATTATGCGAAACCAGACCTGTTACTAATTCTGATAAAACCTCTTTTGCTTTCAGGCACAGAATCGTTGGCAAGTTTTGATCAACAGTTGAGCAATTTGATCTCATCGACGCAGCAGGAAACATCTAGAAGACATCTTTTAAATATCCAACAACTACAATCTCCACAAATGTCCGCCCATCAACTCACAAGATCAAGTCTTTTTCGTTCAGGCCAGACTCAGAACCGACAGGATTCTGACAACTCTCATTCTGCAAGTCGCAGGAAAAGCCCTCATTTTAGCAGCAGGAATAATCCTGCAAGCCAAGCTCTCTCTCTGCAGGATTTTCATGATCCTTTGGCAACTAGGAATAATCCTGCAGGCCAAGCTCCATCTATGCAGGCAACTAGGATGAATCCTGAAGGACCAGCTCACACTTTCCAGGGTTCTGATGAAATGTTTGGAACGTTTGCAGGTGGTAGGATGAGTGGAAACTCCATTAGAGGGTCTTCTGAAGATCAACCAATTGATTTGCAGTATTTTGATACTACATTCCTTAAAACTGATTTCAGGATTGTTCAAGCTCAAAGGAATCTTAAAAACTTTAAATGTCGACAGTGTGAACAAACTTTTTCAAGTCAGGCAACTTTGTCAATCCACAAAAGAGCTATCCATGATAAAATCCTGAATGTTTGTGTCTGTGGTAACAGTTACAAATATAGACCTGGTTACCTGCGGCATAGGAAATATTGTCAGATATATCAGTCAGCACATAATGGATAGAAATTTGTGTGTGTCAGCACCTTTAATTCATTTTGTGTAAGAAACAGGAATCGCATGGCTGAACTTTGCAATACATTGCTGCTTCTTTTAGTTTTAAACATTGTCTTTCAATAGGAACCATTTATTTCAACTTTCCTGACATCACCTTATATTCCCCTAAAACGTGCTACTGCCCCTTTAAACTTGTATTTTCAGTCCATCTTTATATGAATCCATCCCTTTGTAGTTAGTAACAAGAGGTATTTCAGGATAGCACTGTTTTGTTTATCTGCTTTATTGTATCATACAAATGCTGTTTGATGCAATTCAGCAAATCAGGTTTATATGCAACTGTCAGGAGCTAGATTTACTGTTAGATTTATCTGGGATGGTTGGTTTTTGCTGAATTGTCATGAAATAAAGTATAGAAATTGTTTGCTAGTGATTTTTACACAAAAAATTGCTTCAGTACAAATATTTAAGGAAATGCCAGAGAGAAACTGCCAGAAAAATTTAAGGGTTGGGATTTTCATCAACGAGAAAGCAGTCATATATATACGCACCTAAGTAATGGCAAACTTTGTGATTTTTAAAAGCTTTCTTTTGAATCATAAATCAACATGATTGGATTAGTGGTTTGTTCTATTTCATTATGTATTATTTTGCATTGAAATTAATGATATGTTATATATACATATATATCATCACAGTCTTTATTTCAATAAATTGATGAATCAAATTATGCTTTCTGTTTACCATTTTGGATTCGAAAAGTCTGAGAATATCTAAATGAGAAAGTAGTGAGTTAAAGTGGCGTTAGCAAGGCCTGTTAAATAATGTAACAGCACTTTGATTGGTTAACTAAATCACACTCCCAATGGTTCGCTTGAAAACAAATTCTCCATAAGGTGGTGCATCTATTGCTGAATGTACCATTTTGTTGGCTGGCTATATATATATATAGCGATATATTTTAAATAAGGAGAGTTAGTTTCTCACGTGAAGAAAGGTTTTATATGGGTAAAGAGTACACATCAGATGGTTCAGACTGGATCAATCTTCTTTAATACGATGAATTCATTTCGACCATTATGTGGGTCTTGTCAAGTACCGAAATCTAACAGTATGTGAAGGTTGCTTGAATATATTTTCAACTTCCCGTTGCATATTAATATATCTTTATATATTTTTCAACTTCTCTTTGTATTAAAAACAACAACACAACAAAAGTATTTTTATTTTACAAGTTCAATATAGAAATGACCTCGATGATTGTGCATGTTGCTTCCTGTGTAAACATCGACTCGCTAACTCGCTGGGCTGACGATACTCGTGCTTGGTCTCTTGATTTTTTTCATCTGCATCATATAACTCAGGTATAGACCGACCCCCCTCTCTGACCCCCTAATTTCTGGTGTCAAATTCTCGGCTTATACCCGGTCATATACGGTACATATACTACTACTACTAGTCTACTACTACTAAACATTTGTATAGCGCCAATATCCAGCTCAGAGAGCGCTGCTCAAAATGGTCTGAACCATCTGATGTTTACTCTTTACCCATATAGCGATATATATATACAAGGCTTTTGGCCTGATGGTTATCGGGTATCCTTCCATAAGTATATATGTGAGAATTCTATTTGTAGATTTTTCTTCTCGGTTTGATACCATCCAGACTAAGGATGAGTCTCCAAGATGAATCTAAGATGCTTTGTTGGAACACTGAAAGAATCAGACCCAAGGAACTAGAGATGTCCCAGTCTACATTTATTCATGTTGATTTTCATGATTGCTTCATAGGGAGATTTGATCACAGTAAATGGGAAATCAACAGAAACTCATTGAACATTGATTGTTTAATTAAAACATTAACAAATAACCCTGATATAAACATATCATATATCTATCAATCACTTATTTAAATAAAACTGGATATAGGAACATTGTAAACCACATGTTACTTTGTGGCATTTTCATTTATTTAGCCTTATGCCACACTATGTTAGTTAAACAATGCAATATAGATATTTTGGAGTAAGATATATTATCAGGGTGCAAATCAATTTGTATTCATTGATGTTTCTGTTCGCACCACAGATTTTTCTCTTTCAGATTACCATTTACATGTTTTTCTATAATTGTTTCAAATTCTTTAATAATTATAACCAATCACTGACTTACATTTTCTATCTGCAGGTGAAGCAACTCCATACATGGTCTTTGCAAGAAGTGGGCTGCAAGAAGCTTACCCAAGTCCACGACTAAGGTCAAAAGGTTACGCATGTGACCAATGTGGATTGTCGTATTCCAGTAAATCCAATCTGCGCCAACATGTGAGAGTCAAGCATGAAGCTAAGACTAAATATGGGTGCGACATTTGCAACCAGAAGTTTCTGCACAAGAACCATTACTATTCCCACATGAAGAAACACAATCATTGAAAGGGTGGTTCTGCTTTGAATGCTGTCCAAACAAAGTGTTAAAGGGGCAGAAGCACGTTTTTTGATAATTTTATATTTTGAATATTTCACTGATGATTGTAAGTTAATGCTAAATGTATTATTTTGACAGTGTCAAAAATCTCATTACACAAGCCAATCATTTAAAGTCAGAGGACAAAGTATGAAGATTCACATTAAATCCTTTGGCAGCCATTTTTGTGAACACCTTTAATTCATTTTGTGTAAGGAAAAGGAATCACATGGCTAAACCTTACGTTTTATGTTTGAATTATTACTGCTCCATTTAGTTTAAATACATTGTCTTTCAATTGGAACCATTAATTTTCATTTTCCTGACATCACGTTATATTCCCCCTAAAAACGTGCTACTGCCCCTTTAGGGCACACCAAGACAGACATCATACACTCCCAATTTAGAAACCCAACTATCTTTAGACTAATTTCAGTTTTTTTTTTAGATTATCCATTTAATTACCAAGGAATTAAGTTTAATTGCTATCTTATTTTTTTTCATAGGTTTTTAGCTCACCTTTACAAAGTAAATGTGAGCTTATGTCATGGCGCTTCGTCCGTCGTCCGTCTGTCTGTCCGTAAACTTTCACGAAAAAGACTACTCCTCCTAAACGAATTCAGATATCATTCTGAAATTGTAGTATGTTATACCCATGGTGATTCCCCACAGAAAGGTAGACGTTTCAGTTTTGAGAATCCAAGATGGCCGCCATGACAGCCATATTGAATTTTCAATTAGATTTCATGAAAAAGACTACTCCTTCTAAACGAATACAGATATCATTCTGAAATTGTAATATGTTATACCCATGGTGATTCCTCACAGAAAGGTAGACGTTTCAGTTTTGAGAATCCAAGATGGCCGCCATGACAGCCATATTGAATTTTCAATTAGATTTCATGAAAAAGACTACTCCTTCTAAACGAATACAGATATCATTCTGAAATTGTAGTATGTTATACCTATGGTGATTCCGCACAGAAAGGTAGACGTTTCAGTTTTGAGAATCCAAGATGGCCGCCATGGAAGCCATATTGAATTTTCAATTAGATTTCATGACAAAGACTATTTCTCCTAAACCAATCTAGATATTATTTTTATATTGTAGTATGTTATACCTATAGTGATTCCGCACAGAAAGGTAGACGTTTCAGTTTTGAGAATCCAAGATGGCCGCAATAGCAGCCATATTGACTTTTCAGCTGCAGATGACACATCATTATTATTAAATTTTAAGCTTTCAAGTGATCACTGGCACCATATAAATTCTCTAATTTGAACTTACTAATCATAATATTATCTTAAATATGGAATATTTAAGATTGTCGTGCAAGTTGTTCTATATTTTTAAGTGTTTCTAAAAAAAATTAAGATGAAAGACAAACATAATTGATTAATTTGTTTAAAATCTTTATGGCAACTAGCTGCAAAAACCAAATCACATTAAACATGTTAAATTTTAAACAATGGTATTTCCCTTTTATTCCTTTAAATACCACACATAAGGGGTCAACCAGAGTTCAGATATTCCACTATCCTGTCTAATACACATCCCAAGGCAGGCTGCTAGCATCACAGTGGCAGCTGCTAGTCTGTTGCATAATCAACCTGACCCAATTGATATGGTAGAGCATTATGCTATATGGCCATGGCCCATGTGTATGCAATAAAAGTTATGGACTTGTATTCTCATGACAGTGATATGTTCTTTCTAAGAATAACAACTTACAAAAAACTTGTCTACAATAAGCTTTGTGTTTAGCAATCTACATGATAAGTTGATGTGGAATAAATATGCAGATGAAAATCGAAAAGGGTTTAGTAAGAAAAGTAAGGAAATTTGATTTGTCATATCTTTCTGTTGATTTGACAATGCAAAAATGTTTACCATTATAGTACTGTATGAGTGTTAAATAAATTGATACTTTAATGAAAGACATCTCATGGTCATTTGACATGTAAATATTATGTGAACAAAATAAACGTGTCTTATGCATTGCTGTGTTTATGACTTTCCTCTCAATCAGTCATTCATTTTCCTTGAAAAATCTGTACTTTTGGGATTCTCAATATCCCATGCAGCATAACCATCAGTGAAATAATCTTGAAATCATATTAATGATTCACTACAAAACAAATGTAAGTGCCCACCATCCTGTAAGTAATGAATGACATTTAAATGGATACACCTAAACCAATCAAGATATCATAATGAAATTAATACGGATGTCCACATAAAAGTAGCATTTTGAAGATTAAAAAGTACAAGATGGTCACCAATTCAGCCACAGATATACAAAAAAGTTATACAAAAACCTACTGCTTGTTAACTTATCATGATTATATCATTCGTGTATTAATGTTTGTTCAAGCTCTAGTCGTTTCCAAAAGAAGACTAGTATTTTAAAAGATAAAAAAATCATGATGGCAGCCATAATCAATTATATAAAAGATGGTTACATGTATAATTAAACCAATACCACATCATTCATTTTAAGGTGAGCTTCTGTACCCTCGGTACTTTTATTTAATTCCTTATCAGGGTACTTTAAGGATTGAATCAGAATTGAAGAGGATATTCCTATTGATAGATAACTATTTTTTTTTATTCGTTATTACTTTCAACTAAAACTTACTAAATACTTTATAATCATGCTTATATCAAGGCACAATCTTGATAAAAAAATGAAATACCACTCAGAAGTATGCGCTGATGATTAATCGCTTTTCCTTTTTTGTTTTGAATGCGATGTGGAAACTTTGTAGTTTTGTATTTTAAGATCATTTACCAATTGCGGGTAAAGTTTCAGTTTCATTTGTACTTCAGTGTTCAGTCATGCATGTTACCCCAGATTCACATATCCAAGAGTGAAATGGCAGTTGTCAATATACGTTCCTCATATCTGTTCATTTGTAAATAATTGTATGAATTTGCATATATATGTTGTATTTTGAATTTCATGTTCACTTAAATGTACCCCCAATTCCCCAACGGATAATAAAGAGTTATTTGACTTCCGCTAACTTGCAGACGGACTAATGAGATAAGAAAAACAAAAATGAATACGGATGGTCTCTAGATCTAACATATTTCTGTGCACGGCAGTGGAACCTAGAGAAAAGGTAATTTGTCTCTGATCCCCGTCACGACAGTTCAAATCCACGCATCTTTTTTCCAGAAGTAAACAAAGGAAAAAGATTCAACTTTTATCTTATTCTGTGGCCTAGAAATATGGACTTTTTAATGCAACCTGTTTCTCTTCATGTACACGTTTAAAGGGACAGTCCTATCGGAAGTACATTTTTGTGGAAACAAAATTCAAGAGGATGCTTGAATGTATTCGATTGCTGTCAAATTGTTAAACTAGGTCAACTAAAATGTTACCCTCACTAACATATATGAAAATGAGTGGGAAATAATTATGTAAAAATCAAATATAAGTATCAATAGTGAAGTACTCTTGAATTTTGTTTCCACACAAAATACCCTGATAGGACTGTTTCTTTAAATGATGCTTTGTCACAGTGATATTCAATTGGAATATGTTTTGATTTTGCTATTTCGTTTAGTTAATTGTGTCATTGCATCACTTTTGTCTGTCTATAAAGATCAGACTAAGATTAGGCCTGAGGTTTACCTTTGCGAATGTTATAGTACCCGTAATTGGGATTTGCAAAAGTGCAGTAGTTATATTCAGCTGAAATTGTGCTTTGAAGTTGCCATGGATATACCCTCTTTAGCAAAGAGAATAAGAGTATTTTATCATCATTTCATTACAAATGGAACGAGGAAGCAAAGACCAGTCTTTTATTAGAGGCTTGCTTGGATATGACTGAGCTGCTCTGTGGAGAAAGAATGGGTTGATTAGCAAACAACTTTACAGCAAGGACCACTGTGTATATTTTATGGGGACTTCACCTTTTTAATGCTATATTGAGTGAAGTGACTTGGTTTACGCCGCTTGGGCAATATTTCAGCCATTGGCGGCGTTAATACTAAGTTGAACAATGTCAGACAATTTATATGTTTACAATGTAGTCTAATATACAACTGCAGAAGCAAAATTAGTATTAATATTTTACCAAAATAAATGAGAAAAAGGCCCCTGTTGAAAGGTCCTTTATCAATCATGCTGTAGATATGAAACACTGTTGTATATACATGTAAAATACACTTTTTTACTAAATAGCGATAAAAGTCATTGAAGAACATTTAGTGACATGTCCAGAAGAGAATCAAGACTGCCTCGAAAGAAAAGAAATGTGTGTATTGATACATATTTTCCCAATAAAATTTTTTTGTTCAAAATACTGGTTTTCTTGTTTTAAATAATGATATTTTATCATTTAATTATTTTCATTATACAATATGAAGTATGAACAACTTATAAAGAAAAAAAAATATGATAATTGGTATAATTAAGAAAAATATGAAAATGTGTGAAGTGTAACCTGTGCAGGAAAATTTCGGTGATAAGCTTGGCATTTGATGGAGCAGAATGGAAATAATACAGCCAAGCAAATACTATATAAGAATATACATACATAATAGGAAATGATATTTATTAGCCAAATAGTTTATGCAATACAACCAACTACAAGCAAATATGAAAACTAATTTCTTATGCATGTAATATCGTTTTATCTCATCAATTGCACTAATGGTCTTGGTTAAAATAATTAGTCAACATTTATAATGCAATCTTCACTATCATAATGTTTCACCTATTACTAACTGGACTGCACACCAGCCAGATCAGAGAGGTCTCAGTACCAACACACAGATGGAGTAACCTGACAACCCTAACATATGATAGTGGACTGGTCCAACTAATCAACGTCTGAAAGGAGCCACTTAGATACTGCTTGGTGACAACTAATAATTTCCAAACCAATGAACCTCTGTTGGGTGCAAATCAATATAACGTCCATGAAATTATGTTGCCTTGAATTAAAATTACAAACCACATTATAATAACATTGCTTTTATTTACTCCTAAGACATATTGCCATTTGAACTGACTATTATAAGCTATCGGCACAACAGACAATACATCTTCAAACCAATACATCCCTTCTTAAAATATGATATTTTTCACCAAAAAAGACGGGGAGTTACGGGTCAGTCTACTGTAGGATGATTTATCTGTTTATATGTTTATATAGCTCCGAGGCAATGATTAAAAACCCAAGACATAGCACATAGATAGATAGTTTTTATTATGTAAAAAATACAAAGTTTACATATTTCTTGCAACAACATGCGACTTACAACAAATGTATTCAATAGCAATACGATTATCCATTATGAGACAACAAACAGTATCACCTTACGAGATTCATCTCATTTCCTGATTATTTACATGTATCAGTATGCGAGATTATTCGTTTTCACTTCCTCTTCCGAGCACGATGAACCGGTTGCTCTTTGTTGTGACTGGTCGTTCAAGGGAGATAATCCTAACATTGAATCAAAATTGTTCAAGTTACTGCCTCTGTAATGACAAAACAAAGAATTTTGTAAAATTTTCAGCTTTATCACAAATGAAATAATGTAAGGACACAACAAATGAGGTCAGTGTGGATTTATTAGATATAAATCTGATTAAATATGATAAAATCATTGATAGTTGCACACAATCTTGACTATATTTTCTTTAAAACTCTTAAACTCAAATCGAGCTGTCAGTCATTGACGGAAACGGATGGACTTAAGTTAGGATTTATACTTAAGTTTACGGAAGTTTTTTTAGTCGCCATTAAATTGGCGCCAAAATGAAAGAAGAACAGACAAACATCTTAAAGCTGCAACTCGCGGTAGGGCCCTACCGCGCATGCCTGAGCAGGCGTGGCTTAGCCACTAGTCCTAGTGTGGGAGAGAGAGTGAGTCGCTGTTTGGGGATCTATTTTTAGAGAAGCACATGTCAGCTGAGGCACGCTCCAACACTGGGCTCAGCACTACAAGGAAATATGAAACATTGATGCATGCATTAAATCTTACACAATACCTTGATCTTGAAATCATCTATAGGAAATTGTTTCTTGCAGATATCACAAATTAAAATTAAAAGTATATGCTTCTTCATCAGTTCCATAATAGAAAACGTTCAGCAGTTCTTATCACACTTGCTTATGTATGTTATACAATGTGCTCTCCATAAACATGCTCCAGCCCCATCAGCCACAGCACATCTCGATATTCGAAGGTCTTCTTCTTGTGGACAGGGTAACCTAGTTGGGCTCTTTCTTGTTTGACGTTTTCTGTTAACCGCCTGGAAGTTATTGGCCTGTCAACATTTTCATTCCAGTCAAGGACAGCTAACTGGACTCTGAGTTTGTATGTCCGCTCCCATCTTCCTACGCATACCCTAAAAGGCCAGTTTCCAAACTGTCATTTTATGCCTTGCTGCAGAGACTTTACTTTTCTGTGCTGCTATAGTGCCCCTACAGACTAGAGAGCAAGCACAGAAAAGTAAAGTCTCTGCAGCAAGGCATAAAATGACAGTTTGGAAACTGGCCTTTTAGGCTCTGCGTAGGAAGATGGTACGCTCCCCGCAAACAACTCTCTTGTCTACTAACTGTAGTAAGGCGTCGTTGAATGATTCAACATAGTGGGTGTCTTTGCATGCTGCAAAGAGTTCTGCTCGTTTGTATACAGGCAGCGAATGTAGGTATGAAATAAGAGCCTCTTCAGCCTTTTCATTTACTATCCGCTTTCGTTGTGGTTCATTATTAGGATCACTGCGACATCTGGATGTCAAATGACAGTCTTTATGACATCCTTTGTAATGTTTAGTGATATTGTCAATATTCTGTCTCAGCATGTTTATAATGGATTAAGACAAAGAAATAAGTTGCCGAAGTCAAAAGTCGTTAAAATTGAAAATAAAACCAACAATAATTAATATCATTATGAAGTTGTACCAATCAATGTATAGCTGATAAAAAATGAGGTCATGTGAATCTTATGCTTAGTTAAAAAATGAACTTGGAACTTCTTGATAGATAGCTGTTAACCACAAAAGAAAAAAGCTTTACAAATATTTTGGTTCCTTTTGACAAATAGAAATGTTCCTATATTAGTTACATCTTCAACTCTGCCCCAAAATGAAAACTATATAATTCATCTAGTAAGATAAAACATAAAAAAAAAATAATTCAAATTCTAACTGAAATGGAAATAAAAAACAACAACAAATAGTTTGGTGACATATCATATTTCCAAAACACATTGTATACAATACAATACAATATTAAGTGGAAATAATTAACCTTATCATTTTGCTAGAATCAAGGATAAATCATTATTTGTATTTTTATTCAACATCAAACAGAATAAAAAAAATCTAAATTAGCCGTTATTAAACTATGGTGTTGGCTTTGCTTTCCCAGAATGTGTATATTTTATTTAAAAATGCGAATCAACTTTTATAGGGGTCAGAAACTATCTCACAATCGTTAAAAGTTCGCCTCAATTTCCGATAAATTTTCATGACTGCTTCTTTTGAATGTAAACATTCAAATTTGTGAATCAAACAATTGAGCTAAATTACCCATCGGAAGCCAAGATAATTTTCCCTAAGGTCAGTGTTCCTCTGTTTTGTTTTGTAGAAGCATTAACTTATCTACGTGAGTCCAATCTTTGCTGATAGATAAAAGGAAGCCGAGTATTAAATGTTTAAGTATTCAAAAATAGTTTATTTATCCATTCTTCTTCAACTGTCATTTTGATCTTTGATTCTTTTTTCATTGAGAACAATTATTTTTGTTTTAGAATAAAAATACAAACTCTGAGGACATCAAAATGTTACCAATGTTGATATATTTTGTAGTTTTCAAAAAGCGAACCTATTGTTTACAGATTAACGAAAAACGAAACAAAAAATAAACATAGCCCCTCACGACCCGCCCCTGTTCGTTTAGCATGTTTTGATATTTTGAGTGATTCGAACACAGATTCGACATTAGATAAATTCAAATGTCATCGTCGAAAGGGATATTGCTAATAAAACAAAAAAACTATCATTTAAATCAACTTCAAACTGTTTCCAAGTTGGACTCGTGTGATGATCGTTGCAAGCCTGTGTCTCCGTAGGTAAATAAAACCACCCACCACAATAAATAAAGTAATGATCGCTATCATGTGATTTTGTGATTTTATCACTCAACACCCACCCACAAAACTACCATAAAGACCACACAGAAATCATCATATCAAGAAACGAAATCACGTGAAAAGGAAAGTTCTTTACAACGCAACTGACAACAATTAAGGACACAAAATCACAGCATTTTATTGAATGTAGACAGAGTGTTTTTCTGCTGTAAAGCGCACATAAAATGTACACATCCTTGCGTTCGGTATGGTTTAAAGGGGCAGTAGCACGTTTTTAGGGGGATTATAGGGTGATGGAAGGAAAATGAAAATTAATGGTTTCAATTGAAAGACAATGTATTTAAACTAAATGGAGCAGTAATAATTCCAGTATATAACGGTAAGTTTAGCCATGCGATTCCTTTTTCTTACAAAAATGAATTAAAGGTGTTCACACAAAAATGGCCGCCAATGGATTTGATGTGAATCTTCATTCTTCTTTGTCCTCTGACAATGGATGATTGGCTTGTGTAATGAGATTTTTGACACTGTCAAAATAATACATTTGGCATTCACTTACAATTATCAGTGAGAAATTCAAATTATAAAATTATCAAAAAACGTGCTACTGCCCCTTTAAACCTTTAACGTATTTATTTCATGAAAAGATACATGAACTGGATTGGTCAACAAGCTCGTGTGAGCTTATGTGAAGACCGCTCCAACAACAAAAATATATGAGCATGATCATGACAAGAGCAACTTATAGTAAACATGGTGTTTAAGAATGATAATACAGGTAGTAAACTGGAAATAAATTTTGCGTTCGGTATCTCGTGTTATTGCAACCTTGAATACTATGTATAGTTATAACTTATAATGTGGAGTTAGTATCTAACTCTTGCTGAACTCGTGCTTTTTTAATTTTAACTTGTATGGTATAAATGTTGTATGATATTAACTCTATGATTTCACATGAGAGTTTGTTCTTAAAGTTTCATGTTCCTGAAATTTGCATTTAATTAACTCACCTACTTCATTTTAATTTGCTGACGCAGAACCCGTCGTTGGACTAGGGTGTTACCAGTGTAGTGAAGCTTCTTCATTGTCGCAGTGTAATACTGTGGTCACGTGTGCAGCTGGAGACGTATGTATATCATTTTAATTATATAATTATACTTTTTTCCCAGACGTGCATCCGGCGTCGCATCCAGTTCTTTCCACAGTAGCCAAGACGACAGGTGAGCTTAAATGTGTATCAAATACTTCAATATTAATGGATATTTATCATTTATTACCATCAACATATATTGATATTAAACTATACCACTCGACAAAAGTTTAGACTCCGAGATTGTTGTCGTGTCCTGTTTTATTATTATATTATAATAAAGAAAATAGAAATATTACCTTGAAGTAATGGTAACCCTGAGTCCTTTGGTGTCATTGCAAGAAAGAGTTTTACTGTTAGTTCAAGAGAAAGCATTGTATGCAGTTACAATATTTCTTAAGTTGTTATTCATCCCGTACAGCTGCCTTATACCTCGCTGTAACTAGTGCTATGATTTTTAGGATGGACGGCAGATAAATGTTGGAGTCTTGTTTTAACAGTGTGTCCTGTTCCTCGTATGCTTCAGTATGTTTTCAATGAGTCAAGTATTTGTTTCAATTTGCATTGCTCTTACTTTTTTCAGCTGCCCCTCTGCCCCGCTGCTACCAGTGCTACGATCTGAGGATGGACGGTAGAGGAATGTTGGAGACCTGCTCTTACACTGTGTCCTGCTCATCTTATATCTCATCTAATGGTTATATTTGTTTCCTGTGTAAGATAATCGATGTGTGGACAAAGCCTATGATTACATATCGTGATATATCTAAAACTCATAACTAAATACAACTCTTATTTATGTAGCAATTTCAGTCAACATGAATTCATTAAATGACTATCCGCATGAACGTCCTTGTCTACACCCTGGGACTGATTAAAGGACATAAAACAAGTCAATAAGTAATTTCATAATTGCATTCTGGCTCTCTATCAATTTTCAATGGTCAGTATCATGTCTTTGGATTTATAAACCATGATATCTACTGTTTCATCAGTCTTGTATTTGCATTTCATCTTTTTTATCACTGTCTTTCAAGTTCAAAAATGTTCAACAGTGTATCGACAACAAGGAACTATCTTGACGGTTGACATGGTAATAGATCTAGTTTGTATAAAGCTAACCACATACAGGAATAATAACTGTTTGATGTCCACAATACATTGTGCATTGGAATTTCATTTTGTACATGCTGCCGCCGACGAACATAGTAGAGTAGGCCTACCGGAGTACCGTTAAAAGCGTTGCAAGGCAGCAACAACTCCCATCCTCTAACTTCTTTGGGAAGGACTGGGCATGGCCGGAATCGAACCCCGGCCTTCATGAAGATGAGCAGACACTCCACCAATTGAGCTTCACCACAGTCTAAAAGTAGGGAACTCATCGAACACTGAGTATTTTTATTTTCTTTTAAGTAGCACATATCAGATGATTATGAGCATTCTGTCTCTCAGTAAATCAAACGCACATAATGTTTGGGCCTACAAGGGTTGCAGCTAAAATGTAAACAGATGAATATAATCGACAGACTTCATTATGTATGTATACATTTCCTGCAGCCATGTAGCCAGACTGTTGGCTCCGACCAGGTGTGTGCGAGTTGCTGTGATGGAGACACCTGTAATTGGGATCTCGACTGTAGAACAGGTTGGGAATGTACATAAATCCGTTTTCTTGAAAAAAATCATTGCGACTTTTGTTGTATGGTCAAACAGAATTAAAGTCCCAAAATTTTACTTAATCTATGAGCAACTGAGACAGAATATATCACGCCCCAAATTGGTATTAAATCAGAAATGAATATAAAATCATCTGAAATGTGTTGATTTGATAGTAAAGTTCATTTTAAGATTTGCAAATCTATGATATGCAAGTACAAAAAAACTACGGTTAAATTAACACATCAAGGTAACAGTAATATGTATTGTTTGAAAGGGACACGAATTATTCAGTGAGAAGAATTTGAATATAAGGAAATAATGTAATGCTATTGAAGAGTATAGCATTGATTACATGTCTGCTAACTAGATTTTATCTTTGCTTGACATTTACTTTTCCAGTATCGCAATCTTCAACTGTTAGAACACCAATGACGACACTATTAGCAGCAGCAGCAGCAGCAACAACAACAACGTTATCCACCCAGAAAACTACATGTGATTCGTAACACGATCAATGTTGGAGGATACACATCACTTTAGAAACTTATGTTCACAATGTCACTTATATATTATAACTTTTATTATAAGTTGTATTTGAGAAGTTTCTTCCCCTGACCATGTAATTCCAAATTCAGATAACTAAGAGTTGTAGCTTCTTTTATAGGTTCTCAGCTTTTTATTGACAAAACATAATCCTGTTTAAGCTAAAGATGCCCTTAGCACAAAATAAACTGTATATTCACAGTGTTAAGTAATTCAAAATTCAGAACTGAAAGTTGCTGCTTCTTTTATAGGTTCTCAGCTTTTTATTGACAAAACATAATCATGTTTTAGCTAAAGATGCCCTTAGCACAAAATAAACTGTATATTCACAGTGTTAAGTAATTCAAAATTCAGAACTGAAAGTTGCTGCTTCTTTTATAGGTTCTCAGCTTTTTATTGACAAAACATAATCATGTTTTAGCTAAAGATGCACTTAGCACAAAATAAACTGTATATTCACAGTGTTAAGTAATTCAAAATTCAGAATTGAAAGTTGCTGCTTCTTTTATAGGTTCTCAGCTTTATTTTGACACAAAGAATTTCCGTTTTTGCTCTCGATGCCCTTAGAACAAAACCGTAGATTCACAGTGTAGTTATATATTGATAATGCAAAACGTACATCTCCCGGAGCACACTTCTCGAAGACATGACAATGTGCCATTGAGGAAGCTTCATTACATCGGTAACAATGCAGGCCGAACAACACTTCTTTGATCAGCGTGGAGTATGGAAATAAAAATGAATGATAAAGAATTCAGTTTTGTGTTGTATCTCTGTAAAAAAAATCAGGATATATATTCTTACATGTACATGTATCTCTGAAAGGGACATTCATAACGGAGTATTTTAATGGAAACGAAATTCAAAGGTACATTCATGTTTATTCATGTAATTGCAATGAATACATGATTATAACACTACCGAGTTGACACGTGACATTTTGGATAACATTTTTGTTGACTTATATTTGAGAACTTTATAAGAAGAGTGCGAACTCCGTCAACAATTTGAAGCCATCCACCGGCGCTAGGAGAGTAAAAAACCATGACACGGCATTACAAGACATTGTTGTTTGGTCAAGCATTAATCAATGTAAATGTATTCTATCGACAATGTATTTTATGTACAATTTATTTTTTCAATTATAAAGTAAATTTGATAGAATTACAACGTTGTTTGTTTTATAACAAATACTATCATGGTCGCGAAACTGAAAGTGACTTATACGTTTAAAAATATTTATTTTGCTGTGATTCATCTACCAATGCACAGACATGCAAGTATCACCCCTACAGTCAAATCTGGAATAATAGAAGCAAACTTTTGTGAAAGTATGTAATTGTTATGGAAAAGGATACCTCAGATTACTGGGTAAGGAAAACATCTTACAAATGCAAAAACACGGTTAGAATAAATGAAAGAAGCACAAAAAAATCAAAGTTTTGTAAGCTTAACAAAAAACAACTATTTAAAGGAAAGAAGTTAACATACAGAATTTAAAAATACCCTCATAATCTATTTTAAAACTTTTTTGATGGTTAATTTAGGAAATATTTGAATACAGTTAAATTATATTTAAACAATCTTTGCAAAGAATTTAGCGATTTTCATTTAATAATGCAAAAACATGTATAAAAGTAGCATATTATTTGCTATTCATAGTTATAGATCCTTTTGTCAATCAAGTTATCTTGTAGATAAGTCGAGGTCGAACTTACTGTACTGAGTTTTCCACCAGAAAAACCATGAAATGCTTTTATTAATAAATAGGTCAAGATACATTTGTGTCAATTTTAAAAATTTGACAGGGCTACAGATAAGGGGCGTACACATGTAACGCATAGACTAAGTACGATATCCAAAAACATTCAATGCGTACCATGTACGCACATCAACACTTGTGTACGCATACTATTTCATTTCGGCACGTATCATGATCATGGACTTTCATTAAGGGTTATTATATATATTATGAGATTCATTGAAGAAGCATGCAATCACATGAAACGCATCATGCTTTAAAAAACGAAGAGCCATGCAATCACATGAAACGCATCATGCTTTAAAAACGAAGAGACATGCAATCACATGAAACGCATCCTGCTTTAAAAAACGAAGAGCCATGCAAAAACGAAGAGCCATGCAATCACATGAAACGCATCATGCTTTAAAAAACGAAGAGGCATGCAATCACATGAAACGCATCATGCCTTAAAAAACGAAGAGGCATTACAGATTATTTCATGTCATTTCTATATCAATCATTACGCATCTGGTTTTTAACTCGATTGAAATGGGAACAATATGTAATTGTTGAATATTATGACAGTTGCATTAAAGTTATTAATCATGTACTTTGGTTTTAAAGTAATGGACTTATAGCCTGTAACCTATTGAAGAGGTAACACTGGTATCGTACATTTTCATTGCGAAATTATTTTAGTTGACCAAGCATGTTAAACGTGCAAAATCCCTGAACAAAAGGGCTTTTTCTAAAACGCATTTTTACTCTGCTTGGTGATTTGAAATCTTCAATGTAATTCAATATTTGAACATTTTACTGCATATGCTTAACTGAAAAGTGGACTCGGTCTTCATAAATTATTGTCAATTTGGGTTTTCGTTTTGTTTATGAATAGTTTGATAGTATAACAGTGAGACATAAATTAAAAAATGCATTGATTGTTTCACATAATGTTTTTATTATGTTGGATGTACCATGTAAATAGCTGTTGAAAAGGCAGTTAACTCCCAAACTATAACCTTTCTGTCAAATATACTACAAGTTTAGATTCAGTGTAGGGTGTAGTGTCTTATTTGTCTAGCGCTAAAATCGTAAAAAGTAGAGTGTCTACTTTTCATGTTTGAGAACACGCGTAGTGACCTTGATGTAAGGAAAGCTTTAAAATGTCAACCCCAATAATTGAACAGTGTCCCCGATACGAAGGGGGTCTTAACGACCTTAATAAAGTTGCATTTTCAACGATGTCCTTGGACATATCCTGATTTGGATATTGAGCTGAAATAAGACTAGAAATAAGATAGATATCAAACATAATTTCTTGTTAATAATCTAAAATAAACAACTTGATTACACTTTGCCAGTACACCTTCAAACTCTTGAGTACACGTCCAATTAGAAATCGTACCTTGTCATGACATACGGGCTTTCAAGGCTGATGTGCTTACACAAAGTAAATACTGTTCAGTAAGGATGCCATTTCAATGATGTTGATTTTTTTCCTTAACTGAATAGCGGTCATGTTAAGAATCCAGAGAATTCTTTGTCCTCCTTAATTTAAGTAAACTTTTGTCAGAACTGAAAGAGTTCATAAGAAATTCTGGAAAAAATATCCTCTTTGGTTTTAGTTACCCTTTTTCTGAACTCGATAGAGATTGATTAAAGAGAGCCAGGAATTTGTTTAACTCTATTTGTGAGTAAAGATGGATATATTATATATATTATGGATAAAGGATTTTACAGAGCCAGTGAAATCCTTGCCCTCTTTTAGGTTAGTAAAACCTCTTTTCTTCTGGAATGGATAGATCATGTTGTAGAGACAGGTAATTCATTTCCTTCTTGGAGTTAAGAAACGGAATGACAGCTATATAATGACAACTTATGGATAAGTTTTTTAATAGTATGGAACAACAACGTCTGGTTTATATTTGCGTTTTAATGTATACAGACAAGGTCTGAAACATCTACATGTAACCCTGGTAGGTTAATTGAAGACCAGTTTTGAATTAAACATTCATTCATGATTTGGATATATGTCATTTGTGATTTGGATATTATCAAATTATTATGAAATTGAATAGACCTAGCATCTTAAATTTTTTCTTACAGATTACAATGCAAACAGCAAACACAATTTATCCTTTAACTCTGTTAAGAAGTATCATACCATTGAAGAAACAGGCTACAATCAAGGTTACGTTAACTCAAATGTAAACGAAATTAGACCCCAAAACAGCCATGTCCCCACAACATTTGGCTACTCTACTCGTAGATTTCATTACTATAGAGGGTCAGATCGAACACGCTCAAAAACCCTTTTTTGTTTTCTTCTCTAGAAGCAATATGCCAACAAACTTTAAATCTTGAGTATATACCCGTTGGGCCATGGAAACTATCATGAATCTACATATCAGTTGACCATTTGGCCTTAAAGGGGCAGTAGCACGTTTTAAGGGGAATATAAGGTGATGTCAGGAAAATGAATTTTTTTGGTTTCAATTGAAAGACAATGTATTTAAACTAAATGAAGCAGTAATAATTCAAATTTATAATGTAAAGTTTAGCCATGTGATTCCCTTTTCTTACAAAAACTGAATTAAAGGTGTTCACACAAAATGGCCGCCAATTGTTTTTGTGTGAATCTTCATTCTTTGTCTTCTGACTGTGCATGATGGATTTGTGTTATGAGAATTTTGACACTATCAAAATAATACCTTTAGCATTTACGTACAATTATCAGTGAGAAAAATTTGAAATATAAAATAAATAAAAAAGTGCTACTGCCCCTTTAAATCATAAGAGCAACATTGGAAGAAATAAGTCTACAAAGCTTAAACTGAGTGTACCAAAGGGTCAATAAATATCTACAGAACAATTTGGTTTATATTTGCTTATGTTTCGTAGACAAAGCCTTAAACATCCACATATGGTTATCTCTGATAGGTTTCTAATGATTTGAGGGAAACCGAAGATCATTTGTGAATGTATGTGTACGTATTGTGAATTTGAAATTGAATATTTTGAATGTCTTAAAACCATGCAATGCTAACCACTTACAAAACTGTTAATCCGTCTACAATCCATTGACGAAATATACAATATGGAATCCCTTTTGGAACGGTAGCATTTCTTTTGCGTTTCAGTATACATTTATGAACCCTGATTAGCTAAGGCGCTAAGTTTAAAATGCCAATTCACCTAAAGAAAAGGTCTAAATGTCAGAACTGAAATGACCAAAGATAGTAATGGAACTTATTAATAATAATTTATAGGCACGTGACCTCATAATGAAGGAAAAAGTGAAAGTGAAAGTAAATAGTTTTATTATATACAGAGTGAGATACTATATTCCATCAGTGAAATAAACCCTCTATCTGGCTACATTTGCGATAACCTTTATCGTCACTCTACTGAGTAGCGATAACTTTTTTCACCACTCGAGTGGGGTCAAGTGTGACGTTATAAAATAATGGTCTGACGTAACGAGTTTTCTTATGACGTCACACTGTTACCGCGGCGACAGGCTCTTCCAAATTTTGGCGTAATTAGAAGGATTTCATCACATAATAAATACAATATATATCTGCCAAGGTAGAAGTTGAATATTTTCACTCATAGCTGTGCCACTCGTGAAAATATATACTTTCTACCTCACTCTATAAGATAAACACGGTATTAGTCAAGAAAAGACAGATATCCTCTATTTATTTTCAAAATAGCGTATAAACATCAGGATATATTTTTGTGTTACAGTTCGCGGTCGTACAACAAAACGTGCACTCAAAACCTTTTATGTAGATGTTGGAGGGGTCAAAGTTCACACACTCTGGTTTGTGTGAGGATTCTTTCACCCATTTGTCTTCACATTCTTGAAATCCGCCACATCTGTTGAAAAAGAAAAGGGACGCTTTCAGATTCGCGAGAGTTAATCAAAGATATAAAAATAAATAAATCTACAAATTATCGTAAATTATTTGAATTGATTATCTTTATAGCAATTGTCATGGGACAGACGGATATACTGTGATGACGTAATTCATGATAATGATCAACTTGTCAATCAGGATATGGAATATTTGTTCAATTGTTATTCATAGGAAATCTGAGGTTTTCCATAACACTTTAACTTGAACCACCTCTATTGATCGAGAAGTGAATTTTAGATAAAAATTATTCTGAAAAAGAGAATGGAAACCAAATGACATGAACTGCAACAATGAATTTTAAGGTATGACAACAAACTATGACGATCTTCCTGTCTTTTATAGCGATGTTAAGTTTTGAAGTACAACCACAAAACGTTTACAATCCTAACACCTCTTTATGATGTGTTTGTTGCCATCAGCATCGTTGGTGATTTTGTTGAGACAGAACGGAGCCAGATTGTCAGGACAGTAGGCCAAGGATTCCTGGTCGGGACTGACTCCACACAGAGGACCGGTACATACAGCACACTGAACTGTGGATAGATCAGAATAACAAGATAATGGTCAGCACTGACTCCACACAGAGGACCGGTACATACAGCACACTGAACTGTGGATAGATCAGAATAACAAGATAATGGTCAGCACTGACTCCACACAGAGGACCGGTACATACAGCACACTGAACTGTGGGTAGATCAGAATAACAAGATAATGGTCAGCACTGACTCCACACAGGGGACCGGTACATACAGCACACTGAACTGTGGGTAGATCAGAATAACAAGATAATGGTCAGGACTGACTACACACAGAGGACCGGTACATACATCACACTGAACTGTGGGTAGATCAGAATAACAAGATAATGGTCAGGACTGACTCCACACAGAGGACCGTTACATACAGCACACTGAACTGTGGGTAGATCAGAATAACAAGATAATGGTCAGGACTGACTCCACACAGAGGACCGTTACATACAGCACACTGAACTGTGGGTAGATCAGAATAACAAGATAATGGTCAGGACTGACTCCACACAGAGGACCGTTACATACAGCACACTGAACTGTGGGTAGATCAGAATAACAAGATAATGGTCAGCACTGACTCAGCACAGAGGACCGGTACATACAGCACAGTGAACTGTGAGTAGATCAGAATAACAAGATAATGGTCAGGACTGACTCCACACAGAGGGCCGGTACATACAGCACACTGAACTGTGGATAGATCAGAATAACAAGATAATGGTCAGCACTGACTCCACACAGAGGACCGGTACATACAGCACAGTGAACTGGGGTAGATCAGAATAACAAGATAATGGTCGGGACTGACTCCACACAGAGGACCGGTACATACAGCACACTGAACTGTGGGTAGATCAGAATAACAAGATAATGGTCAGCACTGACTCCACACAGAGGACCGGTACATACAGCACAGTGAACTGTGAGTAGATCAGAATAACAAGATAATGGTCAGGACTGACTCCACACAGAGGGCCGGTACATACAGCACACTGAACTGTGGGTAGATCAGAATAACAAGATAATGGTCGGGACTGACTCCACACAGAGGACCGGTACATACAGCACACTGAACTGTGGGTAGATCAGAATAACAAGATAATGATCAGGACTGACTCCACACAGAGGGATAGTACAAACAGCACACTGAACTGTGGGTAGATCAGAATAACAAGATAATGGTCAGGACTGACTCCACACAGAGGGATAGTACATACAGCACACTGAACTGTGGGTAGATCAGAATAACAAGATAATGGTCAGGACTGACTCCACACAGAGGGCCGGTACATACAGCACACTGAACTGTGGGTAGATCAGAATAACAAGATAATGGTCAGGACTGACTCCACACAGAGGGATAGTACATACAGCACACTGAACTGTGGGTAGATCAGAATAACAAGATAATGGTCAGGACTGACTCCACACAGAGGACCGGTACATACAGCACACTGAACTGTGGATAGATCAGAATAACAAGATAATGGTTAGGACTGACTCCACACAGAGGACCGGTACATACACCACACTGAACTGTTGGTAGATCAGAATAACAAGATAATGGTCAGGACTGACTCCACGCAGAGGACCGTTACATACAGCACACTGAACTGTGGGTAGATCAGAATAACAAGATAATGGTCGGGACTGACTCCACACAGAGGACCGGTACATACAGCACACTGAACTGTGGGTAGATCAGAATAACAAGATAATGGTCAGAACTGACTCCACACAGAGGACCGGTACATATAGCACACTGAACTGTGGGTAGATCAGAATAACAAGATAATGGTCAGCACTGACTCCACACTGAGCCCGGTACATACAGCACACTGAACTGTGGGTAGATCAGAATAACAAGATAATGGTCAGGACTGACTCCACACAGAGGACCGGTACATACATCACACTGAACTGTGGGTAGATCAGAATAACAAGATAATGGTCGGGACTGACTCCACACAGAGGACCGGTACATACAGCACACTGAACTGTGGGTAGATCAGAATAACAAGATAATGGTTAGGACTGACTCCACACAGAGGGATAGTACATACAACACACTGAACTGTGGGTAGATCAGAATAACAAGATAATGGTCAGGACTGACTCCACACAGAGGACCGGTACATACAGCACACTGAACTGTTGGTAGATCAGAATAACAAGATAATGGTCAGGACTGACTCCACGCAGAGGACCGTTACATACAGCACACTGAACTGTGGGTAGATCAGAATAACAAGATAATGGTCAGGACTGACTCCACACAGAGGACCGGTACATACAGCACACTGAACTGTGGATAGATCAGAATAACAAGATAATGGTCAGGACTGACTCCACACAGAGGACCGGTACATACAGCACACTGAACTGTGGATAGATCAGAATAACAAGATAATGGTCAGGACTGACTCCACACAGAGGACCGGTACATACAGCACACTGAACTGTGGATAGATCAGAATAACAAGATAATGGTCAGTACTGACTCCACACAGAGGACCTGTACATACAGCACACTGAACTGTGGGTAGATCAGAATAACAAGATAATGGTCAGGACTGACTCCACACAGAGGATCGGTACATACAGCACACTGAACTGTGGGTAGATCAGAATAACAAGATAATGGTCAGGACTGACTCCACACAGGGGACTGGTACATACAGCACACTGAACTGTGGATAGATCAGAATAACAAGATAATGGTCAGGACTGACTCCACACAGGGGACTGGTACATACAGCACACTGAACTGTGGATAGATCAGAATAACAAGATAATGGTCATTTTATGATCAAACAACACAAAATATATGTCAAAAGATTAAATACTGGCACATGTTTATAACTATCCTTCTCGTAACAAAGAATGTATTTTTTGCCTGAATTCAGTATTTTTGAATCTTTTTATTTCTACGTTCATGTCCTTTGATCACCATGCACAATAAAATATGATTTTAGAATCAAATGAAATAATCAAATGATAATTGCTTTTATTATGGGCCAATGACCTCTTTACTGAACAAAACGGTCTGTCTAAAAAACTTCTACAGAAAAAGGAATTTCAATATTTTGATTTCTCAATATAATCGAAAGATTTTCTTGAAAAGTTAAATTTTTACCGCCTTTATAAAATTTTGGAGTAGTTGTCTGGGTGGATAAGGTTGTTGTTGTTGTTGTTGTTGTTGTTAATAGTGTCGTCATTGGTGTTCCAACAGTTGAAGATTGCGATGCTGGAATATTAAATGTCAAGCAAAGATTGAATCTAGTTAGAAGACTTGTAATCAATGCTACCCTTCAATAGCATCACATTATTTCCTTCTATTCCAATTCTTCTCACTGAATCATTCAGGTCCCTTTCAGACAACACACATTCCTGTCACTTCGATGTGTTTACTATACCGTAGATTTATGTACTTCTTGCATATCATAGATTTGCAAATCTTTAAATGAACATAACTATAAATTTATAACATTGCAGATGATTTTATATGTAGTTCTGATTTGATACCATTTTGGGCAGTCTAAATTGTTCAATTAATTGAGTAAAATCTTGGGACGTAAATACCGCCTGACCATACATCAAAAGTACACAATGAATTAACAAAAATAATGTATGTACATTCCCCACCTGTTCTACAGTCGAGATCCCAATTACAGGTGTCTCCACCACAGCAACTCGCACACACCTGGTCGGAGCTAGTAGTCTGGCTGCATGGCTGCAGGAAATGTATATATACATAATGAAGTCTGTCGATTTTATTCATCTGTTTTCATTTTAGCTGCAACCCTTGTAGGCCCAAACATTATGTGCGTTTGATTTACTGAGAGATAAAATGCTCATAATCATCTGATATGTGCTACTTAGAAGAATATAAAAATATTCAGTGTTCGATAAGTTCCCTACTTATGGACAGGGGGTGAAATTCAATCGTTCTATCCGGAAGAGCAGGCTTCGATTCCGTGTCAAGTCATTAGAAGAGACGATAAAAGATGGGAGTCGTGCGGCCTTGCAACGCTATAAATGATATTGCACTATGGCTGTCGGTTGCAACATGTAAAAAATTAATTTTTTCCATGCACAATGTATTGTGAACAATAAAAACTTATTATTTCTTAATGTTGATAGCTTTATACAATCTGGAGCACAGTGGTATAGTGCTTAGCATGCCGGCCTCTCATGACAGAGACCCGTGTTCGAATCCCGGTGGAGACACCACAAATTTGTGACTTTGGTCTTATCTTGTGTTGTGTCCCTGGGCAAGACACTTCATCCACATTGCACTCAGTCCACCAAGCTGTTAAAATGGGTACCTTGAAATTTGATGTACTGACTGATGTACTGCGCTTAGTAGCAGCTGTGAAAGTACACTCCTTCGGGGTAGTAATGTAGCGCTTTGACCATGTCTTAGGACGTGGAAAAGGCGCAATATAAGTATGCACATTATTGTTATTATTATTATTATCTATTACCAAGTTTTCCTCACAATCCATGTCAACCGTCAACATAGTTCCTTGTTGTCGATACACTGCTGAACATTTCTGAAAAGACAGTATTAAAAAGATGAAATGCAAATACAAGATTTATGAAAAAGTAGGTATCTAGGTAAATTCAAAGGCATAATGATGACAATTGATTATTGATATAGAGACAGAGTGCAGTTATGAAATTACTCATTGACTTGTTTTATGTCTTTTAAATGTTTACTGTCAATCAGGGTGTAGACAAACACGTTCGTGCGGATTGTCATTAAGTGAATTCCTGTTTACTGAAATCAATATGAAAATAAGGGATGTTTTTAGTTATGAATTATATATAATCATTTTATCATAAGCTTTCTCCACACATGGATTATCTTAACAGGACACATTGAACAAGTATCACCATACTGAAGTATAAGATGAGCAGGACACAGTGTTAGAGCAGGTCTCCAACATTCCTCTACCGTCCATCCTCAGATCGTAGCACTGGTAGCAGCGGGGCAGAGGGGCAGCTGAAAAGAAAAGATTAGAGCAATGCAAATTGAAACAAATACTTGACTCATTGAAAACATACTGAAGCATACGAGGAACAGGACACAGTGTTAAAACAAGACTCCAACATTTATCTGCCGTCTATCCTAAATCGTAGCACTGGTTGCAGCGGGGAAGAGGGGCAGCTATACGGGATGAATAATAACTTGCTCTTGAACTAACTTTTTCTTGGAATGACACTAAAGGACTCAGAGTTACCATTGCTTCAAGGTAATATTTCAATTTTTACCCCTGATGAAATCAAGACCTGCCAAAAAGGTGTCGTATGATATTTGAAGCTGGACCTTTGCGAAAAATCAACATAACATGACAACACTACATGATTTGCACTGGGGTGCGGAGGTATGTGAAAAAACTTTTGGTATGCAGCTGTATTTGTGAAAATAAGACATGTACAGGAACTAACCGGTGCTTACTGTTACACTTGGGCTTGTCTCTAAGGTTGTTTCAACTGTCAAAGAAATAATCAAATATTAAGACTGAGTACTGTTATGATATTCATTTTCCGAAAAGCAAACATTATAAACCATACACGCTACAATTGGCAAAGATGTGAGGTATATGGCCATTAGTGGCTTTGTGACTAAATACATCTTTCAATATCAATAGTGCCTGATGCCCAACGATTTAGGGTGGGCAGGGTGTTCGAGATATTGTTTGTTTTGTGAGTGAAATATTTCCTATTTATGAACCTTTCAGATAAGTTTATTTTTGATACTTTGTGTTTAAAAACACATTCAAAATCAGTAAATTTTGAATATAGTGTGTGTCTGATACTGTGCCACCAACATATTCTTTTATTTCTTATAATGAACCAAAAGCACTTGAATCCTGAAATTTTGTTGTTCCGAATAATCTATCAAATCCGAAAGGTATTGGTCTTGAATTTGAATTCATTCTGCGATAACTGCATAACATCTATTTAGTCACCCTTTTATAGCATAATATAAAATTATTTCAATAATAATTAGAAATTATTATTCATTGATATTGATCATTGAGAGGCTTAGGCTCACCTGGCGTGTTGGTTACAGTGGAAAGAACTGGATGCGATGCTGGGTGCACGTCTGGGGAAAAGTACAACACATTAACTCACATATTTTCTCCACTCCCAACATATATATACTTGAGAATATATATATATATATATATATATATATATCTTAAAGAAAAATAGAGTGACGTCCCTAAAGGTTAAGGAGACACATATCAAGCTAAAATTGGATGCAGACCTTTGGTGTGAACACTTATCGGGTATATGAATAATAGAAATGTATTAAAAAGACTCAATCAAACCTTGTAAACTTTTGTATTCAAATATTTTCCTTGCTTAATGTTCGTACTCTTCTAACTTCTCCCTTGTTTAGTTTACAGGGAGGAAATAGCATTTGACCTCGATAAACATTTGTATTTTACCCTAATGATTAACAGTATATTCATAACAGCTTTGTTATAGAAATAAAAAAGTTTACAAAGGATAAATAAAAATCCAAAGACACACTTCCTTGGGAGGTATTAACTTTATACTACATAGCAAAATTGTATTCAGGTCTTGTAACCCATGCAGCGATTAAATCACGTGAGTAGAGTAAGTAGTGAACAAATTTGCACTTATCATATCTTAGCTAGCCTCTAACCTTAGGAAGGTGAAATTAACAGACAAGATCCCAACTACAATGGAGCAATATTCAGTTCATATACACAGACAGGTACGAGTAGCAAGTTCGATCTGATTCTAAAGTGAATAGTTTAATGATTTAAATCAATTTAGATTCAAACCGTACGTAGTCGTGGATCGGCGTTCAGGCATAAAGGCACTACTATATTACGTTTTCTATTTTAAATTCATCAGATAGACCTCGTACTTGTTTGATAGACAATAAAACACAATGCTTTCTCTGGCCTCACTTACCTTCACAAAGCATGCTGTTACAATAGTGTTTGTTGCAGCACTGCCCACATAGCTTGGTGCCATTGTGGTTCGGAAGACCAGGGTGTGTGTACTGTTGAGTCGGATGGCTCTCAAAGTAGCATTGCTTTAATAACAATGAATACATAAAACAATAAGAAAGACAAGTCACCTATAAAGTATTTCGCAGATTGTTGGATTAACGATAACAAGCGATATATTGTATAGTTGCTTAAACGGTAGACATTTACAATTATATGAATTCATATAAATTAATGTGTGAAATAAGATTGATTTTTTAGATGCATATAAGATTAGATATTGTGAAATGTTTCATAGCATATGTCTTCTAACTAAAACCGGTCCCTCTCCTTAACTTTAGATGATAGTTTATTGAAACTGATATATTCTATGTGGATATTTTGATATATCTAAGCTTATTGATAGAGAAATCTTGATTGAAATGCCAACACTGTAAAACAATTACAATTCGTGGATATTAAGAAAAAAAGTCTTACGAAAATGTTCTTTAACTAATTGTCTGTCATTGTGAGCAGTGTGTCAATGTGAGCAAGCCTCTGTTCTATTATGCCAGGATCCTGGGGTTCCGGCAGATTGCCCTAGCGGCAAAAAGTTGTAACTTAAGATATCTCCCTTATTTGCAGCCAATGAAAACACCTTTTGGATATCCATGACATGGGGATTTCTTAACGGTCGTATAGTGACATGGAAAATATCATGCCTTTATGTTTATTTTTCCTTGACAGTGTGAGAAAGAAAATATTTGAAAATCAGATATGGGTAGGGTTTTTCATAAGATAGAAATTGTTTTATAATTGTGTAAATTATTATTTGCTTTATGATAGATTTTATTTTACTAATCAACCAAATAAAAACTAACGAGAAGGTAAAAAACGATGTTTTGTAAAAGGAACAGTTATCTCCCCTGGATGTTAAATGTCAACGATAGCTTTGCCGAAACACACGGAAATGGTCGAGGTGTTGCGAATGACAAGTTTTGAAACGGCGTCGCTGATTGCAGAACTAACTTCGATTGCCTCCAATCAGATTTCTACCTTTTTATCCCATGTATTAGCCGTAATAGAACAGAGGCTAATTCGGGTATGACTGAGAGAAGGATTGTCTTTTAGAACTCATATTAACTTTAACATACATTACTATTCACTATGCCTTGTACCTGCATCTGATGTTTCGTGCAATGTGGGTAACCATTAATCAGATAAATATACACAATCCCACTACGATCCAGTTAGTCTAATTGTGATAATCATAAAATTTAATATCTTAGCACCATCATAATCAAAGAGCTCACCGTATTCGGGGCGCACCCGCCGAAATATTTCAACTGACCCTTATCTTCATAAACTTCCAGATAACAGTGCTGAAAGGAACAAGAGGCTATTGCATTATGTTGAAAGCTGTTGTCAAAGCAAGGGTTAACATAAGGAGAAAGCGCATAATTTAATATATCCGGGGCACCTTGCAGGCATTCTTTATACATGACGATAACGATGGTGAATACAATTAACTCTATCAATTTCATCGAAACCAACAAAACCTAATCTCGTAGCTTAATGCCTTTCTGATTTGACTACTGTTTAATAAGGGTAGGGTAACGTTGCGTTGTCTATGAGAATTTATCTTTCAGAATTTCAACAAATCAGAGGTCTGCTCTAATATCAAGTGGTACAGATGGCACTCCAGCCTCGTCGTTGGTTGATGGAAGGTCAAAGGTCACCTAACAAGACCTATCTAGAGACGTTGAGTGTGGCTTCAAACATTTGTTTCAAATAAAACATCTCCGATGTTTCTGTATTGTGCTATCGACATCAGCCTTGGTTGATTAGTTTAAGCTCCGCAAAAACTTGAAATGTTCTTTATTCCTTTAAGTCTAAGTTTGGATGTTAACGATGTTAATGCTGATTTACAACAATAATGATGTTTTAGACGGTGTTGATGACGATGACGATGCGGGCGATGACGATGAGAGCGATGACGACAATGACGATGAAGACGACGACGATGAGGGCGATGATGACAACGATGATGACGATGAGGGCGATGACGATAACGATGATGACGACAATGACGATGAAAACGACGACGATGAGGGCGATGACGATCACGACGATGACAATGACGATGATAGTAAAGATGAAGCTAACCTGATCAATAGCACATATCGTTCCTGTATGATGTTTGTCGTGCAGAGATGTAGTTCCGTTGTACTCGTAGCAATTGTAGCCTGGTGGAAAAATAGATATATCAATTTATCGAAATCAAAATATATCGACTTAACCATACAAATTTCATAAGGCAATGGAAATGTTTGAAATGTTTGAGCCTATCTTGTCTCCTTTGATAAAGCAATCTTCAGTTCGTGAATTGTTCAGTCTGATTGAGATTCATCATACTTTTGTTTCGACAGACATGAATGCTAAATATGGTTATGCAAAACCCTGATTTCTCTTTACGATCTCTAGCCTGCTTCATAACATAACTGATCATGTTTTTTTATAAAACATAAGAAATAGGAAATATTACTTAAGAAGCGTGTCATATGACTTTTACAAAAGGAGTGTTAATGTTTGTATTACGAGAGAGAGAGTTTCGTAAAAGTCATATGATACATTTTCGACGATGATAATTTCTTTATTACCGATTCCATTCAATTTAACCATCTTGGAAATATCCAAGAAACGGGCTTCTTCCCTTGCTACAGGGACGTCAAGAACGTTGCTAGGGAAAAGTGATATAATAATAGTTTTTGGTGCTCATATTGAAAACATGTCACTACTTATCAATAACCATGTTGGTAATAAAAGTAGGTAAAATCTCACGGATCTTGCAGGGTATTTTGTTACACCGTTCTCTTGGACACCTCCTACAGCAGGTCTCTCGCCACGTTCCGTGATTAATATTCTTGTCATGAATACTGCAACCCTGATGTCAACAATAAGGAAGATTTGAAGGGACAGTCCTATCGGGGTATTTTTTTGTGGAAATAAAGTTCAAGAGTACTTCCCTGTTTTTACTTATATGTGATTATTACATGATTATTTCACACTTATTCTCAATTATGTTAGTTACGGTAACATTGTAGTTGTTCTAGATTTAACAATTTCACAAAGAATAGAATGCATCACTGCGAATTTCCTCGTTTCCAAAACAATAACCCACCTCCTGTCCCTTTAATTGTAAAAATAGGTAAGACAGGCAAGTTTTTAATAAAAACTTCATAAATTTTTAACGTGAAGGAGAGCAATATTTTATGGTGTTAATTTCTTCTTTGAATTGAAAACAGGTTCTGTGGAATTATAACTTCTTTAGAATTATACAAAGAAGTTGTAAATCCGTAAAACTGGTTCTCTATGCATCTTTCCAATTTGAAATGCCTTTAGCCAGCCTATCATTTCGTGAACATCATTGTTACAATAGCAATAGTTTCATGACAGCTCCCTCACCATGAACACGAATTGTGGACAATGCCAGAATGTTATTGAGCCTCTCCGTCAGTATTTTCATCTGTTTTGCTTTGATACGAACGTAAATGGCATAGTTCATGATATCTCACATATTCATTACCAAATTAAAATTAAAGTTAAGAACTGGTTTTCAATGGAATTATAAAACTGTCATATATAATCGCAAAAGTCAAATTCACACGTTGAACTTACTAGTTACTATTTACTACTTACTAAGAATACTAGTTATAAATTTTATAACCTATCAAACATGATCAACTTAAAATTATTCTTTCCTTAAACGATTGATACTTCCTGATCAGATGGCACTATTGGTAAAGTTTGGCATATTTGACCCCTGACAACTCACGGAGTGGCTATTAAGATGTCAACTATATTAAAAAGAATAAACGTTAAGGAAAAGCAAAATGTTCTTTATAAGAACTTCTTGAACGTTTGTCTACTTCTTAATGGTGAACAAAAAATGTAATAAAGCAAGAATTTCATGACTTCTTCTTAATGGTGAACAAATAATTTTGAAAAAAGCAAGAATTTCCTGCAAAATATACAGTGAAATATGGTAGTATCGAAAATACTTATCCTGGCTGCATACTTACTGTATGACATTGTATCATAGTATGTGTCGTATCTTTTGATACTATATAATTTTTATTGGGCTCTTTTAGATCAAATTCAAAAAGAGTATTGTGACATGAATCAAACCGTTGTAAAATATCCAGATACAATTAACAACGACACAATCAGACTTGTATTCTGCTGTTGCAGCCATGCAGGGTACAGTATATAACGTAGAGATAGAGTACGCAGATGGTTTATATTAAATATTTCATAAATATACCTACAAATGTAGCTGAACATCCTGCAGTGTAGCGTAGTTCACCGGTTTCCGTCACATATTCTTTTAAGAAGCATTCCTTGACATGTAGAAAGAAATGTAAGAAATCAGCAAAAAGTAGGTCACATGACGCTGCTTAAAGGGGCAGTAGCACGTTTTTTGATAATTTTATATTTCAAATATTTCACTGATAAATGTAAGTTAATGCTAAATGTACTATTTTGACAGTGTAAAAAATCTCATTACACTAGCAAATCACCCATAGTCAGAGGACAAAGTATGAAGATTCACATAAAATACATTGGCGGCCATTTTTGTGTGAACACCTTTAATTCATTTTGTGTAAGAAAAAGGAATCGCATGGCTAAACTTTACGTTATATATTTGAATTATTACTGCTCAATTTAGTTTAAATACATTGTCTTTCGATTGGAACCATTAATTTTCATTTTCCTTACATCAACTTATATTCCCTCTAAAAACGTGCTACTGCCCTTTTAAAGTGGTTGAGCTATCAGTGTTCCGGCCGGCCATTTAGAGTCTTTATGAAAATGACATGGAAAAAATGGCTTACTGTAACAAATTTGACAATATTGTAAAAAAAATAGATTTGTACTAATAAGATATTTGTAATACTGGTATGTCCCCTTGAATTACGTTTCAACGAAAAATACCCCGATAAAATTGTCCCTTCGAGCACAAAATTCAAAGTAAATCATAATTCCTGTGATATCTGTGATTGGTCAATGTGATTATTGTTACAATCTCACTTTATGATGGGTCAATTTTATTATGTAACAAACTCAATCCTGATTGGTAAAATGTCAATCTCTGATTGGTTAATCGAATTTTGAAGCAATTTTACTTTCTAGTTTTTTTTTCTTATGAAATATTTGAACTAAACAAAACAACAAAAAGTATGTAAATATAAAAAGTTACATTTGTAAGATCAGGGACTTAAACACCAATAATTAATACGAAAACGTTAGCCGAATTTGCAGGTGTGTGATTACAATGAATCCCGCAATGTAAATATTTATCGATACTGTGTCATATTTGATATTAATAGAAGTTTTCTTTGACCAACATCTAGCATAGAAAAATGTTCAACTATAAAATTTATAACTATATATTTCAAGTCCGCAAACGACTCACCTATATTGTAAGAGCCCGTGCTTTGTACTAGGCCTAGTTTCCTTTATTGCCAAACTAAATGAGTTAAAACATCGGAGTTGCTGCTTCTTTGCTTAGTACAAAGTTTAAAACATCAAATCTCATTGAAATCAGACCCGAAACTATCATTCGCCCATTACTTGTGTCTTTTTCATTATGATCTTAATGAGATTGAACAATCATCTTGCCTTGCTTTGCACTTAAAGGGGCAGTACCATGTTTTTAGGGGGGGTATAAGTAGATATCACGAAGATTAAAAGAAATTGTTCCAATTGAAAGACAATTTATTTAAACTAAATGAAGCAGTAATAAATCAAATATATAATGTATATAAAAGTTCAGCCATGCGATTCCTTTTTCTTACACAAAATTAATCAAAGGTGTTCAAAAGCTTAAATGGTCGCCAATAGACTTTATTTGAATCTAAATAATTTGTTCTCTGACTATGGATGATTGGTTTGTGAAATATAAGTTATAGCATTCAGAGGCGGGATATTGGGGAGATATCAGCCTCGAACTTGGTGTTATGCGACGAGCCGAAGGCGAGTTGCATAACACCAAGCGAGAGGCTGAAAACTCCCAATTTGCCCCGCCTCTGAATGGTATAACAAATTTAACTTACCGAATTTTTAAACAAAACGCATATAATAATATGAAGATACAAAATAATAAAATAATTTATCACCCCGCTCAAGATGGTGATATCAGTATTTATCCAGGGTCAAGTGGACCAATCAGAGATCGAGATTCTTACATGAGGTACGATAATGAGATTTTTGACACTATCAAAATATTACATTCAGCATTAACGTACGTATCAGTGAAAAATTGAAAACATACAATTTTCAAAATACGTGCTACTGCCCCTTTAAGCATTGTATAAATATATAATTTACAGTGCGGTAGATTGCAGGTAAAACTCAAATTAAAATGATATACATACGTCTCCAGCTGCACACGTGACCACAGTATTACACTGCGACAATGAAGAAGCTTCACTGCACTGGTAACACCCTAGTCCAACGGCGGGTTCTGCGTCAGCAAATTAAAATATGAGTTATTTAAATGCAAATTTCAGGAACATGACTGTTTTAAGAACACTCATTTGAAATCATAGACTTTATATCATACAACATTTTTACTATAAAAAATTCTAAAATGAATCATTAAGAGTTAGAAACTAACTCCTAATTATTACCATACATAGTATTCAAGGTTCAATAACACGAATTTTACCGTTGCGTCAATGCAATTTTGCGATTTTGTGTCCACAATTTATGTCAGTTTTGTTGTAAATAACTTTCCTTCCTCGCGTGATTTCGTTTCTTGATATGATGATTTATGTGTGACCTTTTTGGTAGTTTTGTGGGTGGGTGTTGAGTGAGATAAAATCACAAAATCACATGATAACGATCAAAAAGTCATCATTAGATCTTGAGACATTCGCATTCTCTCCCCACAGATCAGAGGCAGCTCAGTCATACCCGAGTTAGCCTCTGTTCTATTACGACAAGATTCCGGGTTTCGGGCAGATTGTCATAGCGGCAAAAATTTCGTGGATATTTAGATAAAAGTCTTACGAAAATCTTCTTTAAGTAATTGTCTGTCATTGTCAGCAGTGTGTCAATGTGAGCAAGCCTCTGTTCTATTACGCCAGGATCCTGGGGTTCCGGCAGATTGCCCTTGCGGCAAAAAGTTGTAACTAAAGATATCTCCCTTCTTTGCAGCCACTTAAAACACCTTTTGGATATGCATGACTTGGAGAATTCTGAACGGTCGTATAGTGACATGGAAAATATCATGCCTTTATGTTTATTTTTCATAAGCAGTGTTAGAGGGAAAATATTTGAAAAATCAGATATTGATAGGGTTATTCATTAGATAGAATCTGTTTTATAATTGTATAAATTATTATTTGTTTTATGACAGATTTAATTTACTTATTCACCAAATAAAAGCTAATGAGAAGGTAAAAAGCGATGTTTTGTCAAATGAAGAGTTATCTCCCCTGGATGTTAAATTTCAACGATGGCTTTGCCGAAGTATACGGGAATGGCCGAGGTTTTGCGAATGACCACATTTAAAAAAGCGTAGCTGATTGCACAACAAACTTTGATTGCCTCCAATCAGATTTCTATCTTTTTATCCCATGTATTAGACCTAATAGAACAGAGGCTTACTCGGGTATGATTGAGCTGCCCCTGTGGGGAGAGAATGTAACTATCGGCCTGTCTCCAATATGTCCTTTATTTCTAAAATCCTTGAGAAAATTGCACCTACCAAGATATCCGATACACAGGCTTGCAACGGTTATCACAAGTGTCCAATCTGGAAACAGTTTGAAGTTGATTTAAATGACAAAATTGTTAATGTAAGTAAACATACACGTTTTTTTAACAGTATACCATTCAACGATGACATTTGGATGTATCGAATGTCGAAAGTGCGTTTGAATCATTCAAAAAATCAAAAGACGGTAGATTTAACTCCTACATGAACAGTTGGCGATCGTGAGGGGCAAACACTTTATTTTTCGTTTCGTTTTTCATTACTCTGTAAATAATAGGTATTCTTTTTGAAAACTCCAAAATATTTCTCGTTCTGAGCATCGTAGGCTAGCTGATAGCCCCATATGTCTGGAAAATACTATCAGAATATATTGAAAAATTTCAAGTAAAAAAAATCTTTCGATTTATATTTTGTGAATTATCAACATTGGTAACATTTTGATGTCCTTAGAATTATATACACGATCATAAACTATAGATATATAAACTATTTTTGAATACATAAAACGTCGAATACTCGCCTTCCATGGTTAGATTCCTTGTAATCTATCAGCAAAGATTGGATTTGTCATGTAGATAAGAAAACGCTTCTACAAAACCACAGCGGAACACTGACCTCGATGAAAATAATCTTGGCTTCCGATGGGTCCTGGTATACTTTGAAAACATTACACTCATAAAAAGCAGTTAGGGAAGATTTATCAGAAATTGAGGCGAACAATTAAGGATTGTGTGCTATTTTCTGACCACTATAAAATTGATTAGCCTTTTTTTTAAAATAAAACCAAAACCATAGTCTAATAACGGCTAATTTAGATTTTAAAATTCTCTGGTTGACGTTGAATAAAAAATACAAATAACGATTCATACTTGATTCTAGCAAAATGAATAGGTGAATGATTTACATTTATTATTCTTTTTTAACATTCCACAATGTGTTTTTGAAATATATTATGTCACCAAACTATTTGATTTTTTGTCATTTCTATTTCAGTTAGAATTTAATTTTACTGATGTTTTATTTTACTTGAGAAATTATATTACTTTCCTTTTTTGGAGAGTTGACGGTGTGACTAACAAAAACATTTCTGTTTGTCAAAAGGAACCAACATATTTGTAATTTTTTTTCTTTTGTGATTAACAGCTATTTATCAAGAAGTTCCAAGTTCATTTTATAACTAAGCATAAAATTGACATGACCTCAAGTCAACATTTTTTATCTGTTATAAAGTGATTGGTACAATTTAATATTGATATTAATTACAGTTGGTCGTATTTTCAATTATAACGACTGTAGATTATAGATTGTAGACAACTTATTTCTTTGCCTTTATCCATTTAGACATACGACTTTCGTAACGATGTATATCTGTTCTTCTTCTAATTTTGACGCCTAATAAATGGCGAATATAAAAACTTCCGTTAACTCAAATATAAGTCAATGACAAATTGCTTGATATGAGATACGAGTTTTAAGATTATATACACCTATCAATGATTTATAATATTTAATCAGATTTACATCTAATAAATCTACACTGACTTCATTTGTTGTATCATTACATTTTTAGCTCACCTGGCCTGTAAGGCCCGATGGGCTTATGGCATGGCATGGTGTCCGGCGTCCGTCCGTCCGTCCATCCGTCCGTCCATCCGTCCATCCGTCCGTCCGTAAACTTTGTGGAATTTCGACTTCTTCTCCAGAACCATAGGGGCTAGAAAGCTGAAACTTTGTGTACAGACTCCTTGACTAGTGAGGATTATAAATTATAGCTTTGGTGGCCCTGTGACCCCTAATAAGGGCCACAGGGGCCACGCCCTAAAAACCTATTTTAATCTTCTTCTCCAGAAGCATAAGGCTCAGAAAGCTGAAACTTTCTGTCAGACTCCTTGGCTAGCGAGGATTATAAAGTGTAGTTTTGGTCGCCCTGGGACCCCTTATAAGGGCTACAGGGGCCACGCCCTAAAAACCTATTTTAATCTTCTTCTCCAGAAGCATAAGGCCCAGAAAGCTGAAACTTTGTGTACAGACTCCTTGGCTAGTGAGGATTATAAATTGTAGCTTTGGTGGCCCTGTGACCCCTAATAAGGGCCACAGGGGCCACGCCCTAAAAACCTTTTTTAATCTTCCTCTCCAGAAGCATAAGGCTCAGAAAGCTGAAACTTTCTGTCAGACTCCTTGGCTAGCGAGGATTATAAAGTGTAGTTTTGGTCGCCCTGGGACCCCTTATAAGGGCCACAGGAGCCACACCCTTAAAGGGGCAGTAGCACGTTTTCTGATAATTTTATATTCTAAACTTTTCACTGATAATTGTAAGTTAATGTTAAAAGTATTATTTTGACAGTGTCAAAAATCTCATTACACAAGCCAATCATCCATAATTAGAGGCCAAAGTATGAAGATTCACATACAATCCATTGGCGGCCATTTTTGTGTGAACACCTTTTATTCATTTTGTGTAAGAAAAAGTAATCGCATGGGTATACTTTAAGTTTTATATTTGAATTATTACTGCTCCATTTAGTTTAAATACAATATCTTTCAATTGAGACCATTAATTTTCCTTTTCCTGACATCAACTTTTATTCCCCCTAAAAACGTGCTACTGCCCCTTTAAGACCTATTTTCATCTTCTTCTCCAGAACCATAGGGCCTAGAAAGCTGAAACTTTATGTACAGACTCCTTGGCTAGTGAGGATTATAAATTGTAGCTTTGGTGGCCCTGTGACCCCTAATAAGGGCCACAGGGGCTACGCCCTAAAAACCTATTTTAATCTTCTTCTCCAGAACCAAGAGGCCTAGAAAGCTGAAACTGTGTGTACAGACTCTTTGACAAGTGATGATTATGAAATGTAGGTTTGGTGACCCTGTTGCTCCAATAAAGGCAACAGGAACGTCCTTCAAATCTATTTTCATCTTATTCTCCTGAAGTACAAGGCCAAGAAAACTGAAACTTGTCGCCTTTATACTTAATTTTATGATTGGTGACCCTTTGGCCTCTACAAAGGGGGAATCACATTGGTCACACTCTACAGCATATATTGTAATTGACGATGAAGCCTGATGAGCTACAGAGCCAATGGCTCTATTTTTTCATTTGTTATAAGCTGCCAATTTTACAAAATTCTTTGTTTTGTCATTACAGAAGCAGTAATTTGATCAATTTGATTCAATGTTAGGATTATCTCCCTTGAACGTCAAGTCACAACGAGAGCAACCGGTTCATCCTATTATGCTCGAATAAGGAAGTGAAAACGAATAATCTCGCATACTCCTACATATAAATAATCAGGAAATCTCGTGTGGAGATACGATTTTGTTGTCTCAGAATTTATAATCTTATTGCCATGGAATACATTTGTTCTAAAGTTGCCAGAAATATGTAAACTTTGTATTTTTTACATTATTAAAAACAATATCTATGAGTAATGTCTTGTTTTTTTAAACATTGCCTGTTGGTTTCACTTTTACATTTTTCTTCATTTTTAGGTCACAACGTCTATAAGATATGATTTATGATGTCCTATTGACATGTTTAGACTTTTTCTTCAGCAATTCTGTATTAACTCTTAACTTTTTGTGAAGGCCCGTACTGTGCGCATTACGGAACATTAAGAAATCACAAAATGAGAGTTTTGTCTTATTTGTTATTCACTGATAACTTCGCTAGGGCTAGGGTGGTATTTGGTTCCGGTGAATCATGTTATTAACGTTTAAAGAGGTGACGTAATGCATTCTTTTAAAAATGACAGACAATTATCTCCATTATCATTATCTTTATGAATGCAATTAGTTTATAACCCAGGCAATTTACACTTAAGATTTTATTTGACACTTCATTCCTCGTTTTGAGAATACCGCCGAATTCACTTGCGAACACTTTGGAAACTCATTAGAGTGCTCCGCCCACGAAGCGCTGCATTCGTCTCCATTTGCTTATCAACCAAAATTTCTCGAGCCTAAAGTTTTCATTCCAAAACGATAAAGTGTATGATTCAGGTTTATATTAAGGGCTGAACATCAAGAACAATGTAATCCAAAATATATATATGTACCATGACGTCATTAAAGAAGGGCTGCATAACCTTTTTTAAATATATTTTTCAAAAAATATTGGTCAAATAACTATATAACATAAATATTAGGCCAAAACAGCAACGATACACAGTTTCTCAATGAAGCTACAGCTAAGTAAACATTGCGTAACAAGGCGTCTGCTTGTCGCCGTCCAGCGACAAACCAAAACAAGGCTGAGAGGCCACGGGCAGGGGATACCGGAAGTGACGTGAGAGTAGGCGAAGCGTTCGTCTGCTTATATGGAAAATGATAGGCGAAATCCGCAGTTCTGCCTTTTCAAAGCGATTAACAGTATGCTATATCATTGTGTTGCTGTCAACTGTCCTAGAATATCTCCTGATGAAGTCTCCGTAGACAAATTCCCAACAAATTGATGGTTTCACGCCAAATTGACCCGCTGTGTTAGGTCAAACAGAGCAATGTGACAATCTACATCGAACTCACGTGTTCCGATCACTACACCGATTTTCTGCTTCGAGCTCGCATTTTCACTGAATGAACAGTTTGGCATGCAGAGAAAAGGGAGATTAGTAAAATATAAAACATAGCACAAAGTATTGGGCTGATTTATGGTAATAATCCGAATATACAATGCTCACATTTAGATTTGAACGTTGTGTAAAAAGGTTGAATAAACAATGACATTGGTCTGCAGGTGTTACTTACTTTCTTTAGATCAGATACTCACTTATTACACAATTACTTTACTGTCTATCGTATTTCCTGTCTGTTTCCTAATTAGATGATATCAAATGATGACTATAGCAGGTAGGTTATATAATGCACAATCATCAACACCTGGCTATTTTATGACATCAGCTAATCAGGTAACATCAAATAGCAATTGTATTCCTTAGCATCCCTTTTTTCTCCGATTGGTAAATTATAACCTATTAACCTGAAATTAGGAATACCGTTTTTGCTCTATCTGATAATTATTTTGGATAAGGTTCATTTAATAAATCTTCATTCTGTTTGGCCATGTATCGGCTATTGTTGTGGAAAATATCACCTCTATGTACAAGAGTGAAAACATTAAGATTTTCAGTGAAATGCCCTATTAAAAAATGTTTTAAACAAGACATCAGTGATCATCCAATACATGTCTTTCATTGAGAATTGTAACTAGTCCATCGCTAAATGAAATAACTAAGAAAAACGTATATATTTTTTATCCTGTTACAAAATGAAGTCAAAGGCAATTCTAATAAAATGGTTTAAATGTAAAAATAAAATAGTATTGTATAATTACATCCTTTCTGTTGTGCTACTAAAGTAATATTCAATAACAATCAACAACTGTGCACGAAGATAAAACAGTTCACACGGGAGCAATTGTTTACATATACATCCGGGTTCTCACGTGCAGTCTTATGACAACATTGCGCAAAGCGAGACCATCTAGGCCTACATGCTGCAGCATTATGCGCACAACTTCGTTTTTAATCAGGGTCTTACGTTTTCATCAATACAAATTGCCAGTTGAATAAATAAACTACCGATTTATTGAAGGTTTGAGATGTTTGGATGTTGTTTAGGGTGTTTAATCGACGGTTAAACATCGAGCTGTACTGTTAGCTTGTGTTGTTTTACATAACGAGGGCACAAAAGGGGGTATCACAGACAGACAGACAGACAGATGTTTTATTAAAGTCTCACCTCACATAAATACATTAAAAAGTATATACATATAAAATTGAACGTAAAAGTGAGCCACCCTATAAGGGTTACGAGAGACTATATTATAATATATTAAATTAACTAAAATATGATGTAAACAATATACAAATATACAATAGTATAAGAAAAACTATCCATATAAAATATGCTTTCTTCTTTGTAAGATATAAAAGCAGGTTTTGGCGGTAAAATATACAGGGTGCTTAAAAAGAAAAACTAATTTATCAATATCACTAAAATCTAGGAAGTTGGGATAGCTAAAACAGACATTTTCATATAAAATCTCACGTAGATCATGGTATACAGGGCAATGTAAAAGTACATGGCTTTCATCCTCAACACTCTCACTACATTGAAAACACACTCTCTCATTCACATTCTTATTTGTATATCTGCCGGTTTCCAAATGCAGAGGAGCAGTACCTGATCTAAATTTGGAGAAGGCAGAGCGGTATGAACGGGGCATACTCATACTCACGTAACTTTCACACCCATACTCATTCTTAAACATTCGGTACGTTCGTAACTTATTGCTTTGGGGTCCAGAGACCCCAAAGTTATGTAACATCTGATATTGAAAACTAATGGCAGAAGTTTCTCTCTATATTACTCTTGGAAACTTCAAAGAGTAATTTCAGCCAATGATATTTGTTTTAAGCATATCCTGGTATTTCAACGACCAATGGACCGTGCTGTAGCAAATTTATACCCACGTGACCATGTGGGTGGTACGAAATAATTGGCAAGCTTTAATTTGGAAACTGATTATTATAATAATGCTATGGTGTAAAATATATCGTAAATTTTCCAAAATATACAGATGAGCGTTTACACCATTAATAAATATCAATTTTGCATATGCATGTGAGCTGTTTTGTAGTTATTCGGGCTATTTTTTACATTCCACATTCGGAAACGACATTCCATTTTTGTATCAACTAGGAATTCGCTTCCTCCAATGCATTCTTTTTACTATAACGCGAGCGCTGAATGTCCCGCCTTGTCAATGACTGATCGTTCACTCAATGCATCATCGCTTCACGGAAAAAATGATACTGAACAGGCCATTTTCAAATTTCATGTTTCAAAACAAACGTTATGGATGATTTATTTACGATTAAAGGTGTCTTTCGAAGAAAGTATTGACATAGAGCCTAAAGTATGACAAAATATTCTTAAATGTCATCCTATAATATAAAGAAAAGAATGAACTTGTAGCTGAGATCATTTCTAAATTTTTCAGCAACTTTCGGCTGTATTTCGATCAACACTCAATTAAGGAAAATTATTCTTGCAACATGTAATTAACCTGAAAGTAAATAGCACAACTATTAATCTTCTAGTTAATCACTGGTTCTTGTATTAAACTCACCGTCAGCTATCTTTTAAAGCAACATAAATTTGAATAACCGTATTAATGTTTAAAAATTTATATCATAATTGAGATAGGAGACGTATCTATCATTGTTGAAATTTAAACGGAACGAACGAGTCGTTTAACTATGTACATAGTGTACACTGAGATAACTATCAAAACAAAGAGCAAAGAACATGCGTCTCCGATTGGAACAATTTATTCAAGTAAAAGTCCCCGTCCTCCCTAACCTAAATCTCCTGGTTCTATATACTGATACATAACCGGGTGCCCCAAAGCATGCCTTTTTAAAGGCTTTTCTTGTTACCTCCCGTTCTACCGCTTGGCTGACGTAGTGATTCATTCCATCCGCTGACATACTTCTGCATACATAGATCTCGCACACGCTCACATAGTCGTTTAGCATTAACATCAGCTTCTACATTCAGATTCCATTCTTTCATCTTAGCTTTCACTCGGAAATTCCAGTTTTTCGCACGTCCACCCATACAACTCTCCGACCACATAAAAACACATTTATTTAATCTAAAAGGCATGTTTAAAAAGCGACAATATTGTCTAAAAATACACACCCATTGTCTAACAATTGGAGGAATCCAACCCATGTCTCCATTCACTGCAACGTTTGGAGCGTATTTACCCACCCCCAGGAAAAATCTCAAAGCACGGTGGTGGACAGCATTTACAAACGAAACCTCCCGATGACCCCAGATAGATGCCCCATAGCTTAAAACTGACCACACCATCGTATCATATAATTTCGCATAAGTAGTGGATTCCATTCCCCCAAGTGCCTTATATTTACAAATAAGTAGGCCTAGAGCTCTATTAGCAGATTTAGCTGCCGCCTTAGCCATTGCATTATAATCAAGATGCTCTGTGAGCAATAGGCCTAAATAGTTGTAACTATCAACAATATCTAAAACAGAATTACCAACAGTAAAAACAGCACTCGTTAACTGTGTGCTAACATGTCTGAAATGTACAATCTTAGATTTATCATTATTTATACATATACCATTATTAACACACCAATTATTTAAAATACACAACAAATTGTTTAAATCCTCTGATGATTCTGCAAGCAGAATTAGGTCATCAGCATATGCTAAGGCTGCTATAGTGGTCCCATTAACAGAAATACCGATACCACTTTCTTCTAATTGATTAAGTAAATCATTAATAAAGAAATTGAATAACAAAGGAGAAAGTAAACAGCCTTGCTTCAAACCTTGATTTACATCAAACCACGATGTTAACATACCATTAACACGAACACTACATTTAACGTTATCATACATAGATTGGAGAGCTAAAAACATTTTTCCTTTCACACCAATATCACTTACTTTCTCCCACAACAAACATCTATCAATACAGTCATACGCTTTCTTAAAATCAATAAAAGCAGCAAAAGTATCCTTATTTTTACATTTTCTATTTTCAATAAAAGAACAAACAGAGTGGATATGATCAGTGGTGGATCTCTTCTTCCGGAATCCATTTTGCATATCATTCAACACACCAGTAGCTTCAGCCCAGGACTGTAAGCGATTATTCAAAACATTGCAGTATAATTTGTACATTGAATTGGTAAGTGTTAAACCCCGATATGACATAGGATCCATAGGGTCTAAAGTAGAACATTTGGGTATGGGGTTAATAATGCCTTTAGCCCAAGTGGTAGGGATTCTCCCTGTATCAAAACAAACATTAAAAACATGAAGTAATGTCTCAATAACAGTTTGAGACTTCAGACATTCAACAGGGATCCCATCAACACCAGGGGCTTTGTTGTTGTGGCTTCTATCTACAGCAGCCGTAACCTCATACAGAGTAATTTTAGCGTCAAACAACACATGCATACCATCAGAATCCTCAGTATCACGCCTCGTATGTACATTTCGCACTTCCTCATTCCCATTCAAAAGTTCACAGTAGGCATTCTTCCACTTGTTTAAAACATCTTCACACTTCTCAGACACAATTCCATCTTCCATATACACTTTCATAGGGATCTGCTTTCTCCTTTCACTCCCTACACCAATCTTACCAATTTTCTTCCAGAACTCTCTGTCGTTATTATCACACATCTCATCCAAACGTTTACTTTCCTCTCGCACATACGCTCGTTTGGCAGCTTGCACACCTTTATCAAACAATTTACGCTTACTCACAAAACAATGCTTTAAAAACACTCTTTCATTTCCCCGTCGCTTACACTTACACCACTTTCTCTCTGCCTCACACATCTCATTCCATAACACACGCAAATCATCATTCCACCAAGGCTTTCGTACTCGACGCTTTTTATTACTCTTACCACCATATACAACAAAAGTTCGTGATTCTAACTTATTATGCATTTCTCTCTGTACCAAGTTCGCCAGTCTCTCTGCACAGTGATCAAGTTCACCACCTGACTGCTCCAGCTGTAATATAATAGCATGTAATTCATCTTTACATTCATTTGATTCTAAAAAGTTCGTAGGTATATTAGAAGTGTCACATCGTGTCACATCACCTACTAACACGTCACGAGGCAGTCACGCTTCAGTGCGTTTTATTCTGTTCGCCGGCCTAATTAGGCGGTGTTCTTTAACAGTCGTAATTAAGCCGTTTCTAGGTCGATTTCAGAAATTTAAAGTTGAGTCCATGTGAAATTGTTATCACTATTTCATGAATTCCGAAAGTTGCCATATAGCATTTCAGTCCCTCTTTAACGGCGATCATTCGTTTCAGTTGCCTGTGAAGCTTTGCACCAACACAAATCTCCAGTAAAATGACAACTTTTGAAGATATTATTTTTGTACTTAAATCAAAATAATTTGACATTGTGTAACGTTTTTAATGTAGATAAAACAACTAGTGTAATGTGTTCAGTGAGAAATACGAGACGGACATGCCTAGCCACAATGGCAACAACAAGGCAGTCTTAGCCTTTTCACGTTATTTGATATAGAATATGACATGTTTATTTAAATGTTCATGGGCTTGAGATTACCGCTATTGGTCGGTTGGATAACTAAACTATCGAATTATCGAAGATTTGAGTTGTTTTGGTCAAAATGTTTATGTTAAATGGACAGTTAAGAGGGTGCCAAGTCACATTGAAAAATTATTGTGATTGATTCTATTTCTCTCTCCCGTTACTAAAGGCGTCCAAAATATTAACACTTGTGACGTCATCGGAATTTTCAAAAGAAGTTCCGACCTTGACCTTTGAAATTTGCATCTCTGTCCGTATATGACCCTAACGGATACCGATATTTATCCGTTGGCATTATTATGCCGAGAACACTATCCATTGTATGATAAATTTAGATATTTTATTTTCTGTGGAATTTTAAAAATCAGTCAAGACCTGAATCCATTCGAACTTATTTGGGACACTTTTGACTTATTGACCAACCCTTTTCTCTTCTTGAAAAATCAAATCATCTGAAAGCATTCCATTGTCTTTTTTCCTGATACAGTTAAACAAAGAAGATATTTGTCAATATTTTAAACATGACATTAAACATTGACAATTGAATCTCAAACTGTTTTGATTTTTTTAAATGCTCATAAATCTTTTGGGCACGCAAATGCAAAGTTTTAAACAATGTTTTTACCCTGTTTAAATATTATTAAAAAGATGACAATAGTCTACCAGTAGTGTGCGTAAAGAGCTATGAAACACTATTAATGTCAAGAGTACGTTTTAAAGGTATTTAGCCAAAATGGGCTCTTTTGGCTTCGGTCGTTGTGACAGTTATATCATGAGGGTGATTTCACAACTAGAGGACCATTTCGTGTCACAATGGTTCTCATGGCATATTTTTGTATCAAATGTTATTACCCAATGTCAAATTAGTGTTAAAACAAATCAGAAACTTTTAATTATATTTAAATATTGAAGATTTGTACAAAAACATTGTCTAAAAAAATATTTATCGAATATTTTCTCCACAGTCTAAGTAAACCCAGCCTCAAAATTATCCGTTTCACTCCTATCCTTTCTGCGACCTATGACCCTCCAACGTTATACGTGCGAAAACAGACTATTGTGGCTTGGTAAGATGAGTTCTGATTGGTCAATTCGATACGTGTGCTGACGCGACCCTCTACTAGACCTTTCTAGACTCGGTATAGGAGTGAAACGGATAATTTTGAGGCTAGGTTTACTTAGACTGATTTTCTCCAAAGGTTCCGTGCATTTCCCCATGTCCCAACTTTCATGTTTAAAATGTCAAAGCTTTGAATTTAATAACAAAAATCTTTTGAATAAAAGTGAAATTGACAAACAACAAGAGTAAGTAAATCTAAATCCTAATTTATCTAAACATTGAGTTCAAAATAAAAACAAATACCATGGGGTATTTAAAAATCATTTTCAAGTCCTTGTTTTTTTGCGTTATGGCAGCAGGATGATAAATGTCATCTTGATCAACTTCAATCTTCAACTTTAACAATCTAACAGCAAAAGACTACAAAGCCAATGACTGACTTTGATTCCAAAGTTTCTTTTCTTTATTTTCAAAATAATGTAGAAACATCAGGATGCGTTTTAGTGTTACAGTTCTCAGTTATACAACAAAACGTGCATTCAAAATTCGTTAAGTATGTGTTGGAAGGGTCAAAGTTCACACACTCTGTTTTGTTTGAAGATTCTTTCACCCATTTGTCTTCACATTCTTGAAGCCCGCCACATCTGTTGAAAGGAATAAAGTAAATTTTATTCATTTTAATAAATTAAAATAATTATTAAATAATTTAATAAGTTAGTTGTTGCATGATAAAGTAAAAAGTCAAACTGTAAATATATGACCTAAGATTTCTTGGCAGTCAGAGCTGAGTTATGTTTTTATGCTAAACAAATTAACAAAAATAAATGTTAAATACGCGCCATTTCAATCCACTTTGCCCCTCTTTCATGATTTTACTTTCCTTCACTTCAAGATTGCAAATAACAAACGTTTCACAAGTTTACTGCACACAAGATTTTTAATGTTGAGATTGTCGGCAGTATTTCGTGAGTTCAAGTCACAAAATATATATTCTCTAAATCCAAGTAAGTCAAACCATTTGATGAAAGAAAATAACTAGTTATGTTTCAAAGCATATTCAGATATGTGCTTAGAGCTGAAAGTAACAGAAGAGGACGGTATGGAGATTTGCCTTGGAACAACACGCTGGAGTCTCAAAATGAAATAACAGTTCGCATTTGAAAATATCCAAAAGTATTTTAGGTCTTCAAGTGATTTATTTTAAAGTGGCGTCGCTAAGTGCACTAATATGAGTTTTGATTTGATACATTATTTTTAGTTTAGAAGTGCTGGTATCAAAACAGAGGTAATCGTTAATTAATAACTTCAGGTAACCGTGATGATTGAGATGTTCCTACCTCTTTATGATGTATATATTGCCATTAGCATCGTTGGTGATTCTGTTGAGACAAAACGGAGCCAGGTTGTCAGGACAGTAGGCCAAGGATTCCTGGTCAGGGCTGACTCCACACAGAGGACCGGTACATACAGCACACTGAACTGTGGGTAGATCAGAATAACAAGATAATGGTCAGGACTGACTCCACACAGAGGACCGGTACATACAGCACATTGAACTGTGGATAGATCAGAATAACAGGATAATGGTCAGGGCTGACTCCACACAGAGGACCGGTACATACAGCACATTGAAATGTGGATAGATCAGAATAACAAGATAATGGTCAGGGCTGACTCCACACAGAGGACCGGTACATACAGCACATTGAACTGTGGGTAGATCAGAATAACAAGATACTTGTCAGCAATGACTCCACACAAAGAACCGGTATACAGTACATTGAACTGTGGATAGATCAGAATAACAAGATAATGGTCAGGACTGACTCCACACAGAGGACCGGTTCGTACAGCACACTGAACTGTGGGTAGATCAGAATAACAAGATAATGGTCAGCACTGACTCCACACAGAGGACCTGTACATACAGCACACTGAACTGTGGATAGATCAGAATAACAAGATAATGGTCAGCACTGACTCCACACAGAGGACCGGTACATACAGCACACTGAACTGTGGATAGATCAGAATAACAAGATAATGGTCAGGACTGACTCCACACAGAGGACCGGTACATACAGCACACTGAACTGTGGGTAGATCAGAATAACAAGATAATGGTCGGGACTGACTCCACACAAAGGACCGGTACATACAGCACACTGAACTGTGGGTAGATCAGAATAACAAGATAATGGTCAGGACTGACTCCACACAGAGGACCGGTACATACAGCACACTGAACTGTGGGTAGATCAGAACAACAAGATAATGGTCAGGACTGACTCCACACAAAGGACCGGTACATACAACACACTGAACTGTGGGTAGATCAGAATAACAAGATAATGGTCAGGACTGACTCCACACAAAGGACCGGTACATACAACACACTGAACTGTGGATAGATCAGAATAACAAAATAATTGTCAGGACTGACTCCACACAAAGGACCGGTACATACAGCACACTGAACTGTGGGTAGATCAGAATAACAAGATAATGGTCAGGGCTGACTCCAGACAGAGGGATAGTACATACAGCACACCGAACTGTGGGTAGATCAGAATAACAAGATAAAGGACAGGACTGACTCCACACAGAGGACCGGTACATACAGCACACTGAACTGTGGGTAGATCAGAATAACAAGATAATGGTCAGGACTGACTCCACACAGAGGACCGGTACATACAGCACACTGAACTGTGGATAGATCAGAATAACAAAATAATGGTCAGGACTGACTCCACACAGAGGACCGGTACATACAGCACATTGAACTGTGGGTAGATCAGAATAACAAGATAATGGTCGGGACTGACTCCACACAGAGGACCGGTACATACAGCACACTGAACTGTGGGTAGATCAGAATAACAAGATAATGGTCAGGACTGACTCCACACAGAGGACAGGTACATACAGCACACTGAACTGTGGATAGATCAGAATAACAAGATAATGGTCAAGACTGACTCCACACAGAGGACCGGTACATACAACACATTGAACTGTGGGTAGATCAGAATAACAAGATAATGGTCAGGACTGACTCCACACAAAGGACCGGTACATACAACACACTGAACTGTGGGTAGATCAGAATAACAAGATAATGGTCAGGAATGACTCCACACAAAGGACCGGTACATACAACACACTGAACTGTGGATAGATCAGAATAACAAAATAATGGTCAGGACTGACTCCACACAAAGGACCGGTACATACAGCACACTGAACTGTGGATAGATCAGAATAACAAGATAATGGTCAGGGCTGACTCCAGACAGAGGGATAGTACATACAGCACACCGAACTGTGGGTAGATCAGAATAACAAGATAAAGGACAGGACTGACTCCACACAGAGGACCGGTACATACAGCACACTGAACTGTGGGTAGATCAGAATAACAAGATAATGGTCAGGACTGACTCCACACAGAGGACCGGTACATACAGCACACTGAACTGTGGATAGATCAGAATAACAAAATAATGGTCAGGACTGACTCCACACAGAGGACCGGTACATACAGCACACTGAACTGTGGGTAGATCAGAATAACAAGATAATGGTCGGGACTGACTCCACACAGAGGACCGGTACATACAGCACACTGAACTGTGGGTAGATCAGAATAACAAGATAATGGTCAGGGCTGACTCCAGACAGAGGGATAGTACATACAGCACACTGAACTGTGGGTAGATCAGAATAACAAGATAATGGTCGGGACTGACTCCACACAGAGGACCGGTACATACAGCACACTGAACTGTGGGTAGATCAGAATAACAAGATAATGGTCAGCACTGACTCCACACAGAGGACCGGCACATACAGCACACTGAACTGTGGGTAGATCAGAATAACAAGATAATGGTCAGCACTGACTCCACACAGAGGACCGGTACATACAGCACACTGAACTGTGGGTAGATCAGAATAACAAGATAATGGTCGGGACTGACTCCACACAGAGGACCGGTACATACAGCACACTGAACTGTGGGTAGATCAGAATAACAAGATAATGGTCAGCACTGACTCCACACAGAGGACCGGCACATACAGCACACTGAACTGTGGGTAGATCAGAATAACAAGATAATGGTCAGCACTGACTCCACACAGAGGACCGGCACATACAGCACACAGAACTGTGGGTAGATCAGAATAACAAGATCATGGTTAGGACCGGCTCTAAACAATGACATACAGCAGACTGAATTACGACACCAAGGGTTCCCAAAGAACAACAGAGTGAAAAACGCCACAGGTTGATAAAGGCGACTGCAAGAATATTCTCTTTTATGAAACCTATTTCAACAGAGTCAACTATGATAAATAAATCTGATCAGAATAATGAATAAAACAGCTTTTTCAATTGCATTATGGTTCTTGTTAAGAGCATGTAGGGCTATTACGAATTATAAATAGTGACAACTGAACATGTACCTTTAACTGCGACTCTACTCCTACAAAGAGGTGTTTGTGATGGATTTTTTTCTGATTTGCTGATTTTGCAGACAACAATTTTAATTCAAAACGTATTTACCGCCTTTATAAGACCTCGCGGTCGTTCCTTTGTCAACTGGTGTTGTTGACTGCGTTGTTTTGAGAGCAACTGATGACTCTACTGAAAAATGGCAATAAAGGACAACGTACGAAACACAAGCCTATTACTGTGTAACGGACAATATTTAGGTTAAAGTATTGTACGTTTTATGATTAATACCCATCTTATATAATTGTTGAAGAAAAACAGTAATAATTACAATTGTAAAATTTTCAAATATTACTAATAGTTTTTGTCAGGTATATGGTATTAAGTATATATGATACACATTACTAACTATTTTTGACATTATATGATTTTTAGTTAGATAGCCTACACAGCACTGAAAGTACAATAAGTATGTTTGTCTCAATTAATTGGTCAACAATATACCCCTCTGGTCATAACTCAACGAAACACACAAAACAAATGTTGCCATTATTTAAAAAAATGTTTTGATTCATGAAAATAAAAATTCTTTGTTATTCTACTTCGTTATATGGTTTGGTGGTATATTTTTAAAACTATAATTTACTATCACGCATTATAAATGAAATACTGATATGACGAAGAATTTTGGTTTTTGGTGACAAGTTCTCCGAAAAAGCGTCCAATGTTGAAAAAGCATTGGGAATGAGGCTTTATAAAATCAAACCATGCACACTCTGATACATCTACAATACAACAAACATACCATTCCGTCAATAATTGAAAGCCTCAGTAAACAAGAATAAACTTGCCTTGTAAGGGTTAAACTGGTATTATTTGTCTAACCTGTATGTCATAAAATAATGATATGTAGAGAAAATTAATGTCTGAATGAATTTTTTGAAGCCTTCAAATTACCTTTAAATAAGTTGTTATTATGGAATATCTTGTAAAATATGAACTCAGCCAGGAAAGAGTACAGGGAAATTTTAAATAGAACTGCACTAAATTGGATTGTAAAACATTCACTTACCAGTGCTGACGGCGACACCTGACGTGCTTGGCAAGATCGCAACATCTAGGGGTCATAGACGAAATCTTAAACGTTTGTTAATAACGACATATCATGGAGTTTGGAAAGCATTAATATGATAATGTTTTCAAACCTCTAGAGCAGCCTTAGATTTCAACCATATAGAAATCGAACGTGTTTCGAGGAATAAATGTTTCAAAATGTTAACTCTACCGGGATAACAAGTACTTGTAGTTTCTGAAGATCTGATAGTTTTTAAATTTACATCAGAATATGATAGTACAGGCAGTTTCAGACCTTTGTGTAGAGGCAACACCCTATAAGATCGAGTTCGTATCAAAGTGGAGACAATTAACAAAACGGAACAAGATATACTGTGATCAGACTGCACTTTATCTTAAACACCTACGTGGACAACGCTTGCTGTTACAGAGCTGTCCACTGCAACACTCCCCACATAGCTTTGTCCCATTGTGCCTTTGTAGACCAGTGTACTGTGAGTATTTTGGAATATTGCTATCCATGTGGCATTGCTGCAAGAAAAGTTAGTAATCAGACAAAAGGAATAAGATTAATCTAGATCTTGTTTGAAACCTTGTTACAAAATTGAAAAAGCAAGGCATTACCTCCTACAAGTGTTTGACCCTCTAAGCATCGCATTAATTCAAACACTGTTTTACATTTGTCATGATCCCATATTGATAAAACAGAATTTTAAACTTGTAATCGGTGACGTTTTCTGATCGGGAAGTAAAGTATAGAAAGCGTATGGGACCAGACGGAAATGGAGGCAAGATGAGAATGAGACAGCAGGACCTCGCTCTATCAGTTGACCTGACCGATTATCTCCCCTGTCAGCAGCATGCACATACATAGAGAATACTAATTTAAACGACGTCCCGTTTCATAACATGGGTTGGTATTTAACGAGCGAAAGCGAGTTAAATACCTATACCATTCACGAGTTTCATGAAACGGGACCGAGTTTGGATTTTATTTATTACTTGCTTAATAACATCGTAAAAATACAAAGAAAGTCGCCAACATGACTGTCGCGGCCGGCCCGCTGACATTATGACGTCATACTTAACAATTGTGACGTCATCATTACGTCACGTCATTCGGTCAGCGCGCGATGTTATGACACATAGTGTAATAACATGGTTGATTTATTAAACAGCAATATCTTCAACGGGAGAGTAATAAATGTATGTAATCACTAAAGAACCAAACCCACCTCATCGGGATAAGGTATTGAGTCAAGTGGTGGATATCACGGCAGAATTTCTAAATTTATTATGAATTCAAATCAAAACATTTGTTTTTTCTTCATTATGATCAAGATTTCCCTTTATACTTCTTGAAACTACACGCACCGACTTCTGTGTACAACCACCGTAGTAATTCAGCTGACCATCGCTCTCATATACTTCAAGATAACAGTGCTGAAAATACAGAATATATTGAATGTATTGAAAATGGCTGTATAGTTATGTGCACGGATATAGAACAGTTACTTACATGCTATAGAACCATAATTGTAAGAGTGAAAATGATATACATAAAATTAAGGAGCTTTCACTAACGAGACGGCATGCAGTACGTTACAGAAAGCTGCCAAATTGTTGATATACATCCAACCTTGTAACTTATATATACATGTACCTTACATATTACGGAAAATTCTAACGTAATAGTGTCTTCAACGGTAGCCTTGTCATTTATTTACGTTGCCACATTTACATTTAAGTTAATAGCCCTATTGCTTGATATTATGTAAAAACCTGCTTGTCTTATCTTTATATGATGAAAAAGAAGATGAAAATAGATATAGGACATGTCCCCTGTGGTTCTTATAAGGAGTAACTTTATATACAATTTACAATTTCTAGACCCTTTCGTTCTAAAGAAAAAGATAAAACTAGTTTTGTAGGGTGTGGTTATCAGGATCACCTAATCCTAATAAAGAACGTTGAGCATAATCCCGCGAGAAAACATCCTTCATTCTTAATAATGCCCGGGGACCATGTCTTATCCATAACATATTGTATATCCTTTAACATGTTGCTAGTTTTCAATTTCAAGAGGTGTATTGGTCAATATTCTTCCTGTTGCCAAGAATTGTTGGGCCTCCTAACCCATTGCGTGTATGATTCAGACAACAGGGAGATTATGACAGATACATTTATATAGTCCTAACGTAATGTCAACTTCACTTTAAAAATAAGAAAGGTTATTATGTTTGTATCACTGTTTGTTTAGACTCACCTCGTGTAGTCTACAAAGCAAGCCTTCGTCGTGGTCGAGAAGAGATGTAGTTCCATTGTACTCGTGGCAGTGGTAAACTGGGGATAACATGTATTGTTGATTTGACAGTTTTTAAATATGGATATTATTTGAATTGACAGTAACATTTTAAAACTGGTTACTTTTCAATCACTCACGTGTGTATGCCACATGTAGTTACAATTTTTAGTCTATACAGGAACTATGAAGGTTATTTCAGGTTTCTTGTTAATGGTAAACTGATGGCGGTCTAACCTTCTTCAATGTAAAGAGAATAAAATGATGTTTGATAACATATTTTAATGGCTTTGTATGCTGATACAAACAGCTTTAATTTATTCCGAGAACAGTCAATATTATTTTTTTCAAAACAAATTGATTAAATAAGAATCTTACTGGACTTGCAAGGGTGTCTGTTACAGCCGGTTCTTTCACAGGTTTTGCAACAGGTTTTATTCCACGTTCCATGATGAACATTGTCTACATCATTTGAACAGTAATCCTGGGGACAGTAAATTCAAACATAAAACTTATCGTTATTTCTAAAAATGAAACTCGATTGGCGAACACGCCATTAAGCTTATTTTGACAACACTTCAGCAATGTATTGTTTATTACGAACTTGGTTAATAATTATTTAAATAACACAGAAAATGCTGTTTCTGTCTCCTTTGGTACAGCTTTAATGCAAAATCAGTTTTAAAGTATCGTCCGTCTGACAATAAATACAGACTTATCGTCTTTGTCGGTTCTCATTAAAGGGTCAGCATTGTGAGGTTGTAACTGTCTTTTTACATTGTGATTGTTGCATCACCTACATTCTACATGAAGTAGCGATTCTTGGTGGTGCTCGATCTTACAGAAATGATAAATAGCATTGCAGTCAGTCTAAGTAAACCTAGCCCCAATATTACTCGCTACACACCGATATTGAATCTAGCAAAATTTAGTAAAAGACCTTTCGGCGACCGAGGACCCTCACACCAAACGTTAGGTGACCGAATTGATTTATCCAATCATAAAGCGGCTATTATTCGTATGATTAAAAAAACATATGTTGACGTTACATGTACATGTATGTTCGAATGCAGACTATTAAGGCTTAGTAAGATGAGCCCTGATTGGCCAATTTGATAGGTAGGCTGACGCGACCAGTTACTGCGTAATGTCGGAGCGTAGCGGTGTAATTGAGGTTAGGTTTACTCGTAATTACGTCAGTCATCAATGTGAATATACTTACAGAACCAGCACACCCAGCAGTGTACTTGAGCTCTTCTGTCTCCGTTACATATTCCTTCAAGAAGCAGGACTAAAAGAAACAAAGGGAAACTGATCATAATTAATGTTAAGCAAATATATTAACCTCATCTTTGTGTTGTTTTTCAGGTTATTCTTCTCGCGTAAACCTCCTTTCAGGGTCACAGGGACACTTTTGTGGGTATTTTGTAGAATGTCCCGGGGAAATCTTAAACATCTCCTTACTTGCCCTTGGAAGTAAAGTATTCCGGAAATTTTGACAAATTAGAAATATGACTTGAATAGGTTTCGAACCCGGAACCACGAAGATGTCAAACAGCACCTTTACCTTTAACTATCGAGGCTTCATATCAGCTGATGTTCATATTTTGTGTCATGTCTGTTATTTTCACATTTATATTATATAAATATAAATATTTGTTTTTTTAAAAATCGTATGCGAATGTTAAGCGGGCAGCTGGGAATAATAAGTTGTTGCGTTTGGGAGATGCTTTCTAACGATATATATTCCATGATTTTTGACCGAATTCGTTCTTTTCCCTTCTCTTTATAGTACAGAGAAACAATTATTCACGGTTTATATGACAGAGAAAACACTTATTCGCGGTTTTGGTTGAAAATAGAAACACGCCTAGTCGGAAACAGCCTACCGCTTAGGCTGTTCAATCTTAGGTTTCTATTTTCAACCAAAACATGAAAAGTGTTTTATCCTTGACAAGATGTCAAGTCCTCCAACGAAATTGGAAGATATCGTAACGACAAATGTCAATTTTAATTGTTAATAATATAAGGTAACACAACACTTCCGGTCGCATTACGTGTATGTGAATGAATTTATATTGCTAAAAAAGAAGAAACGCACAGCCAATGTTTTTAAATGTAACATTTGTTAAATGAATCAGACGCTTACATCTAAGCAATATGTCTGTAATTGACATTTTCTAAAGTCTGCTTTTCTCAATTAAGTCAATAAAACACGAAATTTTAAAGATAAATGCGTTTTTTGTTGCATACACATTCAAAACCAACATTTTCAAGCAAAGCCGGGGATTCTGGGGGTTTGGAAATTAACTGTCATTTGTAAAATTCGAAGTAAAGTCATGGCTTCACAAACTAAAGTTTAAAACAACAATGTCATGAACCAGTTCGAGAGCTGTAAGTACAGCAAGGGATTGCAACAATATCCCAAGGGTTTCTGGGTACATTAAAAATGTGTTGGCATAAGTTCCAGCAGGATTGAATAACACTTGATTGTCGTGGGTAATGACCACGCCCATCTGAGATTCGACTTTCCGTCTTGGTAACTAATGTATCATGCTAGGGAGGTTTTGAGAAGAATATCAGAACATTTAAAGACATTCTAACAGGACTTTTGTCCATTCTATTGGACGCGAATGTCAAGGTAAAAATGACCACATTTGAGGTCGTTCAAGATATTGACTGCTAAGTGACCTTGACCTTGACCTTTCAACACTCATCATTTACTCTGACAGGTCTCTACTTTATGTAAATATATTCACGTTGAAGAGTTTAGTACTGCTTCTGTTTGATACTTACTTCTCCTGTTGCACACGTCACCATAGTTTGACACTCCGCCATTGAGGAAGCATCGGTACATTGATGACATTGCAGGCCGACGGCCCCTTCTGAGATTAACAAAAATCAATGAAACAGAAATAGAATTTAATGAAATGTTCATCCAACTCTGTTATCTTTCTATTTTTTTCAAAAACTTAAACTCTAAGCGAAATAAGTATGTCGTATAATATACCTACCAACAAAGAGGCTTGCAATAATCACCACAAAGGTCAAGTCTGCAAAAATATCATTATTGTTAGAATTCATAGCCTTGTAGAAGGTATTCTTTTGGGAGCCTAGATGTAAAAGGAAAAACAAGTTACACAATTCAAAAGAATAAATGAAAATAATGAAACGATAATTGAATCTTTAAAGTTACTCGAGTGCAGTTCTTTTATCGAACTTGATTTAAGATGTTCGCGATCAAATAGAAAGCAGACAACAATTTTAGTAATGAGATGCTTTTAAATACCCTCTATAACATGATTTTACATAAACTTTAAAAAGAGGCACATATAAAAAAAACTATAACCTCTACAACAATATATTACATAAACTTGATAAAGAGGCACATATAAACAAAACTATAACCTCTACAACAATATATTACATAAACTTTAAAAAGAGGCACATATAAACAAAACTATAACCTCTACAACAATATATTACATAAACTTGATAAAGAGGCACATATAAACAAAACTAACTTGAACAAGTTTTTATGAATGTTTCTAAATTTGAAATATATTTTGGCATAATATATCTTGGCAAAATGATTACAAGTTAACTGTTTTCAAAGTATAATTTAAACTGAACTTATCAAATCTGATGTATTGACAAGTCGACGACTGCAGTACAGGTCACCAGTATCATATTTTTCTTTTTTTTTAAAGATCATCATTTCATGATGAATGTACATTGTGGCATAAGCACTTGAACTTAAGGACTGCTTCTTATGTATTAAAGGAAAATAAATTAATTCGAAATTTTGTATAACAATGATTTGCCTGGCAATATGTGTAAATGATCTACCATTTATTTTTGTAACTATAGAACAAAGATCCAGAAAATGAAAAAGCATTCAACGAATCTAATTTCAACCGAAATGATTATTTACATACTAGAACATGAAAGACGTGATTTATACTTGCCGTTCATGGTTTTCTGTACCATCGACGTTTTTGTCTCTTTATCTTAAAGATAAGTGGAGGTCAAACTAACTGTCCTTATCGCTAGACAAAACTTTTACTGTGTTAGTTTATTTCTTTTTTGGCCTTAACAGAATATTTTGTTGACTTCCAAGTAATTGTTGTAAGCCTTAGAAACGGTGCGAGCAAGTAAATGTGTCATTTAACTGAGCGCTTGGGTTGAAATCATTAAACAGACTTGCCCTAGCACAGAATACATTTGCTTTTTGTAAACGGAATTATAAAAATATATACTACTACAATATATATGTACTTTACAAAACATATACTTCATGATTTATGTTTCTCGCTTTAGTCATGAAAGTCCATTTCTATCAAAAGGTGCGTTTGCTCTTTAATAAAGTCATTTTAATCTAGTTACACGAGAATACAATTTGCATGTTGTTGTTTGAGATAGCTATAACAAGCCACAAAATGAGCGTGATCCCTGACCGTGCATCCCTGACCTACTAAATTACTGTTTACAACCCATAACTTATACATCCCACTATACAAACCATTAGTATACGTCTCTTGCATATTAGTATTTGACGACCCAATCCCCTCGCCTAAACAAATTGAAAAGAATGAACTAATGTATTTTCTTCAATAGGTTCAAAAGGCTTTTCCCATAAAATCACTATTACTATGTTTTGTAATGTAGTACTTCATCTCTCCCAATATGGTAAAAGATGGCTGGGTCTGTGAAATATTTTGGTTCTAAGTTCCCAATTACTATTTAATTATAAAGGGAGAATACGGTTTCAAGTTCCTAGTTTAAATTTCTTTATTCAAATTGTGAAGTTGTATTGCAGTTGCCAATTCTATTTTGGAAAGGTTTTATGAACGAGTCCTAGCTCATTTAAACCTCGTGCGAGGATCAGTGAGCATAAATGTGCATTTTGAAATTTTCTAAAACATTACTTGAAACCTAGAAGATCTAGCTCAATGAAGCCTGATATTTGGCTAAGTCAGCATGTTATGAGTGGCCTTTTAGTATATAAAGGAAGGGTGATTTAAGTCTCGATGCTGATCGAAAACCTTTTGCATAGTCGTATGATGCATGGTTACATGAACGTAGATAGAACAATTCATTATATAAAGTCAAAATAGCTCATATATTCAATCCCAAATTGACAATTAAATGATCAATACTTGTTTCAATACTTTCGCAGAAGCCAAATTCACACCTCCAAGTTACATGAATACTAATTATATAACCTATCAATCATTATCAACTCGTAACTGTCATTCCAACTGCTACAGATAAGGTTTCAAAAATTACGTTTGCGTGATTGACTCTCATTATTGTCCGGTTTTCGATCAACATCGATGCTTTAATCCTTCCAGATGATGCTAGGACGTCGATTAGCTTTTAAATGACACTTTCCGATACTTCACGATCAGGTGGTAAATCCCTATTGGTTAAGTTTGGACTATTAAACCCCTTAAAACTCACCGAGTGGTTCTTTAAGACAAGTGGCCAATGCTCCTGTTGATAGATTGCATAGATCCACGAATAACAGGACTGTAACTCAGGGCTCTTTTATGAAAAGAAATTTTAAGACAGAGCTGCGTATTTCTGCTTTAATGAAATCTATTCAGTCAACCATTAAATATGAATTCTTTGAATGTATGGATGTCCTTCTCTCCCTCTCAAGGATAACATGACGTACTGTGTGTATCTACAGACCACCACCCTCCAGGTCTAATAAGTGACGTCACTCAGATTTTGTCCAGGACTTTGCCTTCCTCCTGGACAGACACTTACAGAAAAATCTTCTCATTCTTGGTGATTTCAATATCCATCATGATAACTCGGAAAATCCGGAAGTTAAGAAGTATCTAAAATTGCTTGATAATCACGATCTTGTTCAACATGTGATAGCCCCGACACATAGAAATGGACATACTATTGACTGGATATTGTCAAGAAGTCCATCCGATATCATCACCGACGTGCTTGTTGAAGACAGACAGATGTCTGACCACTTCTTCATCACGTTTATGATGCCTCTGACAAATACACCACCACAACCTGTTGATGTGAAATGTCGGAATCTGATGGGTATAAATCCCGAGCTATTCAAGAACGACTTGGTCAATTCCCCTCTTGTATAAACCAATCTTCTCACAGATTTGTAGTTTTTGTATAATTGGCTTTAAATGCGACCCTAATGTACAAGTTGAGCAGTTATTGTCATTTTGTTCCCACGATGAAATTTTCTTAATATGACATGGATTTGCAGAAAACTTTGCTCAAATGCATACAAAAACAAGTGCTATCTGCTGGTATAAACCAATCTTCTCACAGATTTTTAGTTTTTGTATAATTGGCTTTAGATGCGACCCTAATGTACAAGTTGAGCAGTTATTGTCATTTTGTTCCCACGATGAAATTTTCTTAATATGACATGGATTTGCAGAAAACTTTGCTCAACTGTACACAAAAATAAGTGCTATCTGCTGGTATAAACCAATCTTCTCACAGATTTGTAGTTTTTGTATAATTGGCTTTAAATGCGACCCTAATGTACAAGTTGAGCAGTTATTGTCATTTTGTTGCCACGATGAAATTTTCTTAATATGACATGGATTTGCAGAAAACTTTGCTCAAAGGTACACACAAATATATGCCATCTGCTGGTATAAACCAATCTTCTCATGATTTTTAGTTTTTGTATAACTGGCTTTAGATGCGACCCTAATGTACAAGTTGAGCAGTTATTGTCATTTAGTTCCCACGATGAAATTTTCTTAATATGACATGGATTTGCAGAAAACTTTGCTCAAATGTACGCAAAAACAAGTGCTATCTGCTGGTATAAACCAATCTTTTCACAAGTTTTTAGTTTTTGTATAATTGGCTTTAGATGCGACCCTAATGTACAAGTTGAGCAGTTATTGTCATTTTGTTCCCACGATGAAATTTTCTTAATATGACATGGATCTGCAGAAAACTTTGCTCAAATGTTCATACAAACAAGTGCAATCTGCTGGTATAAACCAATCTTTTCACAGATTTGTAGTTTTTTTTATAATTGGCTTTAGATGCGACCCTAATGTACAAATTGAGCAGTTATTGTCATTTAGTTCCCACGATGAAATTTTCTTAATATGACATGGATTTGCAGAAAACTTTGCTCAAATGTACACAAAAACAAGTGCTATCTGCTGGTATAAACCAATCTTCTCACAGAGTGGTAGTTTTTGTATGATTGGCTTTAGATGCGACCCTAATGTACAAGTTGAGCAGTTATTGTCATTTTGTTCCCACGATGAAATTTTCTTAATATGACATGGATTTGCAGAAAACTTTGCTCAAAAGTACACACAAATATATGCTATCTGCTGGTATAAACCAATCTTCTCATGATTTTTAGTTTTTGTATAACTGGCTTTAGATGCGACCCTAATGTACAAGTTGAGCAGTTATTGTCATTTTGTTCCCACGATGAACTTTTCTTAATATGACATGGATTTGCAGAAAACGTTGCTCAAATGTACACAAAAACAAGTGTTTTATGCTGGTATAAACCAATATTCTCACAGAGTGTTTTTTCTGCTCCGGGAATTATGCTGTAATCCTGTTCCTTATGAAGAAATCTGGGCTACAAAAGTGATTTATTGACTTACATTGTCTTCATTTGATTAAGTGTAAGTAATTTCTACCATTTCCACTGAACAATATCACTACATTGACACAAACTTGAATAATGACTTGTGTGACCTCACTCATCAACAAAACAATATGGCGACACGATGGCAATCGTCCTTCGGGTAATACACGCTCCTCAGATACAACTTCTGACGAATCAGTTAGTTTTAATGAACTGGCATCAGAAAGAAATTTAGCAAAGAAAATTGACACCATAAATTCTAACTTACAAGAGGCTATATCGAAGATAGAAGCTGATGTGGCTTCAACAAAATCACGTGTGGACGAGGTAGAGAAATCCCTTGAAAATCATGCAGACGACATGGACTCGATAAAAGATTCGATAAATGTGTTAAGAGCAGACATTACCCTCAAATGTACACAGCTGAAACAGGGGGCCATACTAAAGGAACTACATGACAGGAGACCCAACCTTTTATTTAATGGTATAAAGGAGGAAAGAAACGAAGATCCTGAATCGGTAATCAGGAATATCCTTTCACAGAATTTAAAACTTCCTGCAGATAAAGTAGACCAAATCTACTTCAAGTCTGTACACCGCCTACCACAACCAAGATACAATGTCCAGTACAACGGTCCCCCAAAACCCATTATCTCTAGCCAAGTTTCTCTTGCTTTGATATTATTGACATGTTTATAGTTGAAGTAGTCTATGTTAGGGTCTTGTACAAAATTCCAATCGCCGCATATAGAAAAACTATCTGATTCTAATTCATCTATAACTGATATGACATTTTCGTAAAACTCTGGTGTGTCAGTGTTTGGTCCGTATGTGGTAACTAAAGTTAATGTCACAAATTTTCATTTTTATTGCTACATAATTTCCGTTAACATCGTATCGTTTGTCTTCAATTGTAAAATCAAAGTTGTCATTAAAAAATATGGCTGTCCCTCTAGCATTGCTTTTATAAGAGCTAAAAAAACAATATTTTGATCCCCATTCCTCTTTAATTTTGTTCTCTAATTCTTTCGTAAAATGTGTATCTTGAATGCAATATATATGTGCCTTTTTATTTTTCAGATGATTGAAAACATCGATTCGTTTTCGTTTGTTGTTCAGGCCTTGACAATTCGAAGATATTATTTTCAATGTGTCATGCATTACGGTGGATATTGCGTTGAAGTTGTTATGAATGAGCTGTTTTGTGTGTAAATTTGTGTATGGAGAAAAGTTTTACAATTAAGCAGTGAAAGATGTTGGAAAGAGTGTAAAGAATAAAAATAAAAAAGGAAGCTATTGGTAATTACCTTCATTTGTTCAATATGTTCTCCGGCTATGTGTAATCCTGTAGGGTTTGGATGTGGTTGTGGGCAGATAAAGACTCTACATTATGTGTTTGAAGAAATTCAGAATCGATATGAGTTGTGGGAAATGTCATTTTCTGCTGAAATCGTGCAGTGCATTCGCCGCACGGGCATTGCATTTTTACGTGTCAATTTCATGGCCTAACCTTTTCTTAACACATGTGATTGTGTACATATAACGTGTTGGATATTCATAGCGATTGGTAATGTAATAGCATTTTTATGATTCCGCTTCCTTGCCTAAATGGTTATTGTTGGATGGCATATAGTTAGTTAATTTTGTGTAAATATAATTATTTTTGTTATGGTATTGTTTTATGTTCCTTATTACTTAAGTATAATTAGATTTATCTATTATAAAGACTTCTAAATTCCTATTTACTTTATCATTTATTATTCAAATTGCTAATGATCATAATAAATTCATTTGGTATTAGACAATATTTAATTAATGACCATAAACATTTGTTTTTTTTTACATGCATTAGGCTTTTCTATATTATTGAAAATGACTCTTTTCATAAACACAGGTTTGTATTTACTATAAATACCAGTAAGTAAGATTAAAAAATAAAAGCATTTACATTAAATACATTTTTTATATATTTCTATAAATAAGAAGTTATTGTTTCAAACACAATCATATATATATACCATATAAATAGTCAGATGCATATATACATATGTACAAACCTACATAATTATGTTCACATTATATACACATATAATGTAAATGTTATTAAACAGTAATTTGATACTTTCAATTGTTTTATAATGTATAAGCTTGTTATCAAATCTTTGATGGGTGAGAAAATTACACTTGTAGGTACAAGAAAGAAGCATTGGCTATATATGTCAAATGTCATTCCCATCATTGATTCTATGGATAAGATTTCTCCTTCATATTAAACAAGAGAATTCAATCAGACAATCTGAAAAATTCCAAATTGTATAAAGCATGGTATTGAAATGTAATATATCCCATTCCTAGGCAGTACAATCAAGCATTTATCTATATATTTGATATGTATATGGGTTAAAATGTAGCATATTCCAATTCTTATGTAAGGTCAATACTTAAAAAGAAATATGAAATATAAATTAAAAATATATATATATGGTGGTTTTTTTTAACATAATGTACACAAAAACAAGTGCTATCTGCTAATGTAAACTAATCTTCTCACAGATTTGTAGTTTTTGTATAACTGACTTGAGATGCGACCCTAATGTACAAGTTGAGCAGTTATTGTCATTTTGTTCCCAGGATGAAATTTTCTTAATATGACATGGATTTGCAGAAAACTTTGCTCAAATGTACACAAAAACAAGTGTTATTTGATGGTATAAACCAATCTTCTCACAGATTTGTAGTTTTTGTATAATTGGCTTTAGATGCGACCCTAATGTACAAGTTGAGCAGTTATTGTCATTTTTTTCCCACGAAGAAAGTTTCTTAATATGACATGGATTTGCAGAAAACTTTGCTCAAATGTACACAAAAACAAGTGCTATCTGCTGGTATAAACCAATATTCTCACAAATCTGTAGTTTTTGTATAATTGGCTTTAGATGCGACCCATATGTACAAGTTGAGCAGTTATTGTCATTTTGTTCCCACGATGAAATTTTCTTAATATGACATGGATTTGCTAAAAACTTTGCTCAAATGTATACAAAAACAAGTGCTATCTGCTGGTATAAACCAATCTTCTCACATATTTGTAGTTTTTGTAAAATTGGCTTTAGATGCGACCCTAATGTACAAGTTGAGCAGTTATTGTCATTTTGTTCCCACGCTAATTTTTTTTAATATGACATGGATTTGCAGAAAACTTTGCTCAAATGTACACAAAAACAAGTGCTATCTGCTGTTATCAACCAATCTTCTCACAGATTTGTTGTTTTTGTATAAATGGCTTTAGATGCGACCCTAATGTACAAGTTGAGCAGTTATTGTCATTTAGTTCCTACGATGAAATTTTCTTAATATGACATGGATTTGCAGAAAACTTTGCTCAAATGTACACAAAAACAAGTGCTATCTGCTGGTATAAACCAATATTCTCACAAATCTGTAGTTTTTGTATAATTGGCTTTAGATGCGACCCATATGTACAAATTGAACAGTTATTGTCATTTTGTTCCCACGATGAAATTTTCTTAATATGACATGGATTTGCAGAAAACTTTGCTCAAATTTACGCAAAAACAAGTGCTATCTGCTGGTATAAACCAATCTTTTCACAAGTTTTTAGTTTTTGTATAATTGGCTTTAGATGCGACCCTAATGTACAAGTTGAGCAGTTATTGTCATTTTGTCCCCACGATGAAATTTTCTTAATATGACATGGATTTGCAGAAAACTTTGCTCAAATGTATACACAGACAAGTGCTATCTGCTGGTATAAACCAATCTTCTCACAGATTTTTAGTTTTTGTATAATTGGCTTTAGATGCGACCCTAATGTACAAGTTGACCAGTTATTGTCATTTAGTTCCCACGATGAAATTTTCTTAATATGACATGGATTTGCAGAAAACTTTGCTCAAATGTACACAAAAACAAGTGCTATCTGCTAATGTAAACTAATCTTCTCATAGATTTGTAGTTTTTGTATAATTGGCTTTAGATGCGACCCTAATGTACAAGTTGAGCATTTTTTGTCATTTAGTTCCCACGCTGAAATTTTCTTAATTTGACATGGATTTGCTGAAAAGTTTGCTCAAACGTACATAAACACAAGTGCTATCTGCTGGTATAAACCAATCTTCTCACATATTTGTAGTTTTTGTATAACTGACTTTAGATGCGACGCTAATGTACAAGTGTAGCAGTTATTGTCATTTAGTTCCCTCGAGGAAATTTTCTTAATATGACATGGTATTGCTGAAAAGTTTGCTAAAAAACGTACACAAAAACAAATGCTATCTGCTGGTATAAACCAATCTTCTCACAGATTTGTAGTTTTTGTATAATTGGCTTTAGATGCGACCCTACTGACAAGTTGAGCAGTTATTGTCATTTTGTTCCCACGATGAAATTTTCTTAATATGACATGGATTTGCTGAAAAGATTGCTCAAACGTACACAAAAACAAATGCTATCTGCTGGTATAAATCAATCTTCTCACAGATTTGTAGTTTTTGTATAATTGGCTTTAGATGCGACCCTAATGTACAAGTTGAGCAGTTATTGTCATTTTGTTCCCACGATGAAATTTTCTTAATATGATATGGATTTGCTAAAAACTTTGCTCAAATGTATACAAAAACAAGTGCTATCTGCTGGTATAAACCAATCTTCTCACAGATTTGTAGTTTTTGTATAATTGGCTTTAGATGCGACCCTAATGTACAAGTTGAGCAGTTATTGTCATTTTGTTCCAACGCTGAATTTTTTTAAATATGACATGGATTTGCAGAAAACTTTGCTCAAATGTACACAAAAACAAGTGCTATCTGCTGGTATAAACCAATATTCTCACAAATCTGTAGTTTTTGTATAATTGGCTTTAGATGCGACCCATATGTACAAATTGAACAGTTATTGTCATTTTGTTCCCACGATGAAATTTTCTTAATATGACATGGATTTGCAGAAAACTTTGCTCAAATGTACGCAAAAACAAGTGCTATCTGCTGGTATAAACCAATCTTTTCACAAGTTTTTAGTTTTTGTATAATTGGCTTTAGATGCGACCCATATGTACAAGTTGAGCAGTTATTGTCATTTTGTTCCCACGATGAAATTTTCTTAATATGACATGGATTTGCTAAAAACTTTGCTCAAATGTATACAAAAACAAGTGCTATCTGCTGGTATAAACCAATCTTCTCACAGATATGTAGTTTTTGTAAAATTGGCTTTAGATGCGACCCTAATGTACAAGTTGAGCAGTTATTGTCATTTTGTTCCTAAGCTGAAATATTTTTAATATGACATGTATTTGCAGAAAGCTTTGCTCAAATGTACACAAAAACAAGTGCTATCTGCTGGTATAAACCAATATTCTCACAAATCTGTAGTTTTTGTATAATTGGCTTTAGATGCGACCCTAATGTACAAGTTGAGCAGTTATTGTCATTTTGTTCCCACGATGAAATTTTCTTAATATGACATGGATTTGCAGAAAACTTTGCTCAAATGTACACAAAAACAAGTGCTATCTGCTGGTATAAACCAATATTTTCACAAATCTGTAGTTTTTGTATAATTGGCTTTAGATGCGACCCATATGTACAAGTTGAGCAGTAATTGTCATTTTGTTCCTACAATGAAATTTTCTTAATATGACCATGATTTGCTAAAAACTTTGCTCAAATGTATACAAAAACAAGTGCTATCTGCTGGTATAAACCAATCTTCTCACAGATTTGTAGATTTGTAAAATTGGCTTTAGATGCGACCCTAATGTACAAGTTGAGCAGTTATTGTCATTTTGTTCCCACGCTGAATTTTCTTAATATGACATGGATTTGCAGAAAACTTTGCTCAAATGTACATAAAAACAAGTGCTATCTGCTGGTATAAACCAATATTCTCACAGATTTGTTGTTTTTGTTTAATTGGCTTTAGATGCGACCCTAATGTACAAGTTGAGCAATTATTGTCATTTTGTTTCCACGATGAAATTTTCTTAATATGACATGGATTTGCAGAAATCTTTGCTCAAATGTACACAAAAACAAGTGCTATCTGCTAATGTAAACTGATCTTCTCACACATTTGTAGTTTTTGTATAACTGACTTTAGATGCGACCCTAATGTACAAGTTGAGCAGTTATTGTCATTTTTTTCCCACGATGAAATTTTCTTAATATGACATGGATTTGCAGAAAACTTTGCTCAAATGTACACAAAAACAAGTGCTATCTGCTGGTATAAACCAATCTTCTCACAGATTTGTAGTTTTTGTATAATTGGCTTTAGATGCGACCCATATGTACAAGTTGAGCAGTTATTGTCATTTTGTTCCCACGATGAAATTTTCTTAATATGACATGGATTTGCAGAAAACTTTGCTCAAACGTACACAAAAACAAATGCTATCTGCTGGTATAAATCAATCTTCTCACAGATTTGTAGTTTTTGTATAACTGACTTTAGATGCGACCCTAATGTACAAGTTGAGCAGTTATTGTCATTTTGTTCCCACGATGAAATTTTCTTAATATGACATGGATTTGCAGAAAACTTTGCTCAAATGTACACAAAAACAAGTGCTATCTGCTGGTATAAACCAATCTTCTCACAGATTTGTAGTTTTTGTATAATTGGCTTTAGATGCGACCCTAATGTACAAGTTGAGCAGTTATTGTCATTTTGTTCCCACGATGAAATTTTCTTAATATGACATGGATTTGCAGAAAACTTTGCTCAAATGTACACAAAAACAAGTGCTATCTGCTTGTATAAACCAATCTTCTCAAATATTTGTAGTTTTTGTATAACTGACTTTAGATGCGAACCTAATGTACAAGTTTAGCAGTTATTGTCATTTAGTTCCCTCGATGAAATTTTCTTAATATGACATGGTTTTGCTGAAAAGTTTGCTCAAACGTACACAAAAACAAATGCTATCTGCTGGTATAAACCAATCTTCTTACAGATTTGTAGTGTTTGTATAATTGGCTTTAAATGCGACCCTAATGTACAAGTTGAGCAGTTATTGTCATTTTGTTCCCACGCTGAATTTTCTTAATATGACATGGATTTGCAGAAAACTTTGCTCAAATGTACATAAAAACAAGTGCTATCTGCTGGTATAAACCAATATTCTCACAGATTTGTAGTTTTTGTTTAATTGGCTTTAGATGCGACCCTAATGTACAAGTTGAGCAATTATTGTCATTTTGTTCACACGATGAAATTTTCTTAATATGACATGGATTTGCAGAAAACTTTGCTCAAATGTACACAAAAACAAGTGCTATCTGCTGGTATAAATCAATCTTCTCACAGATTTGTAGTTTTTGTATAACTGACTTTAGATGCGACCCTAATGTACAAGTTGAGCAGTTATTGTCATTTTGTTCCCACGATGAAATTTTCTTAATATGACATGGATTTGCAGAAAACTTTGCTCAAATGTACACAAAAACAAGTGCTATCTGCTGGTATAAACCAATCTTCTCACAGATTTGTAGTTTTTGTATAATTGGCTTTAGATGCGACCCTAATGTACAAGTTGAGCAGTTATTGTCATTTTGTTCCCACGATGAAATTTTCTTAATATGACATGGATTTGCAGAAAACTTTGCTCAAATGTACACAAAAACCAGTGCCATCTGCTGGTATAAACCAATCTTCTCAAGTTTTGTAGTTTTTGTTTAACTGACTTTAGATGCGACCCTAATGTACAAGTTGAGCAGTTATTGTCATTTAGTTCCCTCGATGAAATTTTCTTAATATGACATGGATTTGCTGAAAAGTTTGCTCAAACGTACACAAAAACAAATGCTATCTGCTGGTATAAACCAATCTTCTTACAGATTTGTAGTTTTTGTATAATTGGCTTTAAATGCGACCCTAATGTACAAGTTGAGGAGTTATTGTCATTTTGTTCCCACGATTAAATTTTCTTAATATGACATGGATTTGCAGAAAACTTTGCTCAAATGTACGCAAAAACAAGTGCTATCTGCTGGTATAAACCAATCTACTCACAGATTTGTAGTTTTTGTATAATTGGCTTTAAATGCGACCCTAATGTACAAGTTGAGCAGTTATTGTCATTTTGTTCCCACGATGAAATTTTCTTAATATGACATGGATTTGCAGAAAACTTTGCTCAAATGTACACAAAAACAAGTGCTATCTGCTGGTATAAACCAATCATCTCACATATTTGTAGTTTTTGTATAACTGACTTTAGATGCGACCCTAATGTACCAGTTTAGCAGTTATTGTCATTTTGTTCCCTCGATGAAATTTTCTTAATATGACATGGATTTGCTGAAAAGTTTGCTCAAACGTACACAAAAACAAATGCTATCTGCTGGTATAAACCAATCTTCTCTCAGATTTGTAGTTTTTGTATAATTGGCTTTAGATGCGACCCTAATGTACAAGTTGAGGAGTTATTGTCATTTTGTTCCCACGATGAAATTTTCTTAATATGACATGGATTTGCAGAAAACTTTGCTCAAACGTACACAAAAACAAATGCTATCTGCTGGTATAAACCAATCTTCTCTCAGATATGTAGTTTCTGTAAAATTGGCTTTAGATGCGACCCATATGTACAAGTTGAGCAGTTATTGTCATTTTGTTCCCACGATGAAATTTTCTTAATATGACATGGATTTGCTAAAAACTTTGCTCAAATGTACACAAAAACAAGTGCTGTCTGCTGGTATAAACCAATATTTTCTCAAATCTGTAGTTTTTGTATAATTGGCTTTAGATGCGACCCATATGTACAAGTTGAGCAGTAATTGTCATTTTGTTCCTACAATGAAATTTTCTTAATATGACCATGATTTGCTAAAAACTTTGCTCAAATGTATACAAAAACAAGTGCTATCTGCTGGTATAAACCAATCTTCTCACAGATTTGTAGTTTTTGTAAAATTGGCTTTAGATGCGACCCTAATGTACAAGTTGAGCAGTTATTGTCATTTTCTTCCCACGATTAAATTTTCTTAATATGACATGGATTTGCAGAAAACTTTGCTCAAATGTACACAAAAACAAGTGCTATCTGCTGGTATAAACCAATATTCTCACAAATCTGTAGTTTTTGTATAATTGGCTTTAGATGCGACCCATATGTACAAGTTGAGCAGTTATTGTCATTTAGTTCCCACGATGAAATTTTCTTAATATGACATGGATTTGCAGAAAACTTTGCTCAAATGTACACAAAAACAAGTGCTATCTGCTGGTATAAACCAATCTTCTCACAGATTTGTAGTTTTTGTATAACTGACTTTAGATGCGACCCTAATGTACAAGTTGAGCAGTTATTGTCATTTTGTTCCCACGATGAAATTTTCTTAATATGACATGGATTTGCAGAAAACTTTGCTCAAATGTACACAAAAACAAGTGCTATCTGCTGGTATAAACCAATCTTCTCACAGATTTGTAGTTTTTGTATAATTGGCTTTAGATGCGACCCTAATGTACAAGTTGAGCAGTTATTGTCATTTTGTTCCCACGATGAAATTTTCTTAATATGACATGGATTTGCAGAAAACTTTGCTCAAATGTACACAAAAACAAGTGCTATCTGCTGGTATAAACCAATCCTCTCACATATTTGTAGTTTTTGTATAAGTGACTTTAGATGCGACCCTAATGTACAAGTTTAGCAGTTATTGTCATTTAGTTCCCTCGATGAAATTTTCTTAATATGACATGGATTTGCTGAAAAGTTTGCTCAAACGTACACAAAAACAAATGCTATCTGCTGGTATAAACCAATCTTCTTACAGATTTGTAGTTTTTGTATAATTGGCTTTAAATGCGACCCTAATGTACAAGTTGAGGAGTTATTGTCATTTTGTTCCCACGATTAAATTTTCTTAATATGACATGGATTTGCAGAAAACTTTGCTCAAATGTACGCAAAAACAAGTGCTATCTGCTGGTATAAACCAATCTACTCACAGATTTGTAGTTTTTGTATAATTGGCTTTAGATGCGACCCTAATGTACAAGTTGAGCAGTTATTGTCATTTTGTTCCCACGATGAAATTTTCTTAATATGACATGGATTTGCAGAAAACTTTGCTCAAATGTACACAAAAACAAGTGCTATCTGCTGGTATAAACCAATCATCTCACATATTTGTAGTTTTTGTATAACTGACTTTAGATGCGACCCTAATGTACCAGTTTAGCAGTTATTGTCATTTTGTTCCCTCGATGAAATTTTCTTAATATGACATGGATTTGCTGAAAAGTTTGCTCAAACGTACACAAAAACAAATGCTATCTGCTGGTATAAACCAATCTTCTCTCAGATTTGTAGTTTTTGTATAATTGGCTTTAGATGCGACCCTAATGTACAAGTTGAGGAGTTATTGTCATTTTGTTCCCACGATGAAATTTTCTTAATATGACATGGATTTGCAGAAAACTTTGCTCAAACGTACACAAAAACAAATGCTATCTGCTGGAATAAACCAATCTTCTCTCAGATATGTAGTTTCTGTAAAATTGGCTTTAGATGCGACCCATATGTACAAGTTGAGCAGTTATTGTCATTTTGTTCCCACGATGAAATTTTCTTAATATGACATGGATTTGCTAAAAACTTTGCTCAAATGTACACAAAAACAAGTGCTATCTGCTGGTATAAACCAATATTTTCACAAATCTGTAGTTTTTGTATAATTGGCTTTAGATGCGACCCATATGTACAAGTTGAGCAGTAATTGTCATTTTGTTCCTACAATGAAATTTTCTTAATATGACCATGATTTGCTAAAAACTTTGCTCAAATGTATACAAAAACAAGTGCTATCTGCTGGTATAAACCAATCTTCTCACAGATTTGTAGTTTTTGTATAATTGGCTTTAGATGCGACCCTAATGTACAAGTTGAGCAGTTATTGTCATTTTCTTCCCACGATTAAATTTTCTTAATATGACATGGATTTGCAGAAAACTTTGCTCAAATGTACACAAAAACAAGTGCTATCTGCTGGTATAAACCAATATTCTCACAAATCTGTAGTTTTTGTATAATTGGCTTTAGATGCGACCCATATGTACAAGTTGAGCAGTTATTGTCATTTAGTTCCCACGATGAAATTTTCTTAATATGACATGGATTTGCAGAAAACTTTGCTCAAATGTACACAAAAACAAGTGCTATCTGCTGGTATAAACCAATCTTCTCACAGATTTGTAGTTTTTGTATAATTGGCTTTAGATGCGACCCTAATGTACAAGTTGAGCAGTTATTGTCATTTTGTTCCCATGATGAAATTTTCTTAATATGACATGGATTTGCAGAAAACTTTGCTCAATCGTAGACAAAAACAAGTGCTATCTGCTGGTATAAACCAATCTTCTCACATATTTGTAGTTTTTGTATAATTGGCTTTAGATGCGACCCTAATGTACAAGTTGAGCAGTTATTGTCATTTTGTTCCCATGATGAAATTTTCTTAATATGACATGGATTTGCAGAAAACTTTGATCAAATGTACACAAGAACAAGTGCTATCTGCTGGTATAAACCAATCTTTTCACAAATTTGTAGTTTTTGTATAATTGGCTTTAGATGCGACCCATATGTACAAGTTGAGCAGTTATTGTCATTTTGTTCCCACGATGAAATTTTCTTAATATGACATGGATTTGCTAAAAACTTTGCTCAAATGTACACAAAAACAAGTGCTATCTGCTGGTATAAACCAATATTTTCACAAATCTGTAGTTTTTGTATAATTGGCTTTAGATGCGACCCATATGTACAAGTTGAGCAGTAATTGTCATTTTGTTCCTACAATGAAATTTTCTTAATATGACCATGATTTGCTAAAAACTTTGCTCAAATGTATACAAAAACAAGTGCTATCTGCTGGTATAAACCAATCTTCTCACAGATTTGTAGTTTTTGTAAAATTGGCTTTAGATGCGACCCTAATGTACAAGTTGAGCAGTTATTGTCATTTTCTTCCCACGATTAAATTTTCTTAATATGACATGGATTTGCAGAAAACTTTGCTCAAATGTACACAAAAACAAGTGCTATCTGCTGGTATAAACCAATATTCTCACAAATCTGTAGTTTTTGTATAATTGGCTTTAGATGCGACCCATATGTACAAGTTGAGCAGTTATTGTCATTTAGTTCCCACGATGAAATTTTCTTAATATGACATGGATTTGCAGAAAACTTTGCTCAAATGTACACAAAAACAAGTGCTATCTGCTGGTATAAATCAATCTTCTCACAGATTTTTAGTTTTTGTATAACTGACTTTAGATGCGACCCTAATGTACAAGTTGAGCAGTTATTGTCATTTTGTTCCCACGATGAAATTTTCTTAATATGACATGGATTTGCAGAAAACTTTGCTCAAATGTACACAAAAACAAGTGCTATCTGCTGGTATAAACCAATCTTCTCACAGATTTGTAGTTTTTGTATAATTGGCTTTAGATGCGACCCTAATGTACAAGTTGAGCAGTTATTGTCATTTTGTTCCCACGATGAAATTTTCTTAATATGACATGGATTTGCAGAAAACTTTGCTCAAATGTACACAAAAACAAGTGCTATCTGCTGGTATAAACCAATCTTCTCAAATATTTGTAGTTTTTGTATAACTGACTTTAGATGCGAACCTAATGTACAAGTTTAGCAGTTATTGTCATTTAGTTCCCTCGATGAAATTTTCTTAATATGACATGGATTTGCTGAAAAGTTTGCTCAAACGTACACAAAAACAAATGCTATCTGCTGGTATAAACCAATCTTCTTACAGATTTGTAGTTTTTGTATAATTGGCTTTAAATGCGACCCTAATGTACAAGTTGAGGAGTTATTGTCATTTTGTTCCAACCATGAAATTTTCTTAATATGACATGGATTTGCAGAAAACTTTGCTCAAATGTACACAAAAACAAGTGCTATCTGCTGGTATAAACCAATCTACTCACAGATTTGTAGTTTTTGTATAATTGGCTTTAGATGCGACCCTAATGTACAAGTTGAGCAGTTATTGTCATTTTGTTCCCACGATGAAATTTTCTTAATATGACATGGATTTGCAGAAAACTTTGCTCAAATGTACACAAAAACAAGTGCTATCTGCTGGTATAAACCAATCATCTCACATATTTGTAGTTTTTGTATAACTGACTTTAGATGCGACCCTAATGTACCAGTTTAGCAGTTATTGTCATTTTGTTCCCTCGATGAAATTTTCTTAATATGACATGGATTTGCTGAAAAGTTTGCTCAAACGTACACAAAAACAAATGCTATCTGCTGGTATAAACCAATCTTCTCACAGATTTGTAGTTTTTGTATAATTGGCTTTAGATGCGACCCTAATGTACAAGTTGAGGAGTTATTGTCATTTTGTTCCCACGATGAAATTTTCTTAATATGACATGGATTTGCAGAAAACTTTGCTCAAACGTACACAAAAACAAATGCTATCTGCTGGTATAAACCAATCTTCTCTCAGATATGTAGTTTCTGTAAAATTGGCTTTAGATGCGACCCATATGTACAAGTTGAGCAGTTATTGTCATTTTGTTCCCACGATGAAATTTTCTTAATATGACATGGATTTGCTAAAAACTTTGCTCAAATGTACACAAAAACAAGTGCTATCTGCTGGTATAAACCAATATTTTCACAAATCTGTAGTTTTTGTATAATTGGCTTTAGATGCGACCCATATGTACAAGTTGAGCAGTAATTGTCATTTTGTTCCTACAATGAAATTTTCTTAATATGACCATGATTTGCTAAAAACTTTGCTCAAATGTATACAAAAACAAGTGCTATCTGCTGGTATAAACCAATCTTCTCACAGATTTGTAGTTTTTGTAAAATTGGCTTTAGATGCGACCCTAATGTACAAGTTGAGCAGTTATTGTCATTTTCTTCCCACGATTAAATTTTCTTAATATGACATGGATTTGCAGAAAACTTTGCTCAAATGTACACAAAAACAAGTGCTATCTGCTGGTATAAACCAATATTCTCACAAATCTGTAGTTTTTGTATAATTGGCTTTAGATGCGACCCATATGTACAAGTTGAGCAGTTATTGTCATTTAGTTCCCACGATGAAATTTTCTTAATATGACATGGATTTGCAGAAAACTTTGCTCAAATGTACACAAAAACAAGTGCTATCTGCTGGTATAAACCAATCTTCTCACAGATTTGTAGTTTTTGTATAATTGGCTTTAGATGCGACCCTAATGTACAAGTTGAGCAGTTATTGTCATTTTGTTCCCATGATGAAATTTTCTTAATATGACATGGATTTGCAGAAAACTTTGCTCAATCGTAGACACAAACAAGTGCTATCTGCTGGTATAAACCAATCTTCTCACATATTTGTAGTTTTTGTATAATTGGCTTTAGATGCGACCCTAATGTACAAGTTGAGCAGTTATTGTCATTTTGTTCCCATGATGAAATTTTCTTAATATGACATGGATTTGCAGAAAACTTTGCTCAAATGTACACAAGAACAAGTGCTATCTGCTGGTATAAACCAATATTTTCACAAATCTGTAGTTTTTGTATAATTGGCTTTAGATGCGACCCATATGTACAAGTTGAGCAGTTATTGTCATTTTGTTCCCACGATGAAATTTTCTTAATATGACATGGATTTGCTAAAAACTTTGCTCAAATGTACACAAAAACAAGTGCTATCTGCTGGTATAAACCAATATTTTCACAAATCTGTAGTTTTTGTATAATTGGCTTTAGATGCGACCCATATGTACAAGTTGAGCAGTAATTGTCATTTTGTTCCTACAATGAAATTTTCTTAATATGACCATGATTTGCTAAAAACTTTGCTCAAATGTATACAAAAACAAGTGCTATCTGCTGGTATAAACCAATCTTCTCACAGATTTGTAGTTTTTGTAAAATTGGCTTTAGATGCGACCCTAATGTACAAGTTGAGCAGTTATTGTCATTTTCTTCCCACGATTAAATTTTCTTAATATGACATGGATTTGCAGAAAACTTTGCTCAAATGTACACAAAAACAAGTGCTATCTGCTGGTATAAACCAATATTCTCACAAATCTGTAGTTTTTGTATAATTGGCTTTAGATGCGACACTAATGTACAAGTTGAGCAGTAATTGTCATTTAGTTCCCACGATGAAATTTTCTTAATATGACATGGATTTGCAGAAAACTTTGCTCAAATGTACACAAAAACAAGTGCTATCTGCTGGTATAAATCAATCTTCTCACAGATTTGTAGTTTTTGTATAACTGACTTTAGATGCGACCCTAATGTACAAGTTGAGCAGTTATTGTCATTTTGTTCCCACGATGAAATTTTCTTAATATGACATGGATTTGCAGAAAACTTTGCTCAAATGTACACAAAAACAAGTGCTATCTGCTGGTATAAACCAATCTTCTCACAGATTTGTAGTTTTTGTATAATTGGCTTTAGATGCGACCCTAATGTACAAGTTGAGCAGTTATTGTCATTTTGTTCCCACGATGAAATTTTCTTAATATGACATGGATTTGCAGAAAACTTTGCTCAAATGTACACAAAAACAAGTGCTATCTGCTGGTATAAACCAATCTTCTCAAATATTTGTAGTTTTTGTATAACTGACTTTAGATGCGAACCTAATGTACAAGTTTAGCAGTTATTGTCATTTAGTTCCCTCGATGAAATTTTCTTAATATGACATGGATTTGCTGAAAAGTTTGCTCAAACGTACACAAAAACAAATGCTATCTGCTGGTATAAACCAATCTTCTCACAGATTTGTAGTTTTTTTATAATTGGCTTTAAATGCGACCCTAATGTACAAGTTGAGGAGTTATTGTCATTTTGTTCCAACCATGAAATTTTCTTAATATGACATGGATTTGCAGAAAACTTTGCTCAAATGTACGCAAAAACAAGTGCTATCTGCTGGTATAAACCAATCTACTCACAGATTTGTAGTTTTTGTATAATTGGCTTTAGATGCGACCCTAATGTACAAGTTGAGCAGTTATTGTCATTTTGTTCCCACGATGAAATTTTCTTAATATGACATGGATTTGCAGAAAACTTTGCTCAAATGTACACAAAAACAAGTGCTATCTGCTGGTATAAACCAATCATCTCACATATTTGTAGTTTTTGTATAACTGACTTTAGATGCGACCCTAATGTACCAGTTTAGCAGTTATTGTCATTTTGTTCCCTCGATGAAATTTTCTTAATATGACATGGATTTGCTGAAAAGTTTGCTCAAACGTACACAAAAACAAATGCTATCTGCTGGTATAAACCAATCTTCTCTCAGATTTGTAGTTTTTGTATAATTGGCTTTAGATGCGACCCTAATGTACAAGTTGAGCAGTTATTGTCATTTTGTTCCCACGATGAAATTTTCTTAATATGACATGGATTTGCAGAAAACTTTGCTCAAACGTACACAAAAACAAATGCTATCTGCTGGTATAAACCAATCTTCTCTCAGATATGTAGTTTCTGTAAAATTGGCTTTAGATGCGACCCATATGTACAAGTTGAGCAGTTATTGTCATTTTGTTCCCACGATGAAATTTTCTTAATATGACATGGATTTGCTAAAAACTTTGCTCAAATGTACACAAAAACAAGTGCTATCTGCTGGTATAAACCAATATTTTCACAAATCTGTAGTTTTTGTATAATTGGCTTTAGATGCGACCCATATGTACAAGTTGAGCAGTAATTGTCATTTTGTTCCTACAATGAAATTTTCTTAATATGACCATGATTTGCTAAAAACTTTGCTCAAATGTATACAAAAACAAGTGCTATCTGCTGGTATAAACCAATCTTCTCACAGATTTGTAGTTTTTGTAAAATTGGCTTTAGATGCGACCCTAATGTACAAGTTGAGCAGTTATTGTCATTTTCTTCCCACGATTAAATTTTCTTAATATGACATGGATTTGCAGAAAACTTTGCTCAAATGTACACAAAAACAAGTGCTATCTGCTGGTATAAACCAATATTCTCACAAATCTGTAGTTTTTGTATAATTGGCTTTAGATGCGACCCATATGTACAAGTTGAGCAGTTATTGTCATTTAGTTCCCACGATGAAATTTTCTTAATATGACATGGATTTGCAGAAAACTTTGCTCAAATGTACACAAAAACAAGTGCTATCTGCTGGTATAAACCAATCTTCTCACAGATTTGTAGTTTTTGTATAATTGGCTTTAGATGCGACCCTAATGTACAAGTTGAGCAGTTATTGTCATTTTGTTCCCATGATGAAATTTTCTTAAAATGACAGGGATTTGCAGAAAACTTTGCTCAATCGTAGACACAAACAAGTGCTATCTGCTGGTATAAACCAATCTTCTCACATATTTGTAGTTTTTGTATAATTGGCTTTAGATGCGACCCTAATGTACAAGTTGAGCAGTTATTGTCATTTTGTTCCCATGATGAAATTTTCTTAATATGACATGGATTTGCAGAAAACTTTGATCAAATGTACACAAGAACAAGTGCTATCTGCTGGTATAAACCAATATTTTCACAAATCTGTAGTTTTTGTATAATTGGCTTTAGATGCGACCCATATGTACAAGTTGAGCAGTAATTGTCATTTTGTTCCTACAATGAAATTTTCTTAATATGACCATGATTTGCTAAAAACTTTGCTCAAATGTATACAAAAACAAGTGCTATCTGCTGGTATAAACCAATCTTCTCACAGATTTGTAGTTTTTGTAAAATTGGCTTTAGATGCGACCCTAATGTACAAGTTGAGCAGTTATTGTCATTTTCTTCCCACGATTAAATTTTCTTAATATGACATGGATTTGCAGAAAACTTTGCTCAAATGTACACAAAAACAAGTGCTATCTGCTGGTATAAACCAATATTCTCACAAATCTGTAGTTTTTGTATAATTGGCTTTAGATGCGACCCATATGTACAAGTTGAGCAGTTATTGTCATTTAGTTCCCACGATGAAATTTTCTTAATATGACATGGATTTGCAGAAAACTTTGCTCAAATGTACACAAAAACAAGTGCTATCTGCTGGTATAAACCAATCTTCTCAAATATTTGTAGTTTTTGTATAACTGACTTTAGATGCGAACCTAATGTACAAGTTTAGCAGTTATTGTCATTTAGTTCCCTCGATGAAATTTTCTTAATATGACATGGATTTGCTGAAAAGTTTGCTCAAACGTACACAAAAACAAATGCTATCTGCTGGTATAAACCAATCTTCTTACAGATTTGTAGTTTTTGTATAATTGGCTTTAGATGCGACCCATATGTACAAGTTGAGCAGTTATTGTCATTTTGTTCCCACGATAAAATTTTCTTAATATGACATGGATTTGCTAAAAACTTTGCTCAAATGTATACAAAAACATGTGCTATCTGCTGGTATAAACCAATCTTCTCACAGATTTGTAGTTTTTGTAAAATTGGCTTTAGATGCGACCCTAATGTACAAGTTGAGCAGTTATTGTCATTTTGTTCCCACGCTGAAATTTTTTTAATATGACATGGATTTGCAGAAAACTTTGCTCAATTGTACGCAAAAACAAGTGCTATCTGCTGGTATAAACCAATCTTCTCACAAGTTTTTAGTTTTTGTATAATTGGCTTTAGATGCGACCCATATGTACAAGTTGAGCAGTTATTGTCATTTTGTTCCTACAATGAAATTTTCTTAATATGACATGGATTTGCAAAAATTTTTGCTCAAATGTATACAAAATAAGTGCTATCTGCTGGTATAAATCAATCTTCTCACAGATTTGTAGTTTTTGTATAATTGGCTTTAGATGCGACCCATATGTACAAGTTGAGCAGTAATTGTCATTTTGTTCCTACAATGAAATTTTCTTAATATGACATGAATTTGCTGAAAACTTTGCTCAAATGTACACAAAAACAAGTGCTATCTGCTGGTATAAACCAATATTCTCACAAATCTGTAGTTTTTGTATAATTGGCTTTAGATGCGACCCATATGTACAAATTGAACAGTTATTGTCATTTTGTTCCCACGATGAAATTTTCTTAATATGACATGGATTTGCAGAAAACTTTGCTCAAATGTATGCAAAAACAAGTGCTATCTGCTGGTATAAACCAATCTTTTCATAATTTTTTAGTTTTTGTATAATTGGCTTAAGATGCGACCCTAATGTACAAGTTGAGCAGTTATTGTCATTTAGTTCCCACGATGAAATTTTCTTAATATGACATGGATTTGCAGAAAACTTTGCTCAAATGTATGCAAAAACAAGTGCTATCTGCTGGTATAAACCAATCTTCTCATAGATTTGTAGTTTTTGTATAATTGGCTTTAGATGCGACACTAATGTACAAGTTGAGCAGTTATTGTCATTTAGTTCCCACGATGAAATTTTCTTAATATGGCATGGATTTGCAGAAAACTTTGCTCAAATGTACACAGAAACAAGTGCTATCTGCTGGTATAAACCAATCTTCTCACAGATTTGTAGTTTTTGTATAATTAGCTTTAGATGCGACCCTAATGTACAAGTTGAGCAGTTATTGTCATTTTGTTCCCACGATTAAATTTTCTTAATATGACATGGATTTGCAGAAAATTTTGCTCAAATGTACACAAAAACAAGTGCTATCTGCTGGTATAAACCAATATTCTCACAAATCTGTAGTTTTTGTATAATTGGCTTTAGATGCGATCCTAATGTACAAGTTGAGCAGTTATTGTCATTTTGTTCCCACGATGAAATTTTCTTAATATGACATGGATTTGCAGAAAACTTTGCTCAAATGTACGCAAAAACAAGTGCTATCTGCTGGTATAAACTAATCTTCTCACATATTTGTAGTTTTTGTATAACTGACTTTAGATGCGACCCTAATGTACAAGTTGAGCAGTTATTGTCATTTTGTTCCCACGATGAAATTTTCTTAATATGACATGGATTTGCTGAAAAGATTGCTCAAACGTACACAAAAACAAGTGCTATCTGCTGGTATAAATCAATCTTCTCACAGATTTGTAGTTTTTGTATAATTGGCTTTAGATGCGACCCTAATGTACAAGTTGAGCAGTTATTGTCATTTTGTTCCCACGATGAAATTTTCTTAATATGATATGGATTTGCTAAAAACTTTGCTCAAATGTATACAAAAACAAGTGCTATCTGCTGGTATAAACCAATCTTCTCACAGATTTGTAGTTTTTGTATAATTGGCTTTAGATGCGACCCTAATGTACAAGTTGAGCAGTTATTGTCATTTTGTTCCAACGCTGAATTTTTTTAAATATGACATGGATTTGCAGAAAACTTTGCTCAAATGTACACAAAAACAAGTGCTATCTGCTGGTATAAACCAATATTCTCACAAATCTGTAGTTTTTGTATAATTGGGTTTAGATGCGACCCATATGTACAAATTGAACAGTTATTGTCATTTTGTTCCCACGATGAAATTTTCTTAATATGACATGGATTTGCAGAAAACTTTGCTCAAATGTACGCAAAAACAAGTGCTATCTGCTGGTATAAACCAATCTTTTCACAAGTTTTTAGTTTTTGTATAATTGGCTTTAGATGCGACCCATATGTACAAGTTGAGCAGTTATTGTCATTTTGTTCCCACGATGAACTTTTCTTAATATGACATGGATTTGCTAAAAACTTTGCTCAAATGTATACAAAAACATGTGCTATCTGCTGGTATAAACCAATCTTCTCACAGATATGTAGTTTTTGTAAAATTGGCTTTAGATGCGACCCTTATGTACAAGTTGAGCAGTTATTGTCATTTTGTTCCTAAGCTGAAATATTTTTAATATGACATGTATTTGCAGAAAACTTTGCTCAAATGTACACAAAAACAAGTGCTATCTGCTGGTATAAACCAATATTCTCACAAATCTGTAGTTTTTGTATAATTGGCTTTAGATGCGACCCTAATGTACAAGTTGAGCAGTTATTGTCATTTTGTTCCCACGATGAAATTTTCTTAATATGACATGGATTTGCAGAAAACTTTGCTCAAATGTACACAAAAACAAGTGCTATCTGCTGGTATAAACCAATATTTTCACAAATCTGTAGTTTTTGTATAATTGGCTTTAGATGCGACCCATATGTACAAGTTGAGCAGTAATTGTCATTTTGTTCCTACAATGAAATTTTCTTAATATGACCATGATTTGCTAAAAACTTTGCTCAAATGTATACAAAAACAAGTGCTATCTGCTGGTATAAACCAATCTTCTCACAGATTTGTAGTTTTTGTAAAATTGGCTTTAGATGCGACCCTAATGTACAAGTTGAGCAGTTATTGTCATTTTCTTCCCACGATTAAATTTTCTTAATATGACATGGATTTGCAGAAAACTTTGCTCAAATGTACACAAAAACAAGTGCTATCTGCTGGTATAAACCAATATTCTCACAAATCTGTAGTTTTTGTATAATTGGCTTTAGATGCGACCCATATGTACAAGTTGAGCAGTTATTGTCATTTTGTTCCCACGATAAAACTTTCTTAATATGACATGGATTTGCTAAAAACTTTGCTCAAATGTACACAAAAACAAGTGCTATCTGCTGGTATAAACCAATATTCTCACAAATCTGTAGTTTTTGTATAATTGGCTTTAGATGCGACCCATATGTACAAGTTGAGCAGTTATTGTCATTTTGTTCCCACGATGAAATTTTCTTAATATGACATGGATTTGCAGAAAACTTTGCTCAAATGTACACAAAAACAAGTGCTATCTGCTGGTATAAACCAATCATCTCACATATTTGTAGTTTTTGTATAACTGACTTTAGATGCGACCCTAATGTACAAGTTTAGCAGTTATTGTCATTTTGTTCCCTCGATGAAATTTTCTTAATATGACATGGATTTGCTGAAAAGTTTGCTCAAACGTACACAAAAACAAATGCTATCTGCTGGTATAAACCAATCTTCTCTCAGATTTGTAGTTTTTGTATAATTGGCTTTAGATGCGACCCTAATGTACAAGTTGAGGAGTTATTGTCATTTTGTTCCCACGATGAAATTTTCTTAATATGACATGGATTTGCAGAAAACTTTGCTCAAACGTACACAAAAACAAATGCTATCTGCTGGTATAAACCAATCTTCTCTCAGATATGTAGTTTCTGTAAAATTGGCTTTAGATGCGACCCATATGTACAAGTTGAGCAGTTATTGTCATTTTGTTCCCACGATGAAATTTTCTTAATATGACCATGATTTGCTAAAAACTTTGCTCAAATGTATACAAAAACAAGTGCTATCTGCTGGTATAAACCAATCTTCTCACAGATTTGTAGTTTTTGTAAAATTGGCTTTAGATGCGACCCTAATGTACAAGTTGAGCAGTTATTGTCATTTTCTTCCCACGATTAAATTTTCTTAATATGACATGGATTTGCAGAAAACTTTGCTCAAATGTACACAAAAACAAGTGCTATCTGCTGGTATAAACCAATATTGTCACAAATCTGTAGTTTTTGTATAATTGGCTTTAGATGCGACCCATATGTACAAGTTGAGCAGTTATTGTCATTTAGTTCCCACGATGAAATTTTCTTAATATGACATGGATTTGCAGAAAACTTTGCTCAAATGTACACAAAAACAAGTGCTATCTGCTGGTATAAACCAATCTTCTCACAAGTTTTTAGTTTTTGTATAATTGGCTTTAGATGCGACCCATATGTACAAGTTGAGCAGTTATTGTCATTTTGTTCCCACGATGAAATTTTCTTAATATGACCATGATTTGCTAAAAACTTTGCTCAAATGTATACAAAAACAAGTGCTATCTGCTGGTATAAACCAATCTTCTCACAGATTTGTAGTTTTTGTAAAATTGGCTTTAGATGCGACCCTAATGTACAAGTTGAGCAGTTATTGTCATTTTCTTCCCACGATTAAATTTTCTTAATATGACATGGATTTGCAGAAAACTTTGCTCAAATGTACACAAAAACAAGTGCTATCTGCTGGTATAAACCAATATTCTCACAAATCTGTAGTTTTTGTATAATTGGCTTTAGATGCGACCCATATGTACAAGTTGAGCAGTTATTGTCATTTAGTTCCCACGATGAAATTTTCTTAATATGACATGGATTTGCAGAAAACTTTGCTCAAATGTACACAAAAACAAGTGCTATCTGCTGGTATAAACCAATCTTCTCACAGATTTGTAGTTTTTGTATAATTGGCTTTAGATGCGACCCTAATGTACAAGTTGAGCAGTTATTGTCATTTTGTTCCCATGATGAAATTTTCTTAATATGACATGGATTTGCAGAAAACTTTGCTCAATCGTAGACACAAACAAGTGCTATCTGCTGGTATAAACCAATCTTCTCACATATTTGTAGTTTTTGTATAATTGGCTTTAGATGCGACCCTAATGTACAAGTTGAGCAGTTATTGTCATTTTGTTCCCATGATGAAATTTTCTCAATATGACATGGATTTGCAGAAAACTTTGCTCAAATGTACACAAAAACAAGTGCTATATGCTGGTATAAACCAATATTTTCACAAATCTGTAGTTTTTGTATAATTAGCTTTAGATGCGACCCATATGTACAAGTTGAGCAGTAATTGTCATTTTGTTCCTACAATGAAATTTTCTTAATATGACCATGATTTGCTAAAAACTTTGCTCAAATGTATACAAAAACAAGTGCTATCTGCTGGTATAAACCAATCTTCTCACAGATTTGTAGTTTTTGTAAAATTGGCTTTAGATGCGACCCTAATGTACAAGTTGAGCAGTTATTGTCATTTTCTTCCCACGATGAAATTTTCTTAATATGACATGGATTTGCAGAAAACTTTGCTCAAATGTACACAAAAACAAGTGCTATCTGCTGGTATAAACCAATATTCTCACAAATCTGTAGTTTTTGTATAATTGGCTTTAGATGCGACCCATATGTACAAGTTGAGCAGTTATTGTCATTTTGTTCCCACGATAAAATTTTCTTAATATGACATGGATTTGCTAAAAACTTTGCTCAAATGTATACAAAAACATGTGCTATCTGCTGGTATAAACCAATCTTCTCACAGATTTGTAGTTTTTGTAAAATTGGCTTTAGATGCGACCCTAATGTACAAGTTGAGCAGTTATTGTCATTTTGTTCCCACGCTGAAATTTTTTTAATATGACATGGATTTGCAGAAAACTTTGCTCAATTGTACGCAAAAACAAGTGCTATCTGCTGGTATAAACCAATCTTCTCACAAATTTTTAGTTTTTGTATAATTGGCTTTAGATGCGACCGATATGTACAAGTTGAGCAGTTATTGTCATTTTGTTCCTACAATGAAATTTTCTTAATATGACATGGATTTGCTAAAATTTTTGCTCAAATGTATACAAAATAAGTGCTATCTGCTGGTATAAATCAATCTTCTCACAGATTTGTAGTTTTTGTATAATTGGCTTTAGATGCGACCCATATGTACAAGTTGAGCAGTAATTGTCATTTTGTTCCTACAATGAAATTTTCTTAATATGACATGAATTTGCAGAAAACTTTGCTCAAATGTACACAAAAACAAGTGCTATCTGCTGGTATAAACCAATATTCTCACAAATCTGTAGTTTTTGTATAATTGGCTTTAGATGCGACCCATATGTACAAATTGAACAGTTATTGTCATTTTGTTCCCACGATGAAATTTTCTTAATATGACATGGATTTGCAGAAAACTTTGCTCAAATGTATGCAAAAACAAGTGCTATCTGCTGGTGTAAACCAATCTTTTCATAAGTTTTTAGTTTTTGTATAATTGGCTTTAGATGCGACCCTAATGTACAAGTTGAGCAGTTATTGTCATTTAGTTCCCACGATGAAATTTTCTTAATATGACATGGATTTGCAGAAAACTTTGCTCAAATGTACACAAAAACAAGTGCTATCTGCTGGTATAAACCAATCTTCTCATAGATTTGTAGTTTTTGTATAATTGGCTTTAGATGCGACACTAATGTACAAGTTGAGCAGTTATTGTCATTTAGTTCCCACGATGAAATTTTCTTAATATGGCATGGATTTGCAGAAAACTTTGCTCAAATGTACACAAAAACAAGTGCTATCTGCTGGTATAAACCAATATTCTCACAAATCTGTAGTTTTTGTATAATTGGCTTTAGATGCGACCCTAATGTACAAGTTGAGCAGTTATTGTCATTTTGTTCCCACGATTAAATTTTCTTAATATGACATGGATTTGCAGAAAATTTTGCTCAAATGTACACAAAAACAAGTGCTATCTGCTGGTATAAACCAATATTCTCACAAATCTGTAGTTTTTGTATAATTGGCTTTAGATGCGATCCTAATGTACAAGTTGAGCAGTTATTGTCATTTTGTTCCCACGATGAAATTTTCTTAATATGACATGGATTTGCAGAAAACTTTGCTCAAATGTACGCAAAAACAAGTGCTATCTGCTGGTATAAACTAATCTTCTCACATATTTGTAGTTTTTGTATAACTGACTTTAGATGCGACCCTAATGTACAAGTTGAGCAGTTATTGTCATTTTGTTCCCACGATGAAATTTTCTTAATATGACATGGATTTGCTGAAAAGATTGCTCAAACGTACACAAAAACAAGTGCTATCTGCTGGTATAAATCAATCTTCTCACAGATTTGTAGTTTTTGTATAATTGGCTTTAGATGCGACCCTAATGTACAAGTTGAGCAGTTATTGTCATTTTGTTCCCACGATGAAATTTTCTTAATATGACATGGATTTGCAGAAAACTTTGCTCAAATGTACACAAAACCAAGTGCTATCTGCTGGTATAAACTAATCTTCTCACATATTTGTAGTTTTTGTATAACTGACTTTAGATGCGACCCTAATGTACAAGTTGAGCAGTTATTGTCATTTTGTTCCCACGATGACATTTTCTTAATATGACATGGATTTGCTGAAAAGATTGCTCAAACGTACACAAAAACAAATGCTATCTGCTGGTATAAATCAATCTTCTCACAGATTTGTAGTTTTTGTAAAATTGGCTTTAGATGCGACCCTAATGTACAAGTTGAGCAGTTATTGTCATTTTGTTCCCACGATGAAATTTTCTTAATATGATATGGATTTGCAGAAAACTTTGCTCAAATGTATACAAAAACAAGTGCTATCTGCTGGTATAAACCAATCTTCTCACAGATTTGTAGTTTTTGTATAATTGGCTTTAGATGCGACCCTAATGTACAAGTTGAGCAGTTATTGTCATTTTGTTCCAACGCTGAATTTTTTTTAATATGACATGGATTTGCAGAAAACTTTGCTCAAATGTACACAAAAACAAGTGCTATCTGCTGGTATAAACCAATATTCTCACAAATCTGTAGTTTTTGTATAATTGGCTTTAGTTGCGACCCATATGTACAAATTGAACAGTTATTGTCATTTTGTTCCCACGATGAAATTTTCTTAATATGACATGGATTTGCAGAAAACTTTGCTCAATTGTACGCAAAAACAAGTGCTATCTGCTGGTATAAACCAATCTTTTCACAAGTTTTTAGTTTTTGTATAATTGGCTTTAGATGCGACCCATATGTACAAGTTGAGCAGTTATTGTCATTTTGTTCCCACGATGAAATTTTCTTAATATGACATGGATTTGCTAAAAACTTTGCTCAAATGTATACAAAAACATGTGCTATCTGCTGGTATAAACCAATCTTCTCACAGATATGTAGTTTTTGTAAAATTGGCTTTAGATGCGACCCTAATGTACAAGTTGAGCAGTTATTGTCATTTTGTTCCCACGATGAAATTTTCTTAATATGACATGGATTTGCAGAAAACTTTGCTCAAATGTACGCAAAAACAAGTGCTATCTGCTAGTATAAACTAATCTTCTCACATATTTGTAGTTTTTGTATAACTGACTTTAGATGCGACCCTAATGTACAAGTTGAGCAGTTATTGTCATTTTGTTCCCACGATGAAATTTTCTTAATATGACATGGATTTGCAGAAAACTTTGCTCAAATGTACACAAAAACAAGTGCTATCTGCTGGTATAAACCAATATTCTCACAAATCTGTAGTTTTTGTATAATTGGCTTTAGATGCGACCCATATGTACAAGTTGAGCAGTAATTGTCATTTTGTTCCTAAGCTGAAATTTTCTTAATATGACCATGATTTGCTAAAAACTTTGCTCAAATGTATACAAAAACAAGTGCTATCTGCTGGTATAAACCAATCTTCTCACAGATTTGTAGTTTTTGTATAATTGGCTTTAGATGCGACCCTAATGTACAAGTTGAGCAGTTATTGTCATTTTGTTCCCACGATGAAATTTTCTTAATATGATATGGATTTGCAGAAAACTTTGCTCAAATGTATACAAAAACAAGTGCTATCTGCTGGTATAAACCAATCTTCTCACAGATTTGTAGTTTTTGTATAATTGGCTTTAGATGCGACCCTAATGTACAAGTTGAGCAGTTATTGTCATTTTGTTCCCACGCTGAATTTTTTTTAATATGACATGGATTTGCAGAAAACTTTGCTCAAATGTACACAAAAACAAGTGCTATCTGCTGGTATAAACCAATATTCTCACAAATCTGTAGTTTTTGTATAATTGGCTTTAGATGCGACCCATATGTACAAATTGAACAGTTATTGTCATTTTGTTCCCACGATGAAATTTTCTTAATATGACATGGATTTGCAGAAAACTTTGCTCAAATGTACGCAAAAACAAGTGCTATCTGCTGGTATAAACCAATCTTTTCACAAGTTTTTAGTTTTTGTATAATTGGCTTTAGATGCGACCCATATGTACAAGTTGAGCAGTTATTGTCATTTTGTTCCCACGATGAAATTTTCTTAATATGACATGGATTTGCTAAAAACTTTGCTCAAATGTATACAAAAACATGTGCTATCTGCTGGTATAAACCAATCTTCTCACAGATATGTAGTTTTTGTAAAATTGGCTTTAGATGCGACCCTAATGTACAAGTTGAGCAGTTATTGTCATTTTGTTCCCACGATGAAATTTTCTTAATATGACATGGATTTGCAGAAAACTTTGCTCAAATGTACGCAAAAACAAGTGCTATCTGCTGGTATAAACTAATCTTCTCACATATTTGTAGTTTTTGTATAACTGACTTTAGATGCGACCCTAATGTACAAGTTGAGCAGTTATTGTCATTTTGTTCCCACGATGAAATTTTCTTAATATGACATGGATTTGCAGAAAACTTTGCTCAAATGTACACAAAAACAAGTGCTATCTGCTGGTATAAACCAATATTTTCACAAATCTGTAGTTTTTGTATAATTGGCTTTAGATGCGACCCATATGTACAAGTTGAGCAGTAATTGTCATTTTGTTCCTAAGCTGAAATTTTCTTAATATGACCATGATTTGCTAAAAACTTTGCTCAAATGTATACAAAAACAAGTGCTATCTGCTGGTATAAACCAATCTTCTCACAGATTTGTAGTTTTTGTATAATTGGCTTTAGATGCGACCCTAATGTACAAGTTGAGCAGTTATTGTCATTTTCTTCCCACGATTAAATTTTCTTAATATGACATGGATTTGCAGAAAACTTTGCTCAAATGTACACAAAAACAAGTGCTATCTGCTGGTATAAACCAATATTCTCACAAATCTGTAGTTTTTGTATAATTGGCTTTAGATGCGACCCATATGTACAAGTTGAGCAGTTATTGTCATTTTGTTCCCACGATAAAATTTTCTTAATATGACATGGATTTGCTAAAAACTTTGCTCAAATGTATACAAAAACATGTGCTATCTGCTGGTATAAACCAATCTTCTCACAGATTTGTAGTTTTTGTAAAATTGGCTTTAGATGCGACCCTAATGTACAAGTTGAGCAGTTATTGTCATTTTGTTCCGACGCTGAAATTTTTTTAATATGACATGGATTTGCAGAAAACTTTGCTCAATTGTACGCAAAAACAAGTGCTATCTGCTGGTATAAACCAATCTTCTCACAAGTTTTTAGTTTTTGTATAATTGGCTTTAGATGCGACCCATATGTACAAGTTGAGCAGTTATTGTCATTTTGTTCCTACAATGAAATTTTCTTAATATGACATGGATTTGCTAAAATTTTTGCTCAAATGTATACAAAATAAGTGCTATCTGCTGGTATAAATCAATCTTCTCACAGATTTGTAGTTTTTGTATAATTGGCTTTAGATGCGACCCATATGTACAAGTTGAGCAGTTATTGTCATTTTGTTCCCACGATGACATTTTCTTAATATGACATGAATTTGCAGAAAACTTTGCTCAAATGTACACAAAAGCAAGTGCTATCTGCTGGTATAAACCAATATTCTCACAAATCTGTAGTTTTTGTATAATTGGCTTTAGATGCGACCCATATGTACAAATTGAACAGTTATTGTCATTTTGTTCCCACGATGAAATTTTCTTAATATGACATGGATTTGCAGAAAACTTTGCTCAAATGTATACAAAAAACAAGTGCTATCTGCTGGTATAAACCAATCTTTTCATAAGTTTTTAGTTTTTGTATAATTGGCTTTAGATGCGACCCTAATGTACAAGTTGAGCAGTTATTGTCATTTAGTTCCCACGATGAAATTTTCTTAATATGACATGGATTTGCAGAAAACTTTGCTTAAATGTACACAAAAACAAGTGCTATCTGCTGGTATAAACCAATCTTCTCATAGATTTGTAGTTTTTGTATAATTGGCTTTAGATGCGACCCTAATGTACAAGTTGAGCAGTTATTGTCATTTAGTTCCCACGATGAAATTTTCTTAATATGGCATGGATTTGCAGAAAACTTTGCTCAATTGTACACAGAAACAAGTGCTATCTGCTGGTATAAACCAATCTTATCACAGATTTGTAGTTTTTGTATAATTGGCTTTAGATGCGACCCATATGTACAAGTTGAGCAGTTATTGTCATTTTGTTCCCACGATTAAATTTTCTTAATATGACATGGATTTGCAGAAAACTTTGCTCAAATGTACACAAAAACAAGTGCTATCTGCTGGTATAAACCAATATTCTCACAAATCTGTAGTTTTTGTATAATTGGCTTTAGATGCGATCCTAATGTACAAGTTGAGCAGTTATTGTCATTTTGTTCCCACGATGAAATTTTCTTAATATGACATGGATTTGCAGAAAACTTTGCTCAAATGTACGCAAAAACAAGTGCTATCTGCTGGTATAAACTGATCTTCTCACATATTTGTAGTTTTTGTATAACTGACTTTAGATGCGACCCTAATGTACAAGTTAAGCAGTTATTGTCATTTTGTTCCCACGATGAAATTTTCTTAATATGACATGGATTTGCTGAAAAGATTGCTCAAACGTACACAAAAACAAATGCTATCTGCTGGTATAAATCAATCTTCTCACAGATTTGTAGTTTTTGTAAAATTGGCTTTAGATGCGACCCTAATGTACAAGTTGAGCAGTTATTGTCATTTTGTTCCCACGATGAAATTTTCTTAATATGATATGGATTTGCAGAAAACTTTGCTCAAATGTATACAAAAACAAGTGCTATCTGCTGGTATAAACCAATCTTCTCACAGATTTGTAGTTTTTGTATAATTGGCTTTAGATGCGACCCTAATGTACAAGTTGAGCAGTTATTGTCATTTTGTTCCAACGCTGAATTGTTTTTAATATGACATGGATTTGCAGAAAACTTTGCTCAAATGTACACAAAAACAAGTGCTATCTGCTGGTATAAACCAATATTCTCACAAATCTGTAGTTTTTGTATAATTGGCTTTAGATGCGACCCATATGTACAAATTGAACAGTTATTGTCATTTTGTTCCCACGATGAAATTTTCTTAATATGACATGGATTTGCAGAAAACTTTGCTCAAATGTACGCAAAAACAAGTGCTATCTGCTGGTATAAACCAATCTTTTCACAAGTTTTTAGTCTTTGTATAATTGGCTTTAGATGCGACCCATATGTACAAGTTGAGCAGTTATTGTCATTTTGTTCCCACGATGAAATTTTCTTAATATGACATGGATTTGCTAAAAACTTTGCTCAAATGTATACAAAAACATGTGCTATCTGCTGGTATAAACCAATCTTCTCACAGATATGTAGTTTTTGTAAAATTGGCTTTAGATGCGACCCTAATGTACAAGTTGAGCAGTTATTGTCATTTTGTTCCTAAGCTGAAATATTTTTAATATGACATGTATTTGCAGAAAACTTTGCTCAAATGTACACAAAAACAAGTGCTATCTGCTGGTATAAACCAATATTCTCACAAATCTGTAGTTTTTGTATAATTGGCTTTAGATGCGACCCTAATGTACAAGTTGAGCAGTTATTGTCATTTTGTTCCCACGATGAAATTTTCTTAATATGACATGGATTTGCAGAAAACTTTGCTCAAATGTACACAAAAACAAGTGCTATCTGCTGGTATAAACCAATATTTTCACAAATCTGTAGTTTTTGTATAATTGGCTTTAGATGCGACCCATATGTACAAGTTGAGCAGTAATTGTCATTTTGTTCCTAAGCTGAAATTTTCTTAATATGACCATGATTTGCTAAAAACTTTGCTCAAATGTATACAAAAACAAGTGCTATCTGCTGGTATAAACCAATCTTCTCACAGATTTGTAGTTTTTGTAAAATTGGCTTTAGATGCGACCCTAATGTACAAGTTGAGCAGTTATTGTCATTTTCTTCCCACGATTAAATTTTCTTAATATGACATGGATTTGCAGAAAACTTTGCTCAAATGTACACAAAAACAAGTGCTATCTGCTGGTATAAACCAATATTCTCACAAATCTGTAGTTTTTGTATAATTGGCTTTAGATGCGACCCATATGTACAAGTTGAGCAGTTATTGTCATTTTGTTCCCACGATAAAATTTTCTTAATATGACATGGATTTGCTAAAAACTTTGCTCAAATGTATACAAAAACATGTGCTATCTGCTGGTATAAACCAATCTTCTCACAGATTTGTAGTTTTTGTAAAATTGGCTTTAGATGCGACCCTAATGTACAAGTTGAGCAGTTATTGTCATTTTGTTCCGACGCTGAATTTGTTTTAATATGACATGGATTTGCAGAAAACTTTGCTCAAATGTACGCAAAAACAAGTGCTATCTGCTGGTATAAACCAATCTTCTCACAAGTTTTTAGTTTTTGTATAATTGGCTTTAGATGCGACCCATATATACAAGTTGAGCAGTTATTGTCATTTTGTTCCTACAATGAAATTTTCTTAATATGACATGGATTTGCTAAAATTTTTGCTCAAATGTATACAAAATAAGTGCTATCTGCTGGTATAAATCAATCTTCTCACAGATTTGTAGTTTTTGTATAATTGGCTTTAGATGCGACCCATATGTACAAGTTGAGCAGTAATTGTCATTTTGTTCCTACAATGAAATTTTCTTAATATGACATGAATTTGCAGAAAACTTTGCTCAAATGTACACAAAAACAAGTGCTATCTGCTGGTATAAACCAATATTCTCACAAATCTGTAGTTTTTGTATAATTGGCTTTAGATGCGACCCATATGTACAAATTGAACAGTTATTGTCATTTTGTTCCCACGATGAAATTTTCTTAATATGACATGGATTTGCAGAAAACTTTGCTCAAATGTATGCAAAAACAAGTGCTATCTGCTGGTATAAACCAATCTTTTCACAAGTTTTTAGTTTTTGTATAATTGGCTTTAGATGCGACCCTAATGTACAAGTTGAGCAGTTATTGTCATTTAGTTCCCACGATGAAATTTTCTTAATATGACATGGATTTGCAGAAAACTTTGCTCAAATGTACACAAAAACAAGTGCTATCTGCTGGTATAAACCAATATTCTCACAAATCTGTAGTTTTTGTATAATTGGCTTTAGATGCGATCCTAATGTACAAGTTGAGCAGTTATTGTCATTTTGTTCCCACGATGAAATTTTCTTAATATGACATGGATTTGCAGAAAACTTTGCTCAAATGTACGCAAAAACAAGTGCTATCTGCTGGTATAAACTAATCTTCTCACATATTTGTAGTTTTTGTATAACTGACTTTAGATGCGACCCTAATGTACAAGTTGAGCAGTTATTGTCATTTTGTTCCCACGATGAAATTTTCTTAATATGACATGGATTTGCTGAAAAGATTGCTCAAACGTACACAAAAACAAATGCTATCTGCTGGTATAAATCAATCTTCTCACAGATTTGTAGTTTTTGTAAAATTGGCTTTAGATGCGACCCTAATGTACAAGTTGAGCAGTTATTGTCATTTTGTTCCCACGATGAAATTTTCTTAATATGATATGGATTTGCAGAAAACTTTGCTCAAATGTATACACAAACAAGTGCTATCTGCTGGTATAAACCAATCTTCTCACAGATTTGTAGTTTTTGTATAATTGGCTTTAGATGCGACCCTAATGTACAAGTTGAGCAGTTATTGTCATTTTGTTCCCACGCTGAATTTTTTTTAATATGACATGGATTTGCAGAAAACTTTGCTCAAATGTACACAAAAACAAGTGCTATCTGCTGGTATAAACCAATATTCTCACAAATCTGTAGTTTTTGTATAATTGGCTTTAGATGCGACCCATATGTACAAATTGAACAGTTATTGTCATTTTGTTCCCACGATGAAATTTTCTTAATATGACATGGATTTGCAGAAAACTTTGCTCAAATGTACGCAAAAACAAGTGCTATCTGCTGGTATAAACCAATCTTCTCACAAGTTTTTAGTTTTCGTATAATTGGCTTTAGATGCGACCCATATGTACAAGTTGAGCAGTTATTGTCATTTTGTTCCCACGATGAAATTTTCTTAATATGACATGGATTTGCTAAAAACTTTGCTCAAATGTATACAAAAACATGTGCTATCTGCTGGTATAAACCAATCTTCTCACAGATATGTAGTTTTTGTAAAATTGGCTTTAGATGCGACCCTAATGTACAAGTTGAGCAGTTATTGTCATTTTGTTCCTAAGCTGAAATATTTTTAATATGACATGGATTTGCAGAAAACTTTGCTCAAATGTACACAAAAACAAGTGCTATCTGCTGGTATAAACCAATATTCTCACAAATCTGTAGTTTTTGTATAATTGGCTTTAGATGCGACCCTAATGTACAAGTTGAGCAGTTATTGTCATTTTGTTCCCACGATGAAATTTTCTTAATATGACATGGATTTGCTAAACACTTTGCTCAAATGTACACAAAAACAAGTGCTATCTGCTGGTATAAACCAATATTTTCACAAATCTGTAGTTTTTGTATAATTGGCTTTAGATGCGACCCATATGTACAAGTTGAGCAGTAATTGTCATTTTGTTCCTAAGCTGAAATTTTCTTAATATGACCATGATTTGCTAAAAACTTTGCTCAAATGTATACAAAAACAAGTGCTATCTGCTGGTATAAACCAATCTTCTCACAGATTTGTAGTTTTTGTAAAATTGGCTTTAGATGCGACCCTAATGTACAAGTTGAGCAGTTATTGTCATTTTCTTCCCACGATTAAATTTTCTTAATATGACATGGATTTGCAGAAAACTTTGCTCAAATGTACACAAAAACAAGTGCTATCTGCTGGTATAAACCAATATTCTCACAAATCTGTAGTTTTTGTATAATTGGCTTTAGATGCGACCCATATGTACAAGTTGAGCAGTTATTGTCATTTTGTTCCCACGATAAAATTTTCTTAATATGACATGGATTTGCTAAAAACTTTGCTCAAATGTATACAAAAGCATGTGCTATCTGCTGGTATAAACCAATCTTCTCACAGATTTGTAGTTTTTGTAAAATTGGCTTTAGATGCGACCCTAATGTACAAGTTGAGCAGTTATTGTCATTTTGTTCCGACGCTGAAATTTTTTTAATATGACATGGATTTGCAGAAAACTTTGCTCAATTGTACGCAAAAACAAGTGCTATCTGCTGGTATAAACCAATCTTCTCACAAGTTTTTAGTTTTTGTATAATTGGCTTTAGATGCGACCCATATGTACAAGTTGAGCAGTTATTGTCATTTTGTTCCTACAATGAAATTTTCTTAATATGACATGGATTTGCTAAAATTTTTGCTCAAATGTATACAAAATAAGTGCTATCTGCTGGTATAAATCAATCTTCTCACAGATTTGTAGTTTTTGTATAATTGGCTTTAGATGCGACCCATATGTACAAGTTGAGCAGTAATTGTCATTTTGTTCCTACAATGAAATTTTCTTAATATGACATGAATTTGCAGAAAACTTTGCTCAAATGTACACAAAAGCAAGTGCTATCTGCTGGTATAAACCAATATTCTCACAAATCTGTAGTTTTTGTATAATTGGCTTTAGATGCGACCCATATGTACAAATTGAACAGTTATTGTCATTTTGTTCCCACGATGAAATTTTCTTAATATGACATGGATTTGCAGAAAACTTTGCTCAAATGTATATAAAAACAAGTGCTATCTGCTGGTATAAACCAATCTTTTCATAAGTTTTTAGTTTTTGTATAATTGGCTTTAGATGCGACCCTAATGTACAAGTTGAGCAGTTATTGTCATTTAGTTCCCACGATGAAATTTTCTTAATATGACATGGATTTGCAGAAAACTTTGCTCAAATGTACACAAAAACAAGTGCTATCTGCTGGTATAAACCAATCTTCTCATAGATTTGTAGTTTTTGTATAATTGGCTTTAGATGCGACACTAATGTACAAGTTGAGCAGTTATTGTCATTTAGTTCCCACGATGAAATTTTCTTAATATGGCATGGATTTGCAGAAAACTTTGCTCAAATGTACGCAAAAACAAGTGCTATCTGCTGGTATAAACCAATCTTTTCACAAGTTTTTAGTTTTCGTATAATTGGCTTTAGATGCGACCCATATGTACAAGTTGAGCAGTTATTGTCATTTTGTTCCCACGATGAAATTTTCTTAATATGACATGGATTTGCTAAAAACTTTGCTCAAATGTATACAAAAACATGTGCTATCTGCTGGTATAAACCAATCTTCTCACAGATATGTAGTTTTTGTAAAATTGGCTTTAGATGCGACCCTAATGTACAAGTTGAGCAGTTATTGTCATTTTGTTCCTAAGCTGAAATATTTTTAATATGACATGTATTTGCAGAAAACTTTGCTCAAATGTACACAAAAACAAGTGCTATCTGCTGGTATAAACCAATATTCTCACAAATCTGTAGTTTTTGTATAATTGGCTTTAGATGCGACCCATATGTACAAGTTGAGCAGTTATTGTCATTTTGTTCCTACAATGAAATTTTCTTAATATGACATGGATTTGCTAAAATTTTTGCTCAAATGTATACAAAATAAGTGCTATCTGCTGGTATAAATCAATCTTCTCACAGATTTGTAGTTTTTGTATAATTGGCTTTAGATGCGACCCATATGTACAAGTTGAGCAGTAATTGTCATTTTGTTCCTACAATGAAATTTTCTTAATATGACATGAATTTGCAGAAAACTTTGCTCAAATTTACACAAAAGCAAGTGCTATCTGCTGGTATAAACCAATATTCTCACAAATCTGTAGTTTTTGTATAATTGGCTTTAGATGCGACCCATATGTACAAATTGAACAGTTATTGTCATTTTGTTCCCACGATGAAATTTTCTTAATATGACATGGATTTGCAGAAAACTTTGCTCAAATGTATATAAAAACAAGTGCTATCTGCTGGTATAAACCAATCTTTTCATAAGTTTTTAGTTTTTGTATAATTGGCTTTAGATGCGACCCTAATGTACAAGTTGAGCAGTTATTGTCATTTAGTTCCCACGATGAAATTTTCTTAATATGACATGGATTTGCAGAAAACTTTGCTCAAATGTACACAAAAACAAGTGCTATCTGCTGGTATAAACCAATCTTATCACAGATTTGTAGTTTTTGTATAATTGGCTTTAGATGCGACACTAATGTACAAGTTGAGCAGTTATTGTCATTTAGTTCCCACGATGAAATTTTCTTAATATGGCATGGATTTGCAGAAAACTTTGCTCAAATGTACACAGAAACAAGTGCTATCTGCTGGTATAAACCAATCTTCTCACAGATTTGTAGTTTTTGTATAATTGGCTTTAGATGCGACCCTAATGTACAAGTTGAGCAGTTATTGTCATTTTGTTCCCACGATTAAATTTTCTTAATATGACATGGATTTGCAGAAAACTTTGCTCAAATGTACACAAAAACAAGTGCTATCTGCTGGTATAAACCAATATTCTCACAAATCTGTAGTTTTTGTATAATTGGCTTTAGATGCGATCCTAATGTACAAGTTGAGCAGTTATTGTCATTTTGTTCCCACGATGAAATTTTCTTAATATGACATGGATTTGCAGAAAACTTTGCTCAAATGTACGCAAAAACAAGTGCTATCTGCTGGTATAAACTAATCTTCTCACATATTTGTAGTTTTTGTATAACTGACTTTAGATGCGACCCTAATGTACAAGTTGAGCAGTTATTGTCATTTTGTTCCCACGATGAAATTTTCTTAATATGACATGGATTTGCTGAAAAGATTGCTCAAACGTACACAAAAACAAATGCTATCTGCTGGTATAAATCAATCTTCTCACAGATTTGTAGTTTTTGTATAATTGGCTTTAGATGCGACCCTAATGTACAAGTTGAGCAGTTATTGTCATTTTGTTCCCACGATGAAATTTTCTTAATATGATATGGATTTGCTAAAAACTTTGCTCAAATGTATATAAAAACAAGTGCTATCTGCTGGTATAAACCAATCTTCTCACAGATTTGTAGTTTTTGTATAATTGGCTTTAGATGCGACCCTAATGTACAAGTTGAGCAGTTATTGTCATTTTGTTCCAACGCTGAATTTTTTTTAATATGACATGGATTTGCAGAAAACTTTGCTCAAATGTACACAAAAACAAGCGCTATCTGCTGGTATAAACCAATATTCTCACAAATCTGTAGTTTTTGTATAATTGGCTTTAGATGCGACCCATATGTACAAATTGAACAGTTATTGTCATTTTGTTCCCACGATGAAAATTTCTTAATATGACATGGATTTGCAGAAAACTTTGCTCAAATGTACGCAAAAACAAGTGCTATCTGCTGGTATAAACCAATCTTTTCACAAGTTTTTAGTTTTTGTATAATTGGCTTTAGATGCGACCCATATGTACAAGTTGAGCAGTTATTGTCATTTTGTTCCCACGATGAAATTTTCTTAATATGACATGGATTTGCTAAAAACTTTGCTCAAATGTATACAAAAGCATGTGCTATCTGCTGGTATAAACCAATCTTCTCACAGATATGTAGTTTTTGTAAAATTGGCTTTAGATGCGACCCTAATGTACAAGTTGAGCAGTTATTGTCATTTTGTTCCTAAGCTGAAATATTTTTAATATGACATGTATTTGCAGAAAACTTTGCTCAAATGTACACAAAAACAAGTGCTATCTGCTGGTATAAACCAATATTCTCACAAATCTGTAGTTTTTGTATAATTGGCTTTAGATGCGACCCTAATGTACAAGTTGAGCAGTTATTGTCATTTTGTTCCCACGATGAAATTTTCTTAATATGACATGGATTTGCAGAAAACTTTGCTCAAATGTACACAAAAACAAGTGCTATCTGCTGGTATAAACCAATATTCTCACAAATCTGTAGTTTTTGTATAATTGGCTTTAGATGCGACCCATATGTACAAGTTGAGCAGTAATTGTCATTTTGTTCCTACAATGAAATTTTCTTAATATGACCATGATTTGCTAAAAACTTTGCTCAAATGTATACAAAAAACAAGTGCTATCTGCTGGTATAAACCAATCTTCTCACAGATTTGTAGTTTTTGTAAAATTGGCTTTAGATGCGACCCTAATGTACAAGTTGAGCAGTTATTGTCATTTTCTTCCCACGATTAAATTTTCTTAATATGACATGGATTTGCAGAAAACTTTGCTCAAATGTACACAAAAACAAGTGCTATCTGCTGGTATAAACCAATATTCTCACAAATCTGTAGTTTTTGTAAAATTGGCTTTAGATGCGACCCATATGTACAAGTTGAGCAGTTATTGTCATTTTGTTCCCACGATAAAATTTTCTTAATATGACATGGATTTGCTAAAAACTTTGCTCAAATGTATACAAAAACATGTGCTATCTGCTGGTATAAACCAATCTTCTCACAGATTTGTAGTTTTTGTAAAATTGGCTTTAGATGCGACCCTAATGTACAAGTTGAGCAGTTATTGTCATTTTGTTCCGACGCTGAAATTTTTTTAATATGACATGGATTTGCAGAAAACTTTGCTCAATTGTACGCAAAAACAAGTGCTATCTGCTGGTATAAACCAATCTTCTCACAAGTTTTTAGTTTTTGTATAATTGGCTTTAGATGCGACCCATATGTACAAGTTGAGCAGTTATTGTCAATATGTTCCTACAATGAAATTTTCTTAATATGACATGGATTTGCTAAAATTTTTGCTCAAATGTATACAAAATAAGTGCTATCTGCTGGTATAAATCAATCTTCTCACAGATTTGTAGTTTTTGTATAATTGGCTTTAGATGCGACCCTAATGTACAAGTTGAGCAGTTATTGTCATTTTGTTCCCACGATTAAATTTTCTTAATATGACATGGATTTGCAGAAAACTTTGCTCAAATGTACACAAAAACAAGTGCTATCTGCTGGTATAAACCAATATTCTCACAAATCTGTAGTTTTTGTATAATTGGCTTTAGATGCGACCCATATGTACAAATTGAACAGTTATTGTCATTTTGTTCCCACGATAAAATTTTCTTAATATGACATGGATTTGCAGAAATCTTTGCTCAAATGTACGCAAAAACAAGTGCTATCTGCTGGTATAAACCAATCTTTTCACAGATTTGTAGTTTTTGTATAATTGGCTTTAGATGCGACCCATATGTACAAGTTGAGCAGTTATTGTTATTTTGTTCCCACGCTGAAATTTTCTTAATATGACATGGATTTGCAGAAAACTTTGCTCAAATGTACGCAAAAACAAGTGCTATCTGCTGGTATAAACCAATCTTTTCACAAGTTTTTAGTTTTTGTATAATTGGCTTTAGATGCGACCCATATGTACAAGTTGAGCAGTTATTGTTGTTTTGTTCCCACGATGAAATTTTCTTAATATGACATGGATTTGCTAAAAACTTTGCTCAAATGTATATAAAAACAAGTGCTATCTGCTGGTATAAACCAATCTTCTCACAGATTTGTTGTTTTTGTATAATTGGCTTTAGATGCGACCCAAATGTACAAGTTGAGCAGTTATTGTCATTTTGTTCCCACGATGAAATTTTCTTAATATGACATGGATTTGCAGAAAACTTTGCTCAAATGTACACAAAAACAAGTGCTATCTGCTGGTATAAACCAATCTTCTCATAGATTTGTAGTTTTTGTATAATTGGCTTTAGATGCGACCCTAATGTACAAGTTGAGCAGTTATTGTCATTTAGTTCCTACGATGAAATTTTCTTAATATGACATGGATTTGCAGAAAACTTTGCTCAAATGTACACAAAAACAAGTGCTATCTGCTGGTATCAACCAATCTTCTCACAGATTTGTAGTTTTTGTATAATTGGCTTTAGATGCGACCCTAATGTACAAGTTGAGCAGTTATTGTCATTTTGTTCCCACGCTGAAATGTTCTTAATATGACATGGATTTGCAGAAAACTTTGCTCAAATGTACGCAAAAACAAGTGCTATCTGCTGGAGAAACCAATCTTTTCACAAGTTTTTAGTTTTTGTATAATTGGCTTTAGATGCGACCCATATGTACAAGTTGAGCAGTTATTGTTATTTTGTTCCCACGATGAAATTTTCTTAATATGACATGGATTTGCTAAAAACTTTGCTCAAATGTATATAAAAACAAGTGCTATCTGCTGGTATAAACCAATCTTCTCACAGATTTGTTGTTTTTGTATAATTGGCTTTAGATGCGACCCAAATGTACAAGTTGAGCAGTTATTGTCATTTTGTTCCCAAGATGAAATTTTCTTAATATGACATGGATTTGCAGAAAACTTTGCTCAAATGTACACAAAAACAAGTGCTATCTGCTGGTATAAACCAATCTTCTCATAGATTTGTAGTTTTTGTATAATTGGCTTTAGATGCGACCCTAATGTACAAGTTGAGCAGTTATTGTCATTTAGTTTCCACGATGAAATTTTCTTAATATGACATGGATTTGCAGAAAACTTTGCTCAAATGTACACAAAAACAAGTGCTATCTGCTGGTATCAACCAATCTTCTCACAGATTTGTAGTTTTTGTATAATTGGCTTTAGATGCGACCCTAATGTACAAGTTGAGCAGTTATTGTCATTTTGTTCCCACGCTGAAATTTTCTTAATATGACATGGATTTGCAGAAAACTTTGCTCAAATGTACGCAAAAACAAGTGCTATCTGCTGGTATAAACCAATCTTTTCACAAGTTTTTAGTTTTTGTATAATTGGCTTTAGATGCGACCCATATGTACAAGTTGAGCAGTTATTGTCATTTTGTTCCCACGATATAATTTTCTTAATATGACATGGATTTGCAGAAATCTTTGCTCAAATGTACGCAAAAACAAGTGCTATCTGCTGGTATAAACCAATCTTTTCACAAGTTTTTAGTTTTTGTATAATTGGCTTTAGATGCGACCCATATGTACAAGTTGAGCAGTTATTGTTATTTTGTTCCCACGATGAAATTTTCTTAATATGACATGGATTTGCTTAAACTTTGCTCAAATGTATATAAAAACAAGTGCTATCTGCTGGTATAAACCAATCTTCTCACAGATTTGTAGTTTTTGTATAATTGGCTTTAGATGCGACCCAAATGTACAAGTTGAGCAGTTATTGTCATTTTGTTCCCACGATGAAATTTTCTTAATATGACATGGATTTGCAGAAAACTTTGCTCAAATGTACACAAAAACAAGTGCTATCTGCTGGTATAAACCAATCTTCTCATAGATTTGTAGTTTTTGTATAATTGGCTTTAGATGCGACCCTAATGTACAAGTTGAGCAGTTATTGTCATTTAGTTCCTACGATGAAATTTTCTTAATATGACATGGATTTGCGGAAAACTTTGCTCAAATGTACACAAAAACAAGTGCTATCTGCTGGTATCAACCAATCTTCTCACAGATTTGTAGTTTTTGTATAATTGGCTTTAGATGCGACCCTAATGTACAAGTTGAGCAGTTATTGTCATTTTGTTACCACGCTGAAATTTTCTTAATATGACATGGATTTGCAGAAAACTTTGCTCAAATGTACGCAAAAACAAGTGCTATCTGCTGGTATAAACCAATCTTTTCACAAGTTTTTAGTTTTTGTATAATTGGCTTTAGATGCGACCCATATGTACAAGTTGAGCAGTTATTGTTATTTTGTTTCCACGATGAAATTTTCTTAATATGACATGGATTTGCTAAAAACTTTGCTCAAATGTATATAAAAACAAGTGCTATCTGCTGGTATAAACCAATCTTCTCACAGATTTGTTGTTTTTGTATAATTGGCTTTAGATGCGACCCAAATGTACAAGTTGAGCAGTTATTGTCATTTTGTTCCCACGATGAAATTTTCTTAATATGACATGGATTTGCAGAAAACTTTGCTCAAATGTACACAAAAACAAGTGCTATCTGCTGGTATAAACCAATCTTCTCATAGATTTGTAGTTTTTGTATAATTGGCTTTAGATGCGACCCTAATGTACAAGTTGAGCAGTTATTGTCATTTAGTTTCCAAGATGAAATTTTCTTAATATGACATGGATTTGCAGAAAACTTTGCTCAAATGTACACAAAAACAAGTGCTATCTGCTGGTATCAACCAATCTTCTCACAGATTTGTAGTTTTTGTATAATTGGCTTTAGATGCGACCCTAATGTACAAGTTGAGCAGTTATTGTCATTTTGTTCCCACGCTGAAATTTTCTTAATATGACATGGATTTGCAGAAAACTTTGCTCAAATGTACGCAAAAACAAGTGCTATCTGCTGGTATAAACCAATCTTTTCACAAGTTTTTAGTTTTTGTATAATTGGCTTTAGATGCGACCTATATGTACAAGTTGAGCAGTTATTGTTATTTTGTTCCCACGATGAAATTTTCTTAATATGACATGGATTTGCTAAAAACTTTGCTCAAATGTATATAAAAACAAGTGCTATCTGCTGGTATAAACCAATCTTCTCACAGATTTGTTGTTTTTGTATAATTGGCTTTAGATGCGACCCAAATGTACAAGTTGAGCAGTTATTGTCATTTTGTTCCCACGATGAAATTTTCTTAATATGACATGGATTTGCAGAAAACTTTGCTCAAATGTACACAAAAACAAGTGCTATCTGCTGGTATAAACCAATCTTCTCATAGATTTGTAGTTTTTGTATAATTGGCTTTAGATGCGACCCTAATGTACAAGTTGAGCAGTTATTGTCATTTAGTTTCTACGATGAAATTTTCTTAATATGACATGGATTTGCAGAAAACTTTGCTCAAATGTACACAAAAACAAGTGCTATCTGCTGGTATCAACCAATCTTCTCACAGATTTGTAGTTTTTGTATAATTGGCTTTAGATGCGACCCTAATGTACAAGTTGAGCAGTTATTGTCATTTTGTTCCCACGCTGAAATTTTCTTAATATGACATGGGTTTGCAGAAAACTTTGCTCAAATGTACGCAAAAACAAGTGCTATCTGCTGGTATAAACCAATCTTTTCACAAGTTTTTAGTTTTTGTATAATTGGCTTTAGATGCGACCCATATGTACAAGTTGAGCAGTTATTGTCATTTTGTTCCCACGATGAAATTTTCTTAATATGACATGGATTTGCTAAAAACTTTGCTCAAATGTATACAAAAACAAGTGCTATCTGCTGGTATAAACCAATCTTCTCACAGATTTGTAGTTTTTGTAAAATTGGCTTTAGATGCGACCCTAATGTACAAGTTGAGCAGTTATTGTCATTTTGTTCCCACGATTAAATTTTCTTAATATGACATGGATTTGCAGAAAACGTTGCTCAAATGTACACAAAAACAAGTGCTATCTGCTGGTATAAACCAATCTTCTCACAGATTTGTAGTTTTTGTATAATTGGCTTTAGATGCGACCCTAATGTACAAGTTGAGCAGTTATTGTCATTTTGTTCCCACGCTGAAATTTTCTTAATATGACATGGATTTGCAGAAAACTTTGCTCAAATGTACGCAAAAACAAGTGCTATCTGCTGGTATAAACCAATCTTTTCACAAGTTTTTAGTTTTTGTATAATTGGCTTTAGATGCGACCCATATGTACAAGTTGAGCAGTTATTGTTATTTTGTTCCCACGATGAAATTTTCTTAATATGACATGGATTTGCTAAAAACTTTGCTCAAATGTATACAAAAACAAGTGCTATCTGCTGGTATAAACCAATCTTCTCACAGATTTGTAGTTTTTGTAAAATTGGCTTTAGATGCGACCCTAATGTACAAGTTGAGCAGTTATTGTCATTTTGTTCCCACGATTAAATTTTCTTTATATGACATGGATTTGCAGAAAACGTTGCTCAAATGTACACAAAAACAAGTGCTATCTGCTGGTATAAACCAATATTCTCACAAATCTGTAGTTTTTGTATAATTGGCTTTAGATGCGACCCATATGTACAAGTTGAGCAGTTATTGTCATTTTGTTCCCACGATAAAATTTTCTTAATATGACATGGATTTGCTAAAAACTTTGCTCAAATGTATACAAAAACATGTGCTATCTGCTGGTATAAACCAATCTTCTCACAGATTTGTAGTTTTTGTAAAATTGGCTTTAGATGCGACCCTAATGTACAAGTTGAGCAGTTATTATCATTTTATTCCCACGATGAATTTTTTTTAATATGACATGGATTTTCAGAAAACTTTGCTCAAATGTACGCAAAAACAAGTGCTATCTGCTGGTATAAACCAATCTTCTCACAAGTTTTTAGTTTTTGTATAATTGGCTTTAGATGCGACCCATATGTACAAGTTGAGCAGTTATTGTCATTTTGTTCCTACAATGAAATTTTCTTAATATGACATGGATTTGCAGAAAACTTTGCTCAAATGTAAAAAAAAACAAGTGCTATCTGCTGGTATAAATCAATATTCTCACAAATCTGTAGTTTTTGTATAATTGGCTTTAGATGCGACCCATATGTACAAGTTGAGCAGTTATTGTTATTTTGTTCCCACGATGAAATTTTCTAAATATGACATGGATTTGCTAAAAACTTTGCTCAAATGTATACAAAAACAAGTGCTATCTGCTGGTATAAACCAATCTTCTCATAGATTTGTAGTTTTTGTATAATTGGCTTTAGATGCGACCCTAATGTACAAGTTGAGCAGTTATAGTCATTTTGTTCCCACGCTGAAATTTTTTTAATATGACATGGATTTGCAGAAAACTTTGCTCAAATGTACACAAAAACAAGTGCTATCTGCTGGTATAAACCAATCTTCTCACAGATTTGTAGTTTTTGTATAATTGGCTTTAGATGCGACCCTAATGTACAAGTTGAGCAGTTATTGTCATTTTGTTCCCACGCTGAAATTTTCTTAATATGACATGGATTTGCAGAAAACTTTGCTCAAATGTACGCAAAAACAAGTGCTATCTGCTGGTATAAACCAATCTTTTCACAAGTTTTTAGTTTTTGTAAAATTGGCTTTAGATGCGACCCTAATGTACAAGTTGAGCAGTTATTGTCATTTTGTTCCCACGATGAATTTTTTTTAATATGACATGGATTTTCAGAAAACTTTGCTCAAATGTACGCAAAAACAAGTGCTATCTGCTGGTATAAACCAATCTTCTCACAGATTTGTAGTTTTTGTAAAATTGGCTTTAGATGCGACCCTAATGTACAAGTTGAGCAGTTATTGTCATTTTGTTCCCACGATGAAATTTTCTTAATATGACATGGATTTGCAGAAAACTTTGCTCAAATGTACACAAAAACAAGTGCTATCTGCTGGTATAAACCAATATTCTCACAAATCTGTAGTTTTTGTATAATTAGCTTTAGATGCGACCCATATGTACAAGTTGAGCAGTTATTGTCATTTTGTTCCCACGATAAAATTTTCTTAATATGACATGGATTTGCTAAAAACTTTGCTCAAATGTATACAAAAACATGTGCTATCTGCTGGTATAAACCAATCTTCTCACAGATTTGTAGTTTTTGTAAAATTGGCTTTAGATGCGACCCATATGTACAAGTTGAGCAGTTATTGTCATTTTGTTCCTACAATGAAATTTTCTTAATATGACATGGATTTGCAGAAAACTTTGCTCAAATGTAAAAAAAAACAAGTGCTATCTGCTGGTATAAACCAATATTCTCACAAATCTGTAGTTTTTGTATAATTGGCTTTAGATGCGACCCATATGTACAAGTTGAGCAGTTATTGTTATTTTGTTCCCACGATGAAATTTTCTTAATATGACATGGATTTGCTAAAAACTTTGCTCAAATGTATACAAAAACAAGTGCTATCTGCTGGTATAAACCAATCTTCTCACGGATTTGTAGTTTTTGTAAAATTGGCTTTAGATGCGACCCTAATGTACAAGTTGAGCAGTTATTGTCATTTTGTTCCCACGATTAAATTTTCTTAATATGACATGGATTTGCAGAAAACGTTGCTCAAATGTACACAAAAACAAGTGCTATCTGCTGGTATAAACCAATAGTCTCACAAATCTGTAGTTTTTGTATAATTGGCTTTAGATGCGACCCATATGTACAAGTTGAGCAGTTATTGTCATTTTGTTCCCACGATAAAATTTTCTTAATATGACATGGATTTGCTAAAAACTTTGCTCAAATGTATACAAAAACATGTGCTATCTGCTGGTATAAACCAATCTTCTCACAGATTTGTAGTTTTTGTAAAATTGGCTTTAGATGCGACCCTAATGTACAAGTTGAGCAGTTATTGTCATTTTGTTCCCACGATGAATTTTTTTTAATATGACATGGATTTTCAGAAAACTTTGCTCAAATGTACGCAAAAACAAGTGCTATCTGCTGGTATAAACCAATCTTCTCACAAGTTTTTAGTTTTTGTATAATTGGCTTTAGATGCGACCCATATGTACAAGTTGAGCAGTTATTGTCATTTTGTTCCTACAATGAAATTTTCTTAATATGACATGGATTTGCAGAAAACTTTGCTCAAATGTAAAAAAAAACAAGTGCTATCTGCTGGTATAAACCAATATTCTCACAAATCTGTAAGTTTTGTATAATTGGCTTTAGATGCGACCCATATGTACAAGTTGAGCAGTTATTGTCATTTTTTTCACACGATGAAATTTTTTTAATATGACATGGATTTGCAGAAAACTTTGCTCAAATGTACACAAAAACAAGTGCTATCTGCTGGTATAAACCAATATTTTCACAAATCTGTAGTTTTTGTATAATTGGCTTTAGATGCGACCCATATGTACAAATTGAACAGTTATTGTCATTTTGTTCCCACGATGAAATTTTCTTAATATGACATGGATTTGCGGAAAACTTTGCTCAAATGTACACAAAAACAAGTGCTATCTGCTGGTATAAACCAATCTTCTCATAGATTTGTAGTTTTTGTATAATTGGCTTTAGATGCGACCCTAATGTACAAGTTGAGCAGTTATAGTCATTTTGTTCCCACGCTGAAATTTTCTTAATGTGACATGGATTTGCAGAAAACTTTGCTCAAATGTACACAAAAACAAGTGCTATCTGCTGGTATAAACCAATCTTCTCACAGATTTGTAGTTTTTGTATAATTGGCTTTAGATGCGACCCTAATGTACAAGTTGAGCAGTTATTGTCATTTTGTTCCCACGCTGAAATTTTCTTAATATGACATGGATTTGCAGAAAACTTTGCTCAAATGTACGCAAAAACAAGTGCTATCTGCTGGTATAAACCAATCTTTTCACAAGTTTTTAGTTTTTGTAAAATTGGCTTTAGATGCGACCCATATGTACAAGTTGAGCAGTTATTGTTATTTTGTTCCCACGATGAAATTTTCTTAATATGACATGGATTTGCAGAAAACTTTGCTCAAATGTACACAAAAACAAGTGCTATCTGCTTATGTAAACTAATCTTCTCATAGATTTGTAGTTTTTGTATAATTGGCTTTAGATGCCACCCTAATGTTCAAGTTGAGCAGTTATTGTCATTTAGTTCCCACGCTGAAATTTTTTTAATATGACATGGATTTGCAGAAAACTTTGCTCAAATGTACAGAAAAACAAGTGCTTTCTGCTGGTATAAACCAATATTTTCACAAATCTGTAGTTTTTGTATAATTGGCTTTAGATGCGACCCATATGTACAAATTGAACAGTTATTGTCATTTTGTTCCCACGATGAAATTTTCTTAATATGACATGGATTTGCAGAAAACTTTGCTCAAATGTACGCAAAAACAAGTGCTATCTGCTGGTATAAACCAATCTTCTCACAGATTTGTAGTTTTTGTATAATTGGCTTTAGATGCGACCCTAATGTACTAGTTGAGCAGTTATTGTCATTTAGTACCTACGATGAAATTTTCTTAATATGATATGGATTTGCTAAAAACTTTGCTCAAATGTACGCAAAAACAAGTGCTATCTGCTGGTATAAATCAATCTTCTCACAAATCTGTAGTTTTTGTATAATTGGCTTTAGATGCGACCCTAATGTACAAGTTGAGCAGTTATTGTCATTTTGTTCCCACGATGAAATTTTCTTAATATGCCATGGATTTGCAGAAAACTTTGCTCAAATGTACACAAAAACAAGTGCTATCTGCTGGTATAAACCAATCTTCTCACATATTTGTAGTTTTTGTATAATTGGCTTTAGATGCGACCCTAATGTACAAGTTGAGCAGTTATTGTCATTTTGTTCCCACGATGAAATTTTCTTAATATGACATGGATTTGCAGAAAACTTTGCGCAAATGTACGCAAAAACAAGTGCTATCTGCTGGTATAAACCAATCTTTTCACAAGTTTTTAGTTTTTGTATAATTGGCTTTAGATGCGACCCATATGTACAAGTTGAGCAGTTATTGTCATTTTTTTCACACGATGAAATTTTTTTAATATGACATGGATTTGCAGAAAACTTTGCTCAAATGTACACAAAAACAAGTTCTATCTGCTGGTATAAACCAATATTTTCACAAATCTGTAGTTTTTGTATAATTGGCTTTAGATGCGACCCATATGTACAAATTGAACAGTTATTGTCATTTTGTTCCCACGATGAAATTTTCTTAATATGACATGGATTTGCGGAAAACTTTGCTCAAATGTACACAAAAACAAGTGCTATCTGCTGGTATAAACCAATCTTCTCATAGATTTGTAGTTTTTGTATAATTGGCTTTAGATGCGACCCTAATGTACAAGTTGAGCAGTTATAGTCATTTTGTTCCCACGCTGAAATTTTCTTAATGTGACATGGATTTGCAGAAAACTTTGCTCAAATGTACACAAAAACAAGTGCTATCTGCTGGTATAAACCAATCTTCTCACAGATTTGTAGTTTTTGTATAATTGGCTTTAGATGCGTCCCTAATGTACAAGTTGAGTAGTTATTGTCATTTTGTTCCCACGCTGAAATTTTCTTAATATGACATGGATTTGCAGAAAACTTTGCTCAAATGTACGCAAAAACAAGTGCTATCTGCTGGTATAAATTAATCTTTTCACAAGTTTTTAGTTTTTGTATAATTGGCTTTAGATGCGACCAATATGTACAAGTTGAGCAGTTATTGTTATTTTGTTCCCACGATGAAATTTTCTTAATATGACATGGATTTGCAGAAAACTTTGCTCAAATGTACACAAAAACAAGTGCTATCTGCTTATGTAAACTAATCTTCTCATAGATTTGTAGTTTTTGTATAATTGGCTTTAGATGCCACCCTAATGTTCAAGTTGAGCAGTTATTGTCATTTAGTTCCCACGCTGAAATTTTTTTAATATGACATGGATTTGCAGAAAACTTTGCTCAAATGTACAGAAAAACAAGTGCTTTCTGCTGGTATAAACCAATATTTTCACAAATCTGTAGTTTTTGTATAATTGGCTTTAGATGCGACCCATATGTACAAATTGAACAGTTATTGTCATTTTGTTCCCACGATGAAATTTTCTTAATATGACATGGATTTGCAGAAAACTTTGCTCAAATGTATACAAAAACAAGTGCTATCTGCTGGTATAAACCAATCTTCTCACAGATTTGTAGTTTTTGTATAATTGGCTTTAGATGCGACCCTAATGTACTAGTTGAGCAGTTATTGTCATTTAGTACCTACGATGAAATTTTCTTAATATGATATGGATTTGCTAAAAACTTTGCTCAAATGTACGCAAAAACAAGTGCTATCTGCTGGTATAAATCAATCTTCTCACAGATTTGTAGTTTTTGTATAATTGGCTTTAGATGCGACCCTAATGTACAAGTTGAGCAGTTATTGTCATTTTGTTCCCACGATGAAATTTTCTTAATATGCCATGGATTTGCAGAAAACTTTGCTCAAATGTACACAAAAACAAGTGCTATCTGCTGGTATAAACCAATCTTTTCACAAGTTTTTAGTTTTTGTATAATTGGCTTTAGATGCGACCCATATGTACAAGTTGAGCAGTTATTGTTATTTTGTTCCCACGATGAAATTTTCTTAATATGACATGGATTTGCAGAAAACTTTGCTCAAATGTACACAAAAACAAGTGCTATCTGCTTATGTAAACTAATCTTCTCATAGATTTTTAGTTTTTGTATAATTGGCTTTAGATGCCACCCTAATGTTCAAGTTGAGCAGTTATTGTCATTTAGTTCCCACGATGAAATTTTCTTAATATGACATGGATTTGCAGAAAACTTTGCTCTAATGTACACAAAAACAAGTGCTATCTGCTGGTATAAATCAATCTTCTCACAGATTTGTAGTTTTTGTATAATTGGCTTTAGATGCGACCCTAATGTACAAGTTGAGCAGTTATTGTCATTTTGTTCCCACGATGAAATTTTCTTAATATGACATGGATTTGCAGAAAACTTTGCTCTAATGTACACAAAAACAAGTGCTATCTGCTGGTATAAACCAATATTCTCACAAATCTGTAGTTTTTGTATAATTGGCTTTAGATGCGACCCATATGTACAAGTTGAGCAGTTATTGTCATTTTGTTCCCACGATAAAATTTTCTTAATATGACATGGATTTGCTAAAAACTTTGCTCAAATGTATACAAAAACATGTGCTTCTGCTGGTATAAACCAATCTTCTCACAGATTTGTAGTTTTTGTAAAATTGGCTTTAGATGCGACCCTAATGTACAAGTTGAGCAGTTATTGTCATTTTGTTCCCACGCTGAATTTTTTTTAATATGACATGGATTTGCAGAAAACTTTGCTCAAATGTACGCAAAAACAAGTGCTATCTGCTGGTATAAACCAATCTTCTCACAAGTTTTTAGTTTTTATATAATTGGCTTTAGATGCGACCCATATGTACAAGTTGAGCAGTTATTGTCATTTTGTTCATACAATGAAATTTTCTTAATATGACATGGATTTGCAGAAAACTTTGCTCAAATGTACACAAAAACAAGTGCTATCTGCTGGTATAAACCAATCTTCTCACAGATTTGTAGTTTTTGTATAATTGGCTTTAGATGCGACCCTAATGTACAAGTTGAGCAGTTATTGACATTTTGTTCCCACGCTGAAATTTTCTTAATATGACATGGATTTGCAGAAAACTTTGCTCAAATGTACGCAAAAAACAAGTGCTATCTGCTGGTATAAACCAATCTTTTCACAAGTTTTTAGTTTTTGTATAATTGGCTTTAGATGCGACCCATATGTACAAGTTGAGCAGTTATTGTCATTTTGTTCCCACGATGAAATTTTCTTAATATGACATGGATTTGCTAAAAACTTTGCTCAAATGTATACAAAAACAAGTGCTATCTGCTGGTATAAACCAATCTTCTCACAGATTTGTAGTTTTTGTATAATTTGCTTTAGATGCGACCCTAATGTACAAGTTGAGCAGTTATTGTCATTTTGTTCCCACGATTAAATTTTCTTAATATGACATGGATTTGCAGAAAACTTTGCTCAAATGTACACAAAAACAAGTGCTATCTGCTGGTATAAACCAATCTTCTCACAGATTTTTAGTTTTTGTATAATTGGCTTTAGATGCGACCCTAATGTACAAGTTGAGCAGTTATTGTCATTTAGTTCCCACGATGAAATTTTCTTAATATGACATGGATTTGCAGAAAACTTTGCTCAAATGTACACAAAAACAAGTGCTATCTGCTTATGTAAACTAATCTTCTCATAGATTTTTAGTTTTTGTATAATTGGCTTTAGATGCCACCCTAATGTACAAGTTGAGCAGTTATTGTCATTTAGTTCCCACGCTGAAATATTTTTAATATGACATGGATTCGCAGAAAACTTTGCTCAAATGTACAGAAAAACAAGTGCTATCTGCTGGTATAAACCAATATTTTCACAAATCTGTAGTTTTTGTATAATTGGCTTTAGATGCGACCCATATGTACAAATTGAACAGTTATTGTCATTTTGTTCCCACGATGAAATTTTCTTAATATGACATGGATTTGCAGAAAACTTTGCTCAAATGTACGCAAAAACAAGTGCTATCTGCTGGTATAAACCAATCTTCTCACAGATTTGTAGTTTTTGTATAATTGGCTTTAGATGCGACCCTAATGTACTAGTTGAGCAGTTATTGTCATTTAGTACCTACGATGAAATTTTCTTAATATGACATGGATTTGCAGAAAACTTTGCTCAAATGTACGCAAAAACAAGTGCTATCTGCTGGTATAAACCAATCTTCTCACATATTTGTAGTTTTTGTATAATTGGCTTTAGATGCGACCCTAATGTACAAGTTGAGCAGTTATTGTCATTTTGTTCCCACGATTAAATTTTCTTAATATGACATGGATTTGCAGAAAACTTTGCTCAAATGTATACAAAAACATGTGCTATCTGCTGGTATAAACCAATCTTCTCACAGATTTGTAGTTTTTGTATAATTGGCTTTAGATGCGACCCTAATGTACAAGTTGAGCAGTTATTGTCATTGTGTTCCCACGATAAAATTTTCTTAATATGACATGGATTTGCTAAAAACTTTGCTCAAATGTATACAAAAACATGTGCTATCTGCTGGTATAAACCAATCTTCTCACAGATTTGTAGTTTTTGTAAAATTGGCTTTAGATGCGACCCTAATGTACAAGTTGAGCAGTTATTGTCATTTTGTTCCCACGCTGAATTTTTTTTAATATGACATGGATTTTCAGAAAACTTTGCTCAAATGTACGCAAAAACAAGTGCTATCTGCTGGTATAAACCAATCTTCTCACAAGTTTTTAGTTTTTGTATAATTGGCTTTAGATGCGACCCTAATGTACAAGTTGAGCAGTTATTGTCATTTTGTTCCTACAATGAAATTTTCTTATAATGACATGGATTTGCAGAAAACTTTGCTCAAATGTACAAAAAACAAGTGCTATCTGCTGGTATAAACCAATAGTCTCACAAATCTGTAGTTTTTGTATAATTGGCTTTAGATGCGACCCATATGTACAAGTTGAGCAGTTATTGTCATTTTGTTCTCACGCTGAAATTTTTTTAATATGACATGGATTTGCAGAAAACTTTGCTCAAATGTACACAAAAACAAGTGCTATCTGCTGGTATAAACCAATCTTCTCATAGATTTGTAGTTTTTGTATAATTGGCTTTAGATGCGACCCTAATGTACAAGTTGAGCAGTTATTGTCATTTAGTTCCTACGATGAAATTTTCTTAATATGACATGGATTTGCAGAAAACTTTGCTCAAATGTACACAAAAACATGTGCTATCTGCTGTTATCAACCAATCTTCTCACAGATTTGTAGTTTTTGTATAATTGGCTTTAGATGCGACCCTAATGTACAAGTTGAGCAGTTATTGTCATTTTGTTCCAACGCTGAAATTTTCTTAATATGACATGGATTTGCAGAAAACTTTGCTCAAATGTACACAAAAGCAAGTGCTATCTGCTGGTATAAACCAATCTTCTCACAGATTTTTAGTTTTTGTATAATTGGCTTTAGATGCGACCCTAATGTACAAGTTGAGCAGTTATTGTCATTTAGTTCCCACGCTGAATTTTTTTTAATATGACATGGATTTGCAGAAAAATTTGCTCAAATGTACACAAAAACAAGTGCTATCTGCTGGTATAAACCAATATTTTCACAAATCTGTAGTTTTTGTATAATTGGCTTTAGATGCGACCCATATGTACAAATTGAACAGTTATTGTCATTTTGTTCCTACAATGAAATTTTCTTAATATGACATGGATTTGCTAAAAACTTTGCTCAAATGTATACAAAAACAAGTGCTATCTGCTGGTATAAACCAATCTTCTCACAGATTTTTAGTTTTTGTATAATTGGCTTTAGATGCGACCCTAATGTACAAGTTGAGCAGTTATTGTCATTTAGTTCCCACGCTGAAATTTTTTTAATATGACATGGATTTGCAGAAAAATTTGCTCAAATGTACACAAAAACAAGTGCTATTTGCTGGTATAAACCAATATTTTCACAAATCTGTAGTTTTTGTATAATTGGCTTTAGATGCGACCCATATGTACAAATTGAACAGTTATTGTCATTTTGTTCCTACAATGAAATTTTCTTAATATGACATGGATTTGCTAAAAACTTTGCTCAAATGTATACAAAAACAAGTGCTATCTGCTGGTATAAACCAATCTTCTCACAGATTTGTAGTTTTTGTATAATTGGCTTTAGATGCGACCCTAATGTACTAGTTGAGCAGTTATTGTCATTTAGTACCTACGATGAAACTTTCTTAATATGACATGGATTTGCAGAAAACTTTGCTCAAATGTACGCAAAAACAAGTGCTATCTGCTGGTATAAACCAATCTTCTCACAGATTTGTAGTTTTTGTATAATTGGCTTTAGATGCGACCCTAATGTACAAGTTGAGCAGTTATTGTCATTTTGTTCCTACGATTAAATTTTCTTAATATGACATGGATTTGCAGAAAACTTTGCTCAAATGTACACAAAAACAAGTGCTATCTGCTGGTATAAACCAATATTCTCACAAATCTGTAGTTTTTGTATAATTGGCTTTAGATGCGACCCATATGTACAAGTTGAGCAGTTATTGTCATTTTGTTCCCACGATAAAATTTTCTTAATATGACATGGATTTGCTAAAAACTTTGCTCAAATGTATACAAAAACATGTGCTATCTGCTGGTATAAACCAATCTTCTCACAGATTTGTAGTTTTTGTAAAATTGGCTTTAGATGCGACCCTAATGTACAAGTTGAGCAGTTATTGTCATTTTGTTCCCACGCTGAATTTTTTTTAATATGACATGGATTTTCAGAAAACTTTGCTCAAATGTACAGAAAAACAAGTGCTATCTGCTTATGTAAACTAATCTTCTCATAGATTTTTAGTTTTTGTATAATTGGCTTTAGATGCCACCCTAATGTACAAGTTGAGCAGTTATTGTCATTTAGTTCCCATGCTGAAATTTTTTTAATATGACATGGATTTGCAGAAAACTTTGCTCAAATGTACAGAAAAACAAGTGCTATCTGCTGGTATAAACCAATCTTCTCACAGATTTGTAGTTTTTGTATAATTGGCTTTAGATGCGACCCTAATGTACAAGTTGAGCAGTTATTGTCATTTTGTTCCCACGATTAAATTTTCTTAATATGACATGGATTTGCAGAAAACTTTGCTCAAATGTACAGAAAAACAAGTGCTATCTGTTGGTATAAACCAATATTCTCACAAATCTGTAGTTTTTGTATAATTGGCTTTAGATGCGATCCATATGTACAAGTTGAGCAGTTATTGTCATTTTGTTCCCACGATAAAATTTTCTTAATATGACATGGATTTGCTAAAAACTTTGCTCAAATGTATACAAAAACATGTGCTATCTGCTGGTATAAACCAATCTTCTCACAGATTTGTAGTTTTTGTAAAATTGGCTTTAGATGCGACCCTAATGTACAAGTTGAGCAGTTATTGTCATTTTGTTCCCACGCTGAATTCTTTTTAATATGACATGGATTTGCAGAAAACTTTGCTCAAATGTACGCAAAAACAAGTGCTATCTGCTGGTATAAACCAATCTTCTCACAAGTTTTTAGTTTTTGTATAATTGGCTTTAGATGCGACCCATATGTACAAGTTGAGCAGTTATTGTCATTTTGTTCCTACAATGAAATTTTCTTATAATGACATGGATTTGCAGAAAACTTTGCTCAAATGTACAAAAAAACAAGTGCTATCTGCTGGTATAAACCAATATTCTCACAAATCTGTAGTTTTTGTATAATTGGCTTTAGATGCGACCCATATGTACAAGTTGAGCAGTTATTGTCATTTTGTTCCCACGCTGAAATTTTTTTAATATGACATGGATTTGCTAAAAACTTTGCTCAAATGTACACAAAAACAAGTGCTATCTGCTGGTATAAACCAATATTTTCACAAATCTGTAGTTTTTGTATAATTGGCTTTAGATGCGACCCATATGTACAAATTGAACAGTTATTGTCATTTTGTTCCCACGATGAAATTTTCTTAATATGACATGGATTTTCAGAAAACTTTGCTCAAATGTAGGCAAAAACAAGTGCTATCTGCTGGTATAAACAGATCTTCTCACAGATTTGTAGTTTTTGTATAATTGGCTTTAGATGCGACCCTAATGTACAAGTTGAGCAGTTATTGTCATTTTGTTCCCACGATTAAATTTTCTTAATATGACATGGATTTGCAGAAAACTTTGCTCAAATGTACACAAAAACAAGTGCTATCTGCTGGTATAAACCAATATTCTCACAAATCTGTAGTTTTTGTATAATTGGCTTTAGATGCGACCCATATGTACAAGTTGAGCAGTTATTGTCATTTTGTTCCCACGATAAAATTTTCTTAATATGACATGGATTTGCTAAAAACTTTGCTCAAATGTATACAAAAACATGTGCTATCTGCTGGTATAAACCAATCTTCTCACAGATTTGTAGTTTTTGTAAAATTGGCTTTAGATGCGACCCTAATGTACAAGTTGAGCAGTTATTGTCATTTTGTTCCCACGCTGAAATTTTCTTAATATGACATGGATTTGCAGAAAACTTTGCTCAAATGTACACAAAAACAAGTGCTATCTGCTTATGTAAACTAATCTTCTCATAGATTTTTAGTTTTTGTATAATTGGCTTTAGATGCCACCCTAATGTACAAGTTGAGCAGTTATTGTCATTTAGTTCCCACGCTGAAATGTTTTTAATATGACATGGATTTGCAGAAAACTTTGCTCAAATGTACACAAAAACAAGTGCTATCTGCTGGTATAAACCAATATTTTCACAAATCTGTAGTTTTTGTATAATTGGCTTTAGATGCGACCCATATGTACAAATTGAACAGTTATTGTCATTTTGTTCCCACGATGAAATTTTCTTAATATGACATGGATTTGCAGAAAACTTTGCTCAAATGTACGCAAAAACAAGTGCTATCTGCTGGTATAAACCAATCTTCTCACAGATTTGTAGTTTTTGTATAATTGGCTTTAGATGCGACCCTAATGTACTAGTTGAGCAGTTATTGTCATTTAGTACCTACGATGAAATTTTCTTAATATGACATGGATTTGCAGAAAACTTTGCTCAAATGTACGCAAAAACAAGTGCTATCTGCTGGTATAAACCAATCTTCTCACAGATTTGTAGTTTTTGTATAATTGGCTTTAGATGCGACCCTAATGTACTAGTTGAGCAGTTATTGTCATTTAGTACCTACGATGAAATTTTCTTAATATGACATGGATTTGCAGAAAACTTTGCTCAAATGTACGCAAAAACAAGTGCTATCTGCTGGTATAAACCAATCTTCTCACAAGTTTTTAGTTTTTGTAAAATTGGCATTAGATGCGACCCATATGTACAAGTTGAGCAGTTATTGTCATTTTATTCCTACAATGAAATTTTCTTAATATGACATGGATTTGCAGAAAACTTTGCTCAAATGTACAAAAAAACAAGTGCTATCTGCTGGTATAAACCAATATTCTCACAAATCTGTAGTTTTTGTATAATTGGCTTTAGATGCGACCCATATGTACAAGTTGAGCAGTTATTGTCATTTTGTTCCCACGCTGAAATGTTTTTAATATGACATGGATTTGCAGAAAACTTTGCTCAAATGTACGCAAAAACAAGTGCTATCTGCTGGTATAAACCAATCTTCTCACAAGTTTTTAGTTTTTGTGTAATTGGCTTTAGATGCGACCCATATGTACAAGTTGAGCAGTTATTGTCATTTTGTTCCTACAATGAAATTTTCTTATAATGACATGGATTTGCAGAAAACTTTGCTCAAATGTACAAAAAAACAAGTGCTATCTGCTGGTATAAACCAATATTCTCACAAATCTGTAGTTTTTGTATAATTGGCTTTAGATGCGACCCATATGTACAAGTTGAGCAGTTATTGTCATTTTGTTCCCACGCTGAAATTGTTTTAATATGACATGGATTTGCAGAAAACTTTGCTCAAATGTACAAAAAAACAAGTGCTATCTGCTGGTATAAACCAATATTCTCACAAATCTGTAGTTTTTGTATAATTGGCTTTAGATGCGACCCATATGTACAAGTTGAGCAGTTATTGTCATTTTGTTCCCATGCTGAAATTTTTTTAATATGACATGGATTTGCAGAAAACTTTGCTCAAATGTACGCAAAAACAAGTGCTATCTGCTGGTATAAACCAATCTTTTCACAAGTTTTTAGTGTTTGTATAATTGGCTTTAGATGCGACCCATATGTACAAGTTGAGCAGTTATTGTTATTTTGTTCCCACGATGAAATTTTCTTAATATGACATGGATTTGCTAAAAACTTTGCTCAAATGTATACAAAAACAAGTGCTATCTGCTGGTATAAACCAATCTTCTCATAGATTTGTAGTTTTTGTAAAATTGGCTTTAGATGCGACCCTAATGTACAAGTTGAGCAGTTATTGTCATTTTGTTCCCACGATTAAATTTTCTTAATATGACATGGATTTGCTAAAAACTTTGCTCAAATGTATACAAAAACATGTGCTATCTGCTGGTATAAACCAATATTCTCACAAATCTGTAGTTTTTGTATAATTGGCTTTAGATGCGACCCATATGTACAAGTTGAACAGTTATTGTCATTTTGTTCCCACGCTGAAATTTTCTTAATATGACATGGATTTGCAGAAAACTTTGCTCAAATGTACACAAAAACAAGTGCTATCTGCTGGTATAAACCAATCTTCTCATAGATTTGTAGTTTTTGTATAATTGGCTTTAGATGCGACCCTAATGTACAAGTTGAGCAGTTATTGTCATTTAGTTCCTACGATGAAATTTTCTTAATATGACATGGATTTGCAGAAAACGTTGCTCAAATGTACACAAAAACAAGTGCTATCTGCTGTTATCAACCAATCTTCTCACAGATTTGTAGTTTTTGTATAATTGGCTTTAGATGCGACCCTAATGTACAAGTTGAGCAGTTATTGTCATTTTGTTTCCACGCTGAAATTTTCTTAATATGACATGGATTTGCAGAAAACTTTGCTCAAATATACACAAAAACAAGTGCTATCTGCTTATGTAAACTAATCTTCTCATAGATTTTTAGTTTTTGTATAATTGGCTTTAGATGCCACCCTAATGTACAAGTTGAGCAGTTATTGTCATTTAGTTCCCACGCTGAAATGTTTTTAATATGACATGGATTTGCAGAAAACTTTGCTCAAATGTACACAAAAACAAGTGCTATCTGCTGGTATAAACCAATATTTTCACAAATCTGTAGTTTTTGTATAATTGGCTTTAGATGCGACCCTAATGTACTAGTTGAGCAGTTATTGTCATTTAGTACCTACGATGAAATTTTCTTAATATGACATGGATTTGCAGAAAACTTTGCTCAAATGTACGCAAAAACAAGTGCTATCTGCTGGTATAAACCAATCTTCTCACAGATTTGTAGTTTTTGTATAATTGGCTTTAGATGCGACCCTAATGTACTAGTTGAGCAGTTATTGTCATTTAGTACCTACGATGAAATTTTCTTAATATGACATGGATTTGCAGAAAACTTTGCTCAAATGTACGCAAAAACAAGTGCTATCTGCTGGTATAAACCAATCTTCTCACAAGTTTTTAGTTTTTGTAAAATTGGCTTTAGATGCGACCCATATGTACAAGTTGAGCAGTTATTGTCATTTTATTCCTACAATGAAATTTTCTTAATATGACATGGATTTGCAGAAAACTTTGCTCAAATGTACAAAAAAACAAGTGCTATCTGCTGGTATAAACCAATATTCTCACAAATCTGTAGTTTTTGTATAATTGGCTTTAGATGCGACCCATATGTACAAGTTGAGCAGTTATTGTCATTTTGTTCCCACGCTGAAATTTTTTTAATATGACATGGATTTGCAGAAAACTTTGCTCAAATGTACGCAAAAACAAGTGCTATCTGCTGGTATAAACCAATCTTCTCACAAGTTTTTAGTTTTTGTGTAATTGGCTTTAGATGCGACCCATATGTACAAGTTGAGCAGTTATTGTCATTTTGTTCCTACAATGAAATTTTCTTATAATGACATGGATTTGCAGAAAACTTTGCTCAAATGTACAAAAAAACAAGTGCTATCTGCTGGTATAAACCAATATTCTCACAAATCTGTAGTTTTTGTATAATTGGCTTTAGATGCGACCCATATGTACAAGTTGAGCAGTTATTGTCATTTTGTTCCCACGCTGAAATTGTTTTAATATGACATGGATTTGCAGAAAACTTTGCTCAAATGTACAAAAAAACAAGTGCTATCTGCTGGTATAAACCAATATTCTCACAAATCTGTAGTTTTTGTATAATTGGCTTTAGATGCGACCCATATGTACAAGTTGAGCAGTTATTGTCATTTTGTTCCCATGCTGAAATTTTTTTAATATGACATGGATTTGCAGAAAACTTTGCTCAAATGTACGCAAAAACAAGTGCTATCTGCTGGTATAAACCAATCTTTTCACAAGTTTTTAGTGTTTGTATAATTGGCTTTAGATGCGACCCATATGTACAAGTTGAGCAGTTATTGTTATTTTGTTCCCACGATGAAATTTTCTTAATATGACATGGATTTGCTAAAAACTTTGCTCAAATGTATACAAAAACAAGTGCTATCTGCTGGTATAAACCAATCTTCTCATAGATTTGTAGTTTTTGTAAAATTGGCTTTAGATGCGACCCTAATGTACAAGTTGAGCAGTTATTGTCATTTTGTTCCCACGATTAAATTTTCTTAATATGACATGGATTTGCTAAAAATTTTGCTCAAATGTATACAAAAACATGTGCTATCTGCTGGTATAAACCAATCTTCTCACAGATTTGTAGTTTTTGTAAAATTGGCTTTAGATGCGACCCTAATGTACAAGTTGAGCAGTTATTGTCATTTTGTTCCCACGCTGAAATTTTCTTAATATGACATGGATTTTCAGAAAACTTTGCTCAAATGTAGGCAAAAACAAGTGCTATCTGCTGGTATAAACAGATCTTCTCACAGATTTGTAGTTTTTGTATAATTGGCTTTAGATGCGACCCTAATGTACAAGTTGAGCAGTTATTGTCATTTTGTTCCCACGATTAAATTTTCTTAATATGACATGGATTTGCAGAAAACTTTGCTCAAATGTACACAAAAACAAGTGCTATCTGCTGGTATAAACCAATATTCTCACAAATCTGTAGTTTTTGTATAATTGGCTTTAGATGCGACCCATATGTACAAGTTGAGCAGTTATTGTCATTTTGTTCCCACGATAAAATTTTCTTAATATGACATGGATTTGCTAAAAACTTTGCTCAAATGTATACAAAAACATGTGCTATCTGCTGGTATAAACCAATCTTCTCACAGATTTGTAGTTTTTGTAAAATTGGCTTTAGATGCGACCCTAATGTACAAGTTGAGCAGTTATTGTCATTTTGTTCCCACGCTGAATTTTTTTTAATATGACATGGATTTTCAGAAAACTTTGCTCAAATGTACGCAAAAACAAGTGCTATCTGCTGGTATAAACCAATCTTCTCACAAGTTTTTAGTTTTTGTATAATTGGCTTTAGATGCGACCCATATGTACAAGTTGAGCAGTTATTGTCATTTTGTTCCTACAATGAAATTTTCTTAATATGACATGGATTTGCAGAAAACTTTGCTCAAATGTACACAAAAACAAGTGCTATCTGCTGGTATAAACCAATCTTCTCATAGATTTGTAGTTTTTGTATAATTGGTTTTAGATGCGACCCTAATGTACAAGTTGAGCAGTTATTGTCATTTAGTTCCTACGATGAAATTTTCTTAATATGACATGGATTTGCAGAAAACTTTGCTCAAATGTACACAAAAACAAGTGCTATCTGCTGTTATCAACCAATCTTCTCACAGATTTGTAGTTTTTGTATAATTGGCTTTAGATGCGACCCTAATGTACAAGTTGAGCAGTTATTGTCATTTTGTTCCAACGCTGAAATTTTCTTAATATGACATGGATTTGCAGAAAACTTTGCTCAAATGTACACAAAAACAAGTGCTATCTGCTTATGTAAACTAATCTTCTCATAGATTTGTAGTTTTTGTATAATTGGCTTTAGATGCCACCCTAATGTACAAGTTGAGCAGTTATTGTCATTTAGTTCCCACGCTGAATTTTTTTTAATATGACATGGATTTGCAGAAAACTTTGCTCAAATGTACAGAAAAACAAGTGCTATCTGCTGGTATAAACCAATATTTTCACAAATCTGTAGTTTTTTTAAAATTGGCTTTAGATGCGACCCATATGTACAAATTGAACAGTTATTGTCATTTTGTTCCCACGATGAAATTTTCTTAATATGACATGGATTTGCAGAAAACTTTGCTCAAATGTACGCAAAAACAAGTGCTATCTGCTGGTATAAACCAATCTTCTCACAGATTTGTAGTTTTTGTATAATTGGCTTTAGATGCGACCCTAATGTACAAGTTGAGCAGTTATTGTCATTTAGTACCTACGATGAAATTTTCTTAATATGACATGGATTTGCAGAAAACTTTGCTCAAATGTACGCAAAAACAAGTGCTATCTGCTGGTATAAACCAATCTTCTCACAGATTTGTAGTTTTTGTATAATTGGCTTTAGATGCGACCCTAATGTACAAGTTGAGCAGTTATTGTCATTTTGTTCCCACGATTAAATTTTCTTAATATGACATGGATTTGCAGAAAACTTTGCTCAAATGTACGCAAAAACAAGTGCTATCTGCTGGTATGAACCAATATTCTCACAAATCTGTAGTTTTTGTATAATTGGCTTTAGATGCGACCCATATGTACAAGTTGAGCAGTTATTGTCATTTTGTTCCCACGCTGAATTTTTTTTAATATGACATGGATTTTCAGAAAACTTTGCTCAAATGTACGCAAAAACAAGTGCTATCTGCTGGTATAAACCAATCTTCTCACAAGTTTTTAGTTTTTGTATAATTGGCTTTAGATGCGACCCATATGTACAAGTTGAGCAGTTATTGTCATTTTGTTCCTACAATGAAATTTTCTTATAATGACATGGATTTGCAGAAAACTTTGCTCAAATGTACAAAAAAACAAGTGCTATCTGCTGGTATAAACCAATATTCTCACAACTCTGTAGTTTTTGTATAATTGGCTTTAGATGCGACCCATATGTACAAGTTGAGCAGTTATTGTCATTTTGTTCCCACGCTGAAACTTTCTTAATATGACATGGATTTGCAGAAAACTTTGCTCAAATGTACGCAAAAACAAGTGCTATCTGCTGGTATAAACCAATCTTTTCACAAGTTTTTAGTTTTTGTATAATTGGCTTTAGATGCGACCCATATGTACAAGTTGAGCAGTTATTGTTATTTTGTTCCCACGATGAAATTTTCTTAATATGACATGGATTTGCTAAAAACTTTGCTCAAATGTATACAAAAACAAGTGCTATCTGCTGGTATAAACCAATCTTCTCACAGATTTGTAGTTTTTGTAAAATTGGCTTTAGATGCGACCCTAATGTACAAGTTGAGCAGTTATTGTCATTTTGTTCCCACGATTAAATTTTCATAATATGACATGGATTTGCTAAAAACTTTGCTCAAATGTATACAAAAACATGTGCTATCTGCTGGTATAAAACCAATCTTCTCACAGATTTGTAGTTTTTGTAAAATTGGCTTTAGATGCGACCCTAATGTACAAGTTGAGCAGTTATTGTCATTTTGTTCCCACGCTGAATTTTTTTTAATATGACATGGATTTTCAGAAAACTTTGCTCAAATGTACGCAAAAACAAGTGCTATCTGCTGGTATAAACCAATCTTCTCACAAGTTTTTAGTTTTTGTATAATTGGCTTTAGATGCGACCCATATGTACAAGTTGAGCAGTTATTGTCATTTTGTTCCTACAATGAAATTTTCTTATAATGACATGGATTTGCAGAAAACTTTGCTCAAATGTACAAAAAAACTAGTGCTATCTGCTGGTATAAACCAATATTCTCACAAATCTGTAGTTTTTGTATAATTGGCTTTAGATGCGACCCATATGTACAAGTTGAGCAGTTATTGTCATTTTGTTCCCACGCTGAAATTTTCTTAATATGACATGGATTTGCAGAAAACTTTGCTCAAATGTACACAAAAACAAGTGCTATCTGCTGGTATAAACCAATCTTCTCATAGATTTGTAGTTTTTGTATAATTGGCTTTAAATGCGACCCTAATGTACAAGTTGAGCAGTTATTGTCATTTAGTTCCTACGATGAAATTTTCTTAATATGACATGGATTTGCAGAAAACGTTGCTCAAATGTACACAAAAACAAGTGCTATCTGCTTATGTAAACTAATTTTCTCATAGATTTTTAGTTTTTGTATAATTGGCTTTAGATGCCACCCTAATGTACAAGTTGAGCAGTTATTGTCATTTAGTTCCCACGCTGAATTTTTTTTAATATGACATGGATTTGCAGAAAACTTTGCTCAAATGTACAGAAAAACAAGTGCTATCTGCTGGTATAAACCAATATTTTCACAAATCTGTAGTTTTTGTATAATTGGCTTTAGATGCGACCCATATGTACAAATTGAACAGTTATTGTCATTTTGTTCCCACGATGAAATTTTCTTAATATGACATGGATTTGCAGAAAACTTTGCTCAAATGTACGCAAAAACAAGTGCTATCTGCTGGTATAAACCAATCTTCTCACAGATTTGTGGTTTTTGTATAATTGGCTTTAGATGCGACCCTAATGTACTAGTTGAGCAGTTATTGTCATTTAGTACCTACGATGAAATTTTCTTAATATGACATGGATTTGCAGAAAACTTTGCTCAAATGTACGCAAAAACAAGTGCTATCTGCTGGTATAAACCAATCTTCTCACAGATTTGTAGTTTTTGTATAATTGGCTTTAGATGCGACCCATATGTACTAGTTGAGCAGTTATTGTCATTTAGTACCTACGATGAAATTTTCTTAATATGACATGGATTTGCAGAAAACTTTGCTCAAATGTACGCAAAAACAAGTGCTATCTGCTGGTATAAACCAATCTTCTCACAAGTTTTTAGTTTTTGTAAAATTGGCTTTAGATGCGACCGATATGTACAAGTTGAGCAGTTATTGTCATTTTATTCCTACAATGAAATTTTCTTAATATGACATGGATTTGCAGAAAACTTTGCTCAAATGTACAAAAAACAAGTGCTATCTGCTGGTATAAACCAATATTCTCACAAATCTGTAGTTTTTGTATAATTGACCATTTTCCAGTTTTGACGTTTAGAGTTATCTGCCCTTGACCGCGGGCAACGTCACGCTTGACGTCAATGGGATCTAGTGCAGTAGCTTACATTTCGGTGTTGTAAAATTGTATAGGAAAGTGTTTCATTTGAAAGAAATTAGACAATAATAAATAATGATTGTTAAGGTGTGAGATTCTTAAATTTAATCTTTCTTTTTATGTCATAGGCCATCGTACGGCTGTCTGTATTAGTCTATAGATATGTATACGTGTAGGCTATGTAACTCAATTTATGTTTGATTTTCGTCACTTGAATAATTTTCATTATATAACTGTTAAACTTTGTCAATCAAATTGATTTAAAAACTGTTTTAGCAGATTAAATAATTCGTCTGTAAATAATTCTTTGAAAAGATAGTTTGAAAGTTTATATGAACCCTTCCAGATTTATTAAATTTACCCGCAAAATATAGTTATTGTGGCCTTTTGGCTAGTCATGAAATTAGTTTCCTAATAAATTTATGTAAAAGATATATTCAAATTGACGTACCATCGGAGAATACTGTATTAATAATTTGTTAACTGTGTTATTTAGTAAAATCTGATGTGATCGGAGAAAATATATCACATTTTATATCTTAAACTTTAAATAAACATCTTTTTGGTATTCAACATAAATTAAGATGTCATACTTAGGCTTATGAAATAAATTGTAGACGATGAATAAATTAAATAGTTTCGCGAATATCTCTTCATCTACGCGTTACTTTTGTCGTTAAAATATACAGAGGTATCATATTTTGTCGCATTTTGCGTAAATTCAATAGACTAATGTTATTCCTGTTTTACATTAATAATTTCTTATGCGATGAATTATGTATACATCTTTGTCAAACTTTGTAAGTTTATTTGAAATCATCTCAGTTTAAAGTACATAAGCATTAACAATAAATAATTCGATGACTATCCGTTGTAAAACAGGTCTCCCATTAGCCACCATTTAAATATTTATGCATCAATTAACATACTATGATGATGAAATTTATGCTATTCGAAAAGAAAAATAAACATGGTATAAATTAACGGAAAAAAATGTAACCGTAGCTATGGTGATTCCTCACAATTACTTAGTTAAAAGGAATCTAGAATTCTTTCATGAAAATCTATGGGAATATAATATGACATCCTTTTGGTACACCGCTGTATATTACTAGAAATTAATATTTGAAACACTTTTAACACATGATCTTAAATTAACCCCGCTGTCGGTTATTAATTTTCAAAACTCACGTTTGTAGTGGTATGTCGTCCGGTATTCGATCAAATTCAAGATTCTATGCAGTTATTTTGTCGCTCAACTGAACCTTTAGCCCATAATTTGTAGTTTTCAGCAACAATCAGTAGCTCTTGACTAAATACCACAAATAATATGTAACGTAGTGAATCCCTGAGTATTCGCGATTATCAATGTTAGAAACCATTTTGATCCGGAGTATATTCAAGGTTGTTTTCTTAGCCATGATTTTTGATAACTCTATGCAAATAAATTCATTAAGGGTTGCTATGAAGATATTGTTACATCAGTTATTGCATATCGATAAATATTGTAAACACTTTTGCCCCGAATCACGGCATGCAGGCGGCTTAAATCAAGTTATGACTTTTCAATGCTGGTGATTATTCAAATATTAACTGTGTAATACTTAGAGGCAAAAGAAAGGATACCATATAAAATGCTAGATAGTTAATTACGAAACCGGGTTACTTCATGTCTTCAGGAGCAACCTGAACTAAGTTATGAATTTAAAAGCAATATTCGATCAAGGTATTTGAATTATACGACTTTCAAAAATTGTCGTTTTAAAATCTCCTTAAGTAGATGAGAGGGAAAACAGTTTTTTACTTGTTTTTTTTTAGCGTCATACAGCATATATGCTTAAACAAATTGATTTCAATGAAGGATTTTTATATTTGTAACATCTTATATCTATAGAGTTTCTACATTTCGTAACTTTTTCAAGTTCGATTCATTACATTTTGGCCAAAAAGCATCTTGAAAAAGCTGTTTTAGGACCTCAAGTAAATTTGAACAGTCATAACAATAAAGTTATCACACTCTGATGAATGAAATTGCGAGTACTTATTATCGCAGGGTTTAGTTGTCGCCAGTCACTAGTCATAGCATTGTGTAATTCACCCGCTTAAAACGTTGAAGTCGTTTCTTTTGCCCCTCAGTGTTTCATTCTGACTCCACAAGCTGTTTCATCTGTAAGAATTGTGTAAATTATCTAAATTTTAAGTTTATTTTAAAATGCATAATTCAATGATGTTTACTTCCATTGCTATAAACCCTACCGCAATGTTGGATTTCCGTAGGTTATGTTTGTTTATTTATGGAAATTTAATTCATATACCCTTACTTATAAACATTGTATCATTTTTTATAATACAATTGTAGAATTGAATATTCTTGACAAACTGAAGGACACTAATACATTATACTTTTTAGGCCTAAATAGATTATTCATATATATCTTATCTGAAGTTTTCCGACATTCAAAAAATAATAAAACGATAAAATAGATATGATAGAATAAATCAATGGAAACTGTGTGGTACGCCCTCAAATATCATTTCTGTAATGTAGCTCATAAGTTTCTTGATTTTTTTTATATCATCAGTGTATCTTTCATAAATAAAAATAGTTAATTCAAAGGCAAAATTAAATTTTTTATAAAATATTTCATTTGCTACTTATCGTATTTTCAAAATATGGACGGGAAGAGAAGCAATGTTGTGGAAGAAGTTGGTTTTATGTAGTCGAATTTCGGGATTTTTTATTTATCATCATACGTGTTTAAATAACGTTATGGTTATTTTTTAAGTTTAACCCATAACATTTTTTACTTTTAAATTTTTTATTTCAAATCTAGAATTTTTCAAATGATTTAATTCAACATTTTACGTTTTCATTATTCCTGTTGTGTAGCCTAATCCCACGGTTCACAAAAGTGCGTCATGGAATACTTTTGAATGCGTTAGTCGTCTTTATTGACTCTTTAAAATAGGTGTAAACAGTGTACAGTCGTTTGAGACCTTCAATTGTTTTATAGAGAAAACTTTAAGGTCTAGGCGAGCATGACAAGTTGACTAATTTACCGTTCAACTCAACGTAAATTTTGACGGCTTGCCCGCGGTCACGTGACTTTTCAAAGGGACGTCACTCTAAATCGACTCGTTTCGCGAAACTGGAAAATGGTCAATTGGCTTTAGATGCGACCCATATGTACAAGTTGAGCAGTTATTGTCATTTTGTTCCCACGCTGAAATTTTTTTAATATGACATGGATTTGCAGAAAACTTTGCTCAAATGTACGCAAAAACAAGTGCTATCTGCTGGTATAAACCAATCTTCTCACAAGTTTTTAGTTTTTGTATAATTGGCTTTAGATGCGACCCATATGTACAAGTTGAGCAGTTATTGTCATTTTGTTCCTACAATGAAATTTTCTTATAATGACATGGATTTGCAGAAAACTTTGCTCAAATGTACAAAAAAACAAGTGCTATCTGCTGGTATAAACCAATATTCTCACAAATCTGTAGTTTTTGTATAATTGGCTTTAGATGCGACCCATATGTACAAGTTGAGCAGTTATTGTCATTTTGTTCCCACGCTGAATTTTTTTTAATATGACATGGATTTGCAGAAAACTTTGCTCAAATGTACAAAAAAACAAGTGCTATCTGCTGGTATAAACCAATCTTCTCACAAGTTTTTAGTTTTTGTATAATTGGCTTTAGATGCGACCCATATGTACAAGTTGAGCAGTTATTGTCATTTTGTTCCTACAATGAAATTTTCTTATAATGACATGGATTTGCAGAAAACTTTGCTCAAATGTACAAAAAAACAAGTGCTATCTGCTGGTATAAACCAATATTCTCACAAATCTGTAGTTTTTGTATAATTGGCTTTAGATGCGACCCATATGTACAAGTTGAGCAGTTATTGTCATTTTGTTCCCACGCTGAAATTTTCTTAATATGACATGGATTTGCAGAAAACTTTGCTCAAATGTACACAAAAACAAGTGCTATCTGCTGGTATAAACCAATCTTCTCATAGATTTGTAGTTTTTGTATAATTGGCTTTAGATGCGACCCTAATGTACAAGTTGAGCAGTTATTGTCATTTAGTTCCTACGATGAAATTTTCTTAATATGACATGGATTTGCAGAAAACGTTGCTCAAATGTACACAAAAACAAGTGCTATCTGCTGTTATCAACCAATCTTCTCACAGATTTGTAGTTTTTGTATAATTGGCTTTAGATGCGACCCTAATGTACAAGTTGAGCAGTTATTGTCATTTAGTTCCCACGCTGAAATTTTTTTAATATGACATGGATTTGCAGAAAACTTTGCTCAAATGTACAGAAAAACAAGTGCTATCTGCTGGTATAAACCAATATTTTCACAAATCTGTAGTTTTTGTATAATTGGCTTTAGATGCGACCCATATGTACAAATTGAACAGTTATTGTCATTTTGTTCCCACGATGAAATTTTCTTAATATGACATGGATTTGCAGAAAACTTTGCTCAAATGTACGCAAAAACAAGTGCTATCTGCTGGTATAAACCAATCTTCTCACAGATTTGTAGTTTTTGTATAATTGGCTTTAGATGCGACCCTAATGTACTAGTTGAGCAGTTATTGTCATTTAGTACCTACGATGAAATTTTCTTAATATGACATGGATTTGCAGAAAACTTTGCTCAAATGTATACAAAAACAAGTGCTATCTGCTGGTATAAACCAATCTTCTCACAGAGTTTTAGTTTTTGTATAATTGGCTTTAGATGCGACCCTAATGTACTAGTTGAGCAGTTATTGTCATTTAGTACCTACGATGAAATTTTCTTAATATGACATGGATTTGCAGAAAACTTTGCTCAAATGTACAAAAAAACAAGTGCTATCTGCTGGTATAAACCAATATTCTCACAAATCTGTAGTTTTTGTATAATTGGCTTTAGATGCGACCCATATGTACAAGTTGAGCAGTTATTGTCATTTTGTTCCCACGATGAAATTTTCTTAATATGACATGGATTTGCAGAAAACTTTGCTAAAATGAACAAAAAAAAGGTGCTATCTGCTGGTATAAACCAATCTTCTCACAAGTTTTTAGTTTTTGTATAATTGGCTTTAGATGCGACCCATATGTACAAGTTGAGCAGTTATTGTCATTTTGTTCCTACAATGAAATTTTCTTATAGTGACATGGATTTGCAGAAAACTTTGCTCAAATGTACAAAAAAACAAGTGCTATCTGCTGGTATAAACCAATATTCTCACAAATCTGTAGTTTTTGTATAATTGGCTTTAGATGCGACCCATATGTACAAGTTGAGCAGTTATTGTCATTTTGTTCCCACGCTGAAATTTTCTTAATATGACATGGATTTGCAGAAAACTTTGCTCAAATGTACACAAAAACAAGTGCTATCTGCTGGTATAAACCAATCTTCTCATAGATTTGTAGTTTTTGTATAATTGGCTTTAGATGCGACCCTAATGTACAAGTTGAGCAGTTATTGTCATTTAGTTCCTACGATGAAATTTTCTTAATATGACATGGATTTGCAAAAAACTTTGCTCAAATGTACACAAAAACAAGTGCTATCTGCTGTTATCAACCAATCTTCTCACAGATTTGTAGTTTTTGTATAATTGGCTTTAGATGCGACCCTAATGTACAAGTTGAGCAGTTATTGTCATTTTGTTCCCACGCTGAAATTTTCTTAATATGACATGGATTTGCAGAAAACTTTGCTCAAATGTACACAAAAACAAGTGCTATCTGCTTATGTAAACTAATCTTCTCATAGATTTTTAGTTTTTGTATAATTGGCTTTAGATGCCACCCTAATGTACAAGTTGAGCAGTTATTGTCATTTAGTTCCCACGCTGAAATGTTTTTAATATGACATGGATTTGCAGAAAACTTTGCTCAAATGTACACAAAAACAAGTGCTATCTGCTGGTATAAACCAATATTCTCACAAATCTGTAGTTTTTGTATAATTGGCTTTAGATGCGACCCATATGTACAAATTGAGCAGTTATTGTCATTTTGTTCCCACGATGAAATTTTCTTAATATGACATGGATTTGCAGAAAACTTTGCTCAAATGTACGCAAAAACAAGTGCTATCTGCTGGTATAAACCAATCTTCTCACAGATTTGTAGTTTTTGTATAATTGGCTTTAGATGCGACCCTAATGTACTAGTTGAGCAGTTATTGTCATTTAGTACCTACGATGAAATTTTCTTAATATGACATGGATTTGCAGAAAACTTTGCTCAAATGTACGCAAAAACAAGTGCTATCTGCTGGTATAAACCAATCTTCTCACAGATTTGTAGTTTTTGTATAATTGGCTTTAGATGCGACCCTAATGTACTAGTTGAGCAGTTATTGTCATTTAGTACCTACGATGAAATTTTCTTAATATGACATGGATTTGCAGAAAACTTTGCTCAAATGTACGCAAAAACAAGTGCTATCTGCTTGGATAAACCAATCTTCTCACAAGTTTTTAGTTTTTGTAAAATTGGCTTTAGATTTGACCCATATGTACAAGTTGAGCAGTTATTGTCATTTTATTCCTACAATGAAATTTTCTTAATATGACATGGATTTGCAGAAAACTTTGCTCAAATGTACAAAAAAACAAGTGCTATCTGCTGGTATAAACCAATATTCTCACAAATCTGTAGTTTTTGTATAATTGGCTTTAGATGCGACCCATATGTACAAGTTGAGCAGTTATTGTCATTTTGTTCCCACGCTGAAATTTTTTTAATATGACATGGATTTGCAGAAAACTTTGCTCAAATGTACGCAAAAACAAGTGCTATCTGCTGGTATAAACCAATCTTCTCACAAGTTTTTAGTTTTTGTGTAATTGGCTTTAGATGCGACCCATATGTACAAGTTGAGCAGTTATTGTCATTTTGTTCCTACAATGAAATTTTCTTATAATGACATGGATTTGCAGAAAACTTTGCTCAAATGTACAAAAAAACAAGTGCTATCTGCTGGTATAAACCAATATTCTCACAAATCTGTAGTTTTTGTATAATTGGCTTTAGATGCGACCCATATGTACAAGTTGAGCAGTTATTGTCATTTTGTTCCCACGCTGAAATTGTTTTAATATGACATGGATTTGCAGAAAACTTTGCTCAAATGTACAAAAAAACAAGTGCTATCTGCTGGTATAAACCAATATTCTCACAAATCTGTAGTTTTTGTATAATTGGCTTTAGATGCGACCCATATGTACAAGTTGAGCAGTTATTGTCATTTTGTTCCCATGCTGAAATTTTTTTAATATGACATGGATTTGCAGAAAACTTTGCTCAAATGTACGCAAAAACAAGTGCTATCTGCTGGTATAAACCAATCTTTTCACAAGTTTTTAGTGTTTGTATAATTGGCTTTAGATGCGACCCATATGTACAAGTTGAGCAGTTATTGTTATTTTGTTCCCACGATGAAATTTTCTTAGTATGACATGGATTTGCTAAAAACTTTGCTCAAATGTATACAAAAACAAGTGCTATCTGCTGGTATAAACCAATCTTCTCATAGATTTGTAGTTTTTGTAAAATTGGCTTTAGATGCGACCCTAATGTACAAGTTGAGCAGTTATTGTCATTTTGTTCCCACGATTAAATTTTCTTAATATGACATGGATTTGCTAAAAACTTTGCTCAAATGTATACAAAAACATGTGCTATCTGCTGGTATAAACCAATCTTCTCACAGATTTGTAGTTTTTGTAAAATTGGCTTTAGATGCGACCCTAATGTACAAGTTGAGCAGTTATTGTCATTTTGTTCCCACGCTGAATTTTTTTAAATATGACATGGATTTTCAGAAAACTTTGCTCAAATGTACGCAAAAACAAGTGCTATCTGCTTATGTAAACTAATCTTCTCATAGATTTTTAGTTTTTGTAAAATTGGCTTTAGATGCGACCCTAATGTACAAGTTGAGCAGTTATTGTCATTTTGTTCCCACGCTGAAATTTTCTTAATATGACATGGATTTGCAGAAAACTTTGCTCAAATGTACACAAAAACAAGTGCTATCTGCTGGTATAAACCAATCTTCTCATAGATTTGTAGTTTTTGTATAATTGGCTTTAGATGCGACCCTAATGTACAAGTTGAGCAGTTATTGTCATTTAGTTCCTACGATGAAATTTTCTTAATATGACATGGATTTGCAGAAAACGTTGCTCAAATGTACACAAAAACAAGTGCTATCTGCTGTTATCAACCAATCTTCTCACAGATTTGTAGTTTTTGTATAATTGGCTTTAGATGCGACCCTAATGTACAAGTTGAGCAGTTATTGTCATTTTGTTCCCACGCTGAAATTTTCTTAATATGACATGGATTTGCAGAAAACTTTGCTCAAATGTACACAAAAACAAGTGCTATCTGCTTATGTAAACTAATCTTCTCATAGATTTTTAGTTTTTGTATAATTGGCTTTAGATGCCACCCTAATGTACAAGTTGAGCAGTTATTGTCATTTAGTTCCCACGCTGAAATTTTTTTAATATGACATGGATTTGCAGAAAACTTTGCTCAAATGTACAGAAAAACAAGTGCTATCTGCTGGTATAAACCAATATTTTCACAAATCTGTAGTTTTTGTATAATTGGCTTTAGATGCGACCCATATGTACAAATTGAACAGTTATTGTCATTTTGTTCCCACGATGAAATTGTCTTAATATGACATGGATTTGCAGAAAACTTTGCTCAAATGTACGCAAAAACAAGTGCTATCTGCTGGTATAAACCAATCTTCTCACAGATTTGTAGTTTTTGTATAATTGGCTTTAGATGCGACCCTAATGTACTAGTTGAGCAGTTATTGTCATTTAGTACCTACGATGAAATTTTCTTAATATGACATGGATTTGCAGAAAACTTTGCTCAAATGTACGCAAAAACAAGTGCTATCTGCTGGTATAAACCAATCTTCTCACAGATTTGTAGTTTTTGTATAATTGGCTTTAGATGCGACCCTAATGTACTAGTTGAGCAGTTATTGTCATTTAGTACCTACGATGAAATTTTCTTAATATGACATGGATTTGCAGAAAACTTTGCTCAAATGTACAAAAAAACAAGTGCTATCTGCTGGTATAAACCAATATTCTCACAAATCTGTAGTTTTTGTATAATTGGCTTTAGATGCGACCCATATGTACAAGTTGAGCAGTTATTGTCATTTTGTTCCCACGCTGAAATTTTTTTAATATGACATGGATTTGCAGAAAACTTTGCTCAAATGTACAAAAAAACAAGTGCTATCTGCTGGTATAAACCAATCTTCTCACAAGTTTTTAGTTTTTGTATAATTGGCTTTAGATGCGACCCATATGTACAAGTTGAGCAGTTATTGTCATTTTGTTCCTACAATGAAATTTTCTTATAGTGACATGGATTTGCAGAAAACTTTGCTCAAATGTACAAAAAAACAAGTGCTATCTGCTGGTATAAACCAATATTCTCACAAATCTGTAGTTTTTGTATAATTGGCTTTAGATGCGACCCATATGTACAAGTTGAGCAGTTATTGTCATTTTGTTCCCACGCTGAAATTTTCTTAATATGACATGGATTTGCAGAAAACTTTGCTCAAATGTACACAAAAACAAGTGCTATCTGCTGGTATAAACCAATCTTCTCATAGATTTGTAGTTTTTGTATAATTGGCTTTAGATGCGACCCTAATGTACAAGTTGAGCAGTTATTGTCATTTAGTTCCTACGATGAAATTTTCTTAATATGACATGGATTTGCAGAAAACGTTGCTCAAATGTACACAAAAACAAGTGCTATCTGCTGTTATCAACCAATCTTCTCACAGATTTGTAGTTTTTGTATAATTGGCTTTAGATGCGACCCTAATGTACAAGTTGAGCAGTTATTGTCATTTTGTTCCCACGATGAAATTTTCTTAATATGACATGGATTTGCAGAAAACTTTGCTCAAATGTACACAAAAACAAGTGCTATCTGCTTATGTAAACTAATCTTCTCATAGATTTTTAGTTTTTGTATAATTGGCTTTAGATGCGACCCTAATGTACAAGTTGAGCAGTTATTGTCATTTAGTTCCCACGCTGAAATGTTCTTAATATGACATGGATTTGCAGAAAACTTTGCTCAAATGTACACAAAAACAAGTGCTATCTGCTGGTATAAACCAATATTTTCACAAATCTGTAGTTTTTGTATAATTGGCTTTAGATGCGACCCATATGTACAAATTGAACAGTTATTGTCATTTTGTTCCCACGATGAAATTTTCTTAATATGACATGGATTTGCAGAAAACTTTGCTCAAATGTACGCAAAAACAAGTGCTATCTGCTGGTATAAACCAATCTTCTCACAGATTTGTAGTTTTTGTATAATTGGCTTTAGATGCGACCCTAATGTACTACTTGAGCAGTTATTGTCATTTAGTACCTACGATGAAATTTTCTTAATATGACATGGATTTGCAGAAAACTTTGCTCAAATGTACGCAAAAACAAGTGCTATCTGCTGGTATAAACCAATCTTCTCACAGATTTGTAGTTTTTGTATAATTGGCTTTAGATGCGACCCTAATGTACTAGTTGAGCAGTTATTGTCATTTAGTACCTACGATGAAATTTTCTTAATATGACATGGATTTGCAGAAAACTTTGCTCAAATGTACGCAAAAACAAGTGCTATCTGCTGGTATAAACCAATCTTCTCACAAGTTTATAGTTTTTGTAAAATTGGCTTTAGATGCGACCCATATGTACAAGTTGAGCAGTTATTGTCATTTTATTCCTACAATGAAATTTTCTTAATATGACATGGATTTGCAGAAAACTTTGCTCAAATGTACACAAAAACAAGTGCTATCTGCTGGTATAAACCAATATTCTCACATATTTGTAGTTTTTGTATAATTGGCTTTAGATGCGACCCTTATGTACAAGTTGAGCAGTTATTGTCATTTTGTTCCCACGCTGAAATTTTTTTAATATGACATGGATTTGCAGAAAACTTTGCTCAAATGTACGCAAAAACAAGTGCTATCTGCTGGTATAAACCAATCTTCTCACAAGTTTTTAGTTTTTGTGTAATTGGCTTTAGATGCGACCCATATGTACAAGTTGAGCAGTTATTGTCATTTTGTTCCTACAATGAAATTTTCTTATAATGACATGGATTTGCAGAAAACTTTGCTCAAATGTACAAAAAAACAAGTGCTATCTGCTGGTATAAACCAATATTCTCACAAATCTGTAGTTTTTGTATAATTGGCTTTAGATGCGACCCATATGTACAAGTTGAGCAGTTATTGTCATTTTGTTCCCACGCTGAAATTGTTTTAATATGACATGGATTTGCAGAAAACTTTGCTCAAATGTACAAAAAAACAAGTGCTATCTGCTGGTATAAACCAATATTCTCACAAATCTGTAGTTTTTGTATAATTGGCTTTAGATGCGACCCATATGTACAAGTTGAGCAGTTATTGTCATTTTGTTCCCATGCTGAAATTTTTTTAATATGACATGGATTTGCAGAAAACTTTGCTCAAATGTACGCAAAAACAAGTGCTATCTGCTGGTATAAACCAATCTTTTCACAAGTTTTTAGTGTTTGTATAATTGGCTTTAGATGCGACCCATATGTACAAGTTGAGCAGTTATTGTTATTTTGTTCCCACGATGAAATTTTCTTAATATGACATGGATTTGCTAAAAACTTTGCTCAAATGTATACAAAAACAAGTGCTATCTGCTGGTATAAACCAATCTTCTCATAGATTTGTAGTTTTTGTAAAATTGGCTTTAGATGCGACCCTAATGTACAAGTTGAGCAGTTATTGTCATTTTGTTCCCACGATTAAATTTTCTTAATATGACATGGATTTGCTAAAAACTTTGCTCAAATGTATACAAAAACATGTGCTATCTGCTGGTATAAACCAATCTTCTCACAGATTTGTAGTTTTTGTAAAATTGGCTTTAGATGCGACCCTAATGTACAAGTTGAGCAGTTATTGTCATTTTGTTCCCACGCTGAATTTTTTTTAATATGACATGGATTTTCAGAAAACTTTGCTCAAATGTACGCAAAAACAAGTGCTATCTGCTGGTATAAACCAATCTTCTCACAAATCTTTAGTTTTTGTATAATTGGCTTTAGATGCGACCCATATGTACAAGTTGAGTAGTTATTGTCATTTTGTTCCCACGCTGAAATTTTCTTAATATGACATGGATTTGCAGAAAACTTTGCTCAAATGTACACAAAAACAAGTGCTATCTGCTGGTATAAACCAATCTTCTCATAGATTTGTAGTTTTTGTATAATTGGCTTTAGATGCGACCCTAATGTACAAGTTGAGCAGTTATTGTCATTTAGTTCCTACAATGAAATTTTCTTAATATGACATGGATTTGCAGAAAACGTTGCTCAAATGTACACAAAAACAAGTGCTATCTGCTGTTATCAACCAATCTTCTCACAGATTTGTAGTTTTTGTATAATTGGCTTTAGATGCGACCCTAATGTACAAGTTGAGCAGTTATTGTCATTTAGTTCCTACGCTGAAATTTTTTTAATATGACATGGATTTGCAGAAAACTTTGCTCAAATGTACAGAAAAACAAGTGCTATCTGCTGGTATAAACCAATATTTTCACAAATCTGTATATTTGGCTTTAGATGCGACCTATATGTACAAATTGAACAGTTATTGTCATTTTGTTCCCACGATGAAATTTTCTTAACATGACATGGATTTGCAGAAAACTTTGCTCAAATGTACGCAAAAACAAGTGCTATCTGCTGGTATAAACCAGTCTTCTCACAGATTTGTAGTTTTTGTATAATTGGTTTTAGATGCGACCCTAATGTACTAGTTGAGCAGTTATTGTCATTTAGTACCTACGATGAAATTTTCTTAACATGACATGGATTTGCAGAAAACTTTGCTCAAATGTACGCAAAAACAAGTGCTATCTGCTGGTATAAACCAATCTTCTCACAAGTTTTTAGTTTTTGTAAAATTGGCTTTAGATGCGACCCATATGTACAAGTTGAGCAGTTATTGTCATTTTGTTCCTACAATGAAATTTTCTTAATATGACATGGATTTGCAGAAAACTTTGCTCAAATGTACAAAAAAAACAAGTGCTATCTGCTGGTATAAACCAATATTCTCACAAATCTGTAGTTTTTGTATAATTGGCTTTAGATGCGACCCATATGTACAAGTTGAGCAGTTATTGTCATTTTGTTCCCACGCTGAAATTTTTTTATTTATGACATGGATTTGCAGAAAACTTTGCTCAAATGTACGCAAAAACAAGTGCTATCTGCTGGTATAAACCAATCTTCTCACAAGTTTTTAGTTTTTGTATAATTGGCTTTAGATGCGACCCATATGTACAAGTTGAGCAGTTATTGTCATTTTGTTCCTACAATGAAATTTTCTTATAATGACATGGATTTGCAGAAAACTTTGCTCAAATATACAAAAAAACAAGTGCTATCTGCTGGTATAAACCAATATTCTCACAAATCTGTAGTTTTTGTATAATTGGCTTTAGATGCGACCCATATGTACAAGTTGAGCAGTTATTGTCATTTTGTTCCCACGCTGAATTTTTTTTAATATGACATGGATTTGCAGAAAACTTTGCTCAAATGTACAAAAAAACAAGTGCTATCTGCTGGTATAAACCAATATTCTCACAAATCTGTAGTTTTTGTATAATTGGCTTTAGATGCGACCCTAATGTACAAATTAAACAGTTATTGTCATTTTGTTACCACGATGAAATTTTCTTAATATGACATGGATTTGCAGAAAACTTTGCTCAAATGTACACAAAAACAAGTGCTATCTGCTGGTATAAACCAATCTTCTCATAGATTTGTAGTTTTTGTATAAATGGCTTTAGATGCGACCCTAATGTACAAGTTGAGCAGTTATTGTCATTTAGTTCCTACGATGAAATTTTTTTAATATGACATGGATTTGCAGAAAACTTTGCTCAAATGTACACAAAAACAAGTGCTATCTGCTGTTATCAACCAATCTTCTCACAGATTTGTAGTTTTTGTATAATTGGCTTTAGATGCGACCCTAATGTACAAGTTGAGCAGTTATTGTCATTTTGTTCCCACGCTGAAATTTTCTTAATATGACATGGATTTGCAGAAAACTTTGCTCAAATGTACGCAAAAACAAGTGCTATCTGCTGGTATAAACCAATCTTCTCACATATTTGTAGTTTTTGTATAATTGCCTTTAGATGCGACCCTAATGTACAAGTTGAGCAGTTATTGTCATTTTGTTCCCACGCTGAAATTTTCTTAATATGACATGGATTTGCAGAAAACTTTGCTCAAATGTATACAAAAACAAGTGCTATCTGCTGGTATAAACAAATCTTCTCACAGATTTGTAGTTTTTTTAAAATTGGCTTTAGATGCGACCCTAATGTACAAGTTGAGCAGTTATAGTCATTTAGTTCCCACGCTGAAATTTTTTTAATATGACATGGATTTGCAGAAAACTTTGCTCAAATGTACAGAAAAACAAGTGCTATCTGCTGGTATAAACCAATCTTCTCACAGATTTGTAGTTTTTGTATAATTGGCTTTAGATGCGACCCATATGTACAAGTTGAGCAGTAATTGTCATTTTGTTCCTACAATGAAATTTTCTTAATATGACATGGATTTGCTAAAAACTTTGCTCAAATGTAAACAAAAACAAGTGCTATCTGATGGTATAAACCAATCTTCTCACAGATTTGTAGTTTTTTTAAAATTGGCTTTACATGCGACCCTAATGTACAAGTTGAGCAGTTATTGTCATTTTGTTCCCACGATTAAATTTTCTTAATATGACATGGATTTGCAGAAAACTTTGCTCAAATGTACAAAAAAACAAGTGCTATCTGCTGGTATAAACCAATATTCTCACAAATCTGTAGTTTTTGTATAATTGGCTTTAGATGCGACCCATATGTACAAGTTGAGCAGTTATTGTCATTTTGTTCCCACGATAAAATTTTCTTAATATGACATGGATTTGCTAAAAACTTTGCTCAAATGTATACAAAAACATGTGCTATCTGCTGGTATAAACCAATCTTCTCACAGATTTGTAGTTTTTGTAAAATTGGCTTTAGATGCGACCCTAATGTACAAGTTGAGCAGTTATTGTCATTTTGTTCCCACGCTGAAATGTTTTTAATATGACATGGATTTGCAGAAAACTTTGCTCAAATGTATACAAAAACAAGTGCTATCTGCTGGTATAAACCAATATTTTCAAAAATCTGTAGTTTTTGTATAATTGACTTTAGATGTGACCCATATGTACAAATTGAACAGTTATTGTCATTTTGTTCCTACAATGAAATTTTCTTAATATGACATGGATTTGCAGAAAACTTTGCTCAAATGTACAAAAAAAACAAGTGCTATCTGCTGGTATAAACCAATATTCTCACAAATCTGTAGTTTTTGTATAATTGGCTTTAGATGCGACCCATATGTACAAGTTGAGCAGTTATTGTCATTTTGTTCCCAAGCTGAAATTTTTTTATTTATGACATGGATTTGCAGAAAACTTTGCTCAAATGTACGCAAAAACAAGTGCTATCTGCTGGTATAAACCAATCTTCTCACAAGTTTTTAGTTTTTGTATAATTGGCTTTAGATGCGACCCATATGTACAAGTTGAGCAGTTATTGTCATTTTGTTCCTACAATGAAATTTTCTTATAATTACATGGATTTGCAGAAAACTTTGCTCAAATGTACAAAAATACAAGTGCTATCTGCTGGTATAAACCAATATTCTCACAAATCTGTAGTTTTTGTATAATTGGCTTTAGATGCGACCCATATGTACAAGTTGAGCAGTTATTGTCATTTTGTTCCCACGCTGAAATTTTCTTAATATGACATGGATTTGCAGAAAACTTTGCTCAAATGTACACAAAAACAAGTGCTATGTGCTGGTATAAACCAATCTTCTCATAGATTTGTAGTTTTTGTATAATTGGCTTTAGATGCGACCCTAATGTACAAGTTGAGCAGTTATTGTCATTTAGTTCCTACGATGAAATTTTTTTAATATGACTTGGATTTGCAGAAAACTTTGCTCAAATGTACAAAAAAACAAGTGCTATCTGCTGGTATAAACCAATATTCTCACAAATCTGTAGTTTTTGTATAATTGGCTTTAGATGCGACCCTAATGTACAAATTAAACAGTTATTGTCATTTTGTTACCACGATGAAATTTTCTTAATATGACATGGATTTGCAGAAAACTTTGCTCAAATGTACACAAAAACAAGTGCTATCTGCTGGTATAAACCAATCTTCTCATAGATTTGTAGTTTTTGTATAATTGGCTTTAGATGCGACCCATATGTACAAGTTGAGCAGTTATTGTCATTTTGTTCCCACGATAAAATTTTCTTAATATGACATGGATTTGCTAAAAACTTTGCTCAAATGTATACAAAAACATGTGCTATCTGCTGGTATAAACCAATCTTCTCACAGATTTGTAGTTTTTGTAAAATTGGCTTTAGATGCGACCCTAATGTACAAGTTGAGCAGTTATTGTCATTTTGTTCCCACGCTGAAATGTTTTTAATATGACATGGATTTGCAGAAAACTTTGCTCAAATGTATACAAAAACAAGTGCTATCTGCTGGTATAAACCAATATTTTCAAAAATCTGTAGTTTTTGTATAATTGACTTTAGATGTGACCCATATGTACAAATTGAACAGTTATTGTCATTTTGTTCCTACAATGAAATTTTCTTAATATGACATGGATTTGCAGAAAACTTTGCTCAAATGTACAAAAAAAACAAGTGCTATCTGCTGGTATAAACCAATATTCTCACAAATCTGTAGTTTTTGTATAATTGGCTTTAGATGCGACCCATATGTACAAGTTGAGCAGTTATTGTCATTTTGTTCCCAAGCTGAAATTTTTTTATTTATGACATGGATTTGCAGAAAACTTTGCTCAAATGTACGCAAAAACAAGTGCTATCTGCTGGTATAAACCAATCTTCTCACAAGTTTTTAGTTTTTGTATAATTGGCTTTAGATGCGACCCATATGTACAAGTTGAGCAGTTATTGTCATTTTGTTCCTACAATGAAATTTTCTTATAATTACATGGATTTGCAGAAAACTTTGCTCAAATGTACAAAAATACAAGTGCTATCTGCTGGTATAAACCAATATTCTCACAAATCTGTAGTTTTTGTATAATTGGCTTTAGATGCGACCCATATGTACAAGTTGAGCAGTTATTGTCATTTTGTTCCCACGCTGAAATTTTCTTAATATGACATGGATTTGCAGAAAACTTTGCTCAAATGTACACAAAAACAAGTGCTATCTGCTGGTATAAACCAATCTTCTCATAGATTTGTAGTTTTTGTATAATTGGCTTTAGATGCGACCCTAATGTACAAGTTGAGCAGTTATTGTCATTTAGTTCCTACGATGAAATTTTTTTAATATGACATGGATTTGCAGAAAACTTTGCTCAAATGTACAAAAAAACAAGTGCTATCTGCTGGTATAAACCAATATTCTCACAAATCTGTAGTTTTTGTATAATTGGCTTTAGATGCGACCCTAATGTACAAATTAAACAGTTATTGTCATTTTGTTACCACGATGAAATTTTCTTAATATGACATGGATTTGCAGAAAACTTTGCTCAAATGTACGCAAAAACAAGTGCTATCTGCTGGTATAAACCAATCTTCTCACATATTTGTAGTATTTGTATAATTGCCTTTAGATGCTGCCCTAATGTACAAGTTGAGCAGTTATTGTCATTTTGTTCCCACGCTGAAATTTTCTTAATATGACATGGATTTGCAGAAAACTTTGCTCAAATGTACACAAAAACAAGTGCTATCTGCTTATGTAAACTAATCTTCTCATAGTTTTTTAGTTTTTGTATAATTGCCTTTAGATGCGACCCTAATGTACAAGTTGAGCAGTTATTGTCATTTTGTTCCCACGCTGAAATTTTCTTAATATGACATGGATTTGCAGAAAACTTTGCTCAAATGTATACAAAAACAAGTGCTATCTGCTGGTATAAACAAATCTTCTCACAGATTTGTAGTTTTTTTAAAATTGGCTTTAGATGCGACCCTAATGTACAAGTTGAGCAGTTATAGTCATTTAGTTCCCACGCTGAAATTTTTTTAATATGACATGGATTTGCAGAAAACTTTGCTCAAATGTACAGAAAAACAAGTGCTATCTGCTGGTATAAACCAATCTTCTCACAGATTTGTAGTTTTTGTATAATTGGCTTTAGATGCGACCCATATGTACAAGTTGAGCAGTAATTGTCATTTTGTTCCTACAATGAAATTTTCTTAATATGACATGGATTTGCTAAAAACTTTGCTCAAATGTATACAAAAACAAGTGCTATCTGATGGTATAAACCAATCTTCTCACAGATTTGTAGTTTTTTTAAAATTGGCTTTAGATGCGACCCTAATGTACAAGTTGAGCAGTTATTGTCATTTTGTTCCCACGATTAAATTTTCTTAATATGACATGGATTTGCAGAAAACTTTGCTCAAATGTACACAAAAACAAGTGCTATCTGCTGGTATAAACCAATATTCTCACAAATCTGTAGTTTTTGTATAATTGGCTTTAGATGCGACCCATATGTACAAGTTGAGCAGTTATTGTCATTTTGTTCCCACGATAAAATTTTCTTAATATGACATGGATTTGCTAAAAACTTTGCTCAAATGTATACAAAAACATGTGCTATCTGCTGGTATAAACCAATCTTCTCACAGATTTGTAGTTTTTGTAAAATTGGCTTTAGATGCGACCCTAATGTACAAGTTGAGCAGTTATTGTCATTTTGTTCCCACGCTGAAATGTTTTTAATATGACATGGATTTGCAGAAAACTTTGCTCAAATGTACACAAAAACAAGTGCTATCTGCTGGTATAAACCAATATTTTCAAAAATCTGTAGTTTTTGTATAATTGACTTTAGATGTGACCCATATGTACAAATTGAACAGTTATTGTCATTTTGTTCCCACGATGAAATTTTCTTAATATGACATGGATTTGCAGAAAACTTTGCTCAAATGTACGCAAAAACAAGTGCTATATGCTGGTATAAACCAATCTTTTCACAAGTTTTTAGTTTTTGTATAATTGGCTTTAGATGCGACCCATATGTACAAGTTGAGCAGTTATTGTTATTTTGTTCCCACGATGAAATTTTCTTAATATGACATGGATTTGCTAAAAAATTTGCTCAAATGTATATCCAAAAGATGTGCTATCTGCTGGTATAAACCAATCTTCTCACAGATTTGTAGTTTTTGTATAATTGGCTTTAGATGCGACCCTAATGTACAAGTTGAGCAGTTATTGTCTTTTAGTTCCTACGATGAAATTTTCTTAATATGACATGGATTTGCAGAAAACTTTGCTCAAATGTACACAAAAACAAGTGCTATCTGCTGTTATCAACCAATCTTCTCACAGATTTGTAGTTTTTGTATAATTGGCTTTAGATGCGCCCCTAATGTACAAGTTGAGCAGTTATTGTCATTTTGTTCCCACGCTGAAATTTTCTTAATATGACATGGATTTGCAGAAAACTTTGCTCAAATGTACAAAAAAACAAGTGCTATCTGCTGGTATAAACCAATCTTCTCACAGATTTGTAGTTTTTGTATAATTGGCTTTAGATGCGACCCTAATGTACAAGTTGAGCAGTTATTGTCATTTTGTTCCCACGCTGAAATTTTCTTAATATGACATGGATTTGCAGAAAACTTTGCTCAAATGTACACAAAAACAAGTGCTATCTGCTGGTATAAACCAATATTCTCACAAATCTGTAGTTTTTGTATAATTGGCTTTAGATGCGACCCATATGTACTAGTTGAGCAGTTATTGTCATTTTGTTCCCACGATAAAATTTTCTTAATATGACATGGATTTGCTAAAAACTTTGCTCAAATGTATACAAAAACATGTGCTATCTGCTGGTATAAACCAATCTTCTCACAGATTTGTAGTTTTTGTAAAATTGGCTTTAGATGCGACCCTAATGTACAAGTTGAGCAGTTATTGTCATTTTGTTCCCACGCTGAAATTTTTTTAATATGACATGGATTTGCAGAAAACTTTGCTCAAATGTACACAAAAACAAGTGCTATCTGCTGGTATAAACCAATATTTTCAAAAATCTGTAGTTTTTGTATAATTGGCTTTAGATGCGACCCATATGTACAAATTGAACAGTTATTGTCATTTTGTTCCCACGATGAAATTTTCTTAATATGACATGGATTTGCAGAAAACTTTGCTCAAATGTACACAAAAACAAGTGCTATCTGCTGGTATAAACCAATCTTCTCACAGATTTGTAGTTTTTGTATAATTGGCTTTAGATGCGACCCATATGTACAAGTTGAGCAGTTATTGTCATTTTGTTCCCACGATAAAATTTTCTTAATATGACATGGATTTGCTAAAAACTTTGCTCAAATGTATACAAAAACATGTGCTATCTGCTGGTATAAAGCAATCTTCTCACAGATTTGTAGTTTTTGTATAATTGGCTTTAGATGCGACCCTAATGTACAAGTTGAGCAGTTATTGTCATTTTGTTCCCACGCTGAAATTTTTTTAATATGACATGGATTTGCAGAAAACTTTGCTCAAATGTACACAAAAACAAGTGCTATCTGCTGGTATAAACCAATATTCTCACAAATCTGTAGTTTTTGTATAATTGGCTTTAGATGCGACCCATATGTACAAATTGAACAGTTATTGTCATTTTGTTCCCACGATGAAATTTTCTTAATATGACATGGATTTGCAGAAAAATTTGCTCAAATGTACGCAAAAACAAGTGCTATCTGCTGGTATAAACCAATCTTTTCACAAGTTTTTAGTTTTTGTATAATTGTCTTTAGATGCGACCCATATGTACAAGTTGAGCAGTTATTGTCATTTTGTTCACACGATGAAATTTTCTTAATATGACATGGATTTGCTAAAAACTTTGCTCAAATGTATACAAAAACATGTGCTATCTGCTGGTATAAACCAATCTTCTCACAGATTTGTAGTTTTTGTATAATTGGCTTTAGATGCGACCCTAATGTACAAGTTGAGCAGTTATTGTCTTTTAGTTCCTACGATGAAATTTTCTTAATATGACATGGATTTGCAGAAAACTTTGCTCAAATGTACACAAAAACAAGTGCTATCTGCTGTTATCAACCAATCTTCTCACAGATTTGTAGTTTTTGTATAATTGGCTTTAGATGCGACCCATATGTACAAGTTGAGCAGTTATTGTCATTTTGTTCCCACGCTGAAATTTTCTTAATATGACATGGATTTGCAGAAAACTTTGCTCAAATGTACACAAAAACAAGTGCTATCTGCTGGTATAAACCAATATTCTCACAAATCTGTAGTTTTTGTATAATTGGCTTTAGATGCGACCCATATGTACTAGTTGAGCAGTTATTGTCATTTTGTTCCCACGATGAAATTTTCTTAATATGACATGGATTTGCAGAAAACTTTGCTCAAATGTACGCAAAAACAAGTGCTATATGCTGGTATAAACCAAACTTTTCACAAGTTTTTAGTTTTTGTATAATTGGCTTTAGATGCGACCCATATGTACAAGTTGAGCAGTTATTGTTATTTTGTTCCCACGATGAAATTTTCTTAATATGACATGGAATTGCTAAAAAATGTGCTCAAATGTATACAAAAACATGTGCTATCTGCTGGTATAAACCAATCTTCTCACAGATTTGTAGTTTTTGTATAATTGGCTTTAGATGCGACCCTAATGTACAAGTTGAGCAGTTATTGTCATTTTGTTCCCACGCTGAAATTTTCTTAATATGACATGGATTTGCAGAAAACTTTGCTCAAATGTACACAAAAACAAGTGCTATCTGCTGGTATAAACCAATATTCTCACAAATCTGTAGTTTTTGTATAATTGGCTTTAGATGCGACCCATATGTACTAGTTGAGCAGTTATTGTCATTTTGTTCCCACGATGAAATTTTCTTAATATGACATGGATTTGCTAAAAACTTTGCTCAAATGTATACAAAAACATGTGCTATCTGCTGGTATAAACCAATCTTCTCACAGATTTGTAGTTTTTGTAAAATTGGCTTTAGATGCGACCCTAATGTACAAGTTGAGCAGTTATTGTCATTTTGTTCCCACGCTGAAATGTTTTTAATATGACATGGATTTGCAGAAAACTTTGCTCAAATGTACACAAAAACAAGTGCTATCTGCTGGTATAAACCAATATTTTCAAAAATCTGTAGTTTTTGTATAATTGGCTTTAGATGCGACCCATATGTACAAATTGAACAGTTATTGTCATTTTGTTCCCACGATGAAATTTTCTTAATATGACATGGATTTGCAGAAAACTTTGCTCAAATGTACACAAAAACAAGTGCTATCTGCTGGTATAAACCAATCTTCTCACAGATTTGTAGTTTTTGTATAATTGGCTTTAGATGCGACTCTAATGTACAAGTAGAGCAGTTATTGTCATTTTGTTCCCACGATAAAATTTTCTTAATATGACATGGATTTGCTAAAAACTTTGCTCAAATGTATACAAAAACAAGTGCTATCTGCTGGTATAAACCAATCTTCTCACAGATTTGTAGTTTTTGTATAATTGGCTTTAGATGCGACCCTAATGTACAAGTTGAGCAGTTATTGTCATTTTGTTCCCACGCTGAAATTTTTTTAATATGACATGGATTTGCAGAAAACTTTGCTCAAATGTACACAAAAACAAGTGCTATCTGCTGGTATAAACCAATATTCTCACAAATCTGTAGTTTTTGTATAATTGGCTTTAGATGCGACCCATATGTACAAATTGAACAGTTATTGTCATTTTGTTCCCACGATGAAATTTTCTTAATATGACATGGATTTGCAGAAACATTTGCTCAAATGTACGCAAAAACAAGTGCTATCTGCTGGTATAAACCAATCTTTTCACAAATTTTTAGTTTTTGTATAATTGTCTTTAGATGCGACCCATATGTACAAGTTGAGCAGTTATTGTCATTTTGTTCCCACGATGAAATTTTCTTAATATGACATGGATTTGCTAAAAACTTTGCTCAAATGTATACAAAAACATGTGCTATCTGCTGGTATAAACCAATCTTCTCACAGATTTGTAGTTTTTGTATAATTGGCTTTAGATGCGACCCTAATGTACAAGTTGAGCAGTTATTGTCATTTTGTTCCCACGCTGAAATTTTCTTAATATGACATGGATTTGCAGAAAACTTTGCTCAAATGTACACAAAAACAAGTGCTATCTGCTGGTATAAACCAATATTCTCACAAATCTGTAGTTTTTGTATAATTGGCTTTAGATGCGACCCATATGTACTAGTTGAGCAGTTATTGTCATTTTGTTCCCACGATAAAATTTTCTTAATATGACATGGATTTGCTAAAAACTTTGCTCAAATGTATACAAAAACATGTGCTATCTGCTGGTATAAACCAATCTTCTCACAGATTTGTAGTTTTTGTAAAATTGGCTTTAGATGCGACCCTAATGTACAAGTTGAGCAGTTATTGTCATTTTGTTCCCACGCTGAAATGTTTTTAATATGACGTGGATTTGCAGAAAACTTTGCTCAAATGTACACAAAAACAAGTGCTATCTGCTGGTATAAACCAATATTTTCAAAAATCTGTAGTTTTTGTATAATTGGCTTTAGATGCGACCCATATGTACAAATTGAACAGTTATTGTCATTTTGTTCCCACGATGAAATTTTCTTAATATGACATGGATTTGCAGAAAACTTTGCTCAAATGTACACAAAAACAAGTGCTATCTGCTGGTATAAACCAATCTTCTCACAGATTTGTAGTTTTTGTATAATTGGCTTTAGATGCGACTCTAATGTACAAGTAGAGCAGTTATTGTCATTTTGTTCCCACGATAAAATTTTCTTAATATGACATGGATTTGCTAAAAACTTTGCTCAAATGTATACAAAAACATGTGCTATCTGCTGGTATAAACCAATCTTCTCACAGATTTGTAGTTTTTGTATAATTGGCTTTAGATGCGACCCTAATGTACAAGTTGAGCAGTTATTGTCATTTTGTTCCCACGCTGAAATTTTTTTAATATGACATGGATTTGCAGAAAACTTTGCTCAAATGTACACAAAAACAAGTGCTATCTGCTGGTATAAACCAATATTCTCACAAATCTGTAGTTTTTGTATAATTGGCTTTAGATGCGACCCATATGTACAAATTGAACAGTTATTGTCATTTTGTTCCCACGATGAAATTTTCTTAATATGACATGGATTTGCAGAAACATTTGCTCAAATGTACGCAAAAACAAGTGCTATCTGCTGGTATAAACCAATCTTTTCACAAATTTTTAGTTTTTGTATAATTGTCTTTAGATGCGACCCATATGTACAAGTTGAGCAGTTATTGTCATTTTGTTCCCACGATGAAATTTTCTTAATATGACATGGATTTGCTAAAAACTTTGCTCAAATGTATACATAAACAAGTGCTAACTGCTGGTATAAACCAATCTTCTCACAGATTTGTAGTTTTTGTATAATTGGCTTTAGATGCGACCCTAATGTACAAGTTGAGCAGTTATTGTCTTTTAGTTCCTACGATGAAATTTTCTTAATATGACATGGATTTGCAGAAAACTTTGCTCAAATGTACACAAAAACAAGTGCTATCTGCTGTTATCAACCAATCTTCTCACAGATTTGTAGTTTTTGTATAATTGGCTTTAGATGCGACCCTAATGTACAAGTTGAGCAGTTATTGTCATTTTGTTCCCACGCTGAAATTTTCTTAATATGACATGGATTTGCAGAAAACTTTGCTCAAATGTACACAAAAACAAGTGCTATCTGCTGGTATAAACCAATCTTTTCACAAGTTTTTAGTGTTTGTATAATTGGCTTTAGATGCGACCCATATGTACAAGTTGAGCAGTTATTGTTATTTTGTTCCCACGCTGAAATTTTCTTAATATGACATGGATTTGCAGAAAACTTTGCTCAAATGTACACAAAAACAAGTGCTATCTGCTGGTATAAACCAATATTCTCACAAATCTGTAGTTTTTGTATAATTGGCTTTAGATGCGACCCATATGTACTAGTTGAGCAGTTATTGTCATTTTGTTCCCACGATGAAATTTTCTTAATATGACATGGATTTGCAGAAAACTTTGCTCAAATGTACGCAAAAACAAGTGCTATATGCTGGTATAAACCAATCTTTTCACAAGTTTTTAGTTTTTGTATAATTGGCTTTAGATGCGACCCATATGTACAAGTTGAGCAGTTATTGTTATTTTGTTCCCACGATGAAATTTTCTTAATATGACATGGATTTGCTAAAAAATTTGCTCAAATGTATACAAAAACACGTGCTATCTGCTGGTATAAACCAATCTTCTCACAGATTTTTAGTTTTTGTATAATTGGCTTTAGATGCGACCCTAATGTACAAGTTGAGCAGTTATTGTCATTTAGTTCCTACGATGAAATTTTCTTAATATGACATGGATTTGCAGAAAACTTTGCTCAAATGTACACAAAAACAAGTGCTATCTGCTGTTATCAACCAATCTTCTCACAGATTTGTAGTTTTTGTATAATTGGCTTTAGATGCGACCCTAATGTACAAGTTGAGCAGTTATTGTCATTTTGTTCCCACGCTGAAATTTTCTTAATATGACATGGATTTGCAGAAAACTTTGCTCAAATGTACACAAAAACAAGTGCTATCTGCTGGTATAAACCAATCATCTCACAGATTTGTAGTTTTTGTATAATTGGCTTTAGATGCGACCCTAATGTACAAGTTGAGCAGTTATTGTCATTTTGTTCCCACGCTGAAATTTTCTTAATATGACATGGATTTGCAGAAAACTTTGCTCAAATGTACACAAAAACAAGTGCTATCTGCTGGTATAAACCAATATTCTCACAAATCTGTAGTTTTTGTATAATTGGCTTTAGATGCGACCCATATGTACTAGTTGAGCAGTTATTGTCATTTTGTTCCCACGATAAAATTTTCTTAATATGACATGGATTTGCTAAAAACTTTGCTCAAATGTATACAAAAACATGTGCTATCTGCTGGTATAAACCAATCTTCTCACAGATTTGTAGTTTTTGTAAAATTGGCTTTAGATGCGACCCTAATGTACAAGTTGAGCAGTTATTGTCATTTTGTTCCCACGCTGAAATGTTTTTAATATGACATGGATTTGCAGAAAACTTTGCTCAAATGTACACAAAAACAAGTGCTATCTGCTGGTATAAACCAATATTTTCAAAAATCTGTAGTTTTTGTATAATTGGCTTTAGATGCGACCCTAATGTACAAGTTGAGCAGTTATTGTCATTTTCTTCCCACGATGAAATTTTCTTAATATGACATGGATTTGCAGAAAACTTTGCTTAAATGTAGGCAAAAACAAGTGCTATATGCTGGTATAAACCAATCTTTTCATAAGTTTTTAGTTTTTGTATAATTGGCTTTAGATGCGACCCTAATGTACAAGTTGAACAGTTATTGTCATTTTGTTCCCACGATGAAATTTTCTTAATATGACATGGATTTGCAGAAAACTTTGCTCAAATGTATGCAAAAACAAGTGCTATCTGCTGGTATAAACCAATATTTTCATAAGTTTTTAGTTTTTGTATAATTGGCTTTAGATGCGACCCTAATGTACAAGTTGAGCAGTTATTGTCATTTAGTTCCCGAGATGAAATTTTCTTAATATGACATGGATTTGCAGAAAACTTTGCTCAAATGTACACAAAAACAAGTGCTATCTGCTGGTATAAACCAATATTCTCACAAATCTGTAGTTTTTGTATAATTGGCTTTAGATGCGATCCTAATGTACAAGTTGAGCAGTTATTGTCATTTTGTTCCCACGATGAAATTTTCTTAATATGACATGGATTTGCAGAAAACTTTGCTCAAATGTACGCAAAAACAAGTGCTATCTGCTGGTATAAACTAATCTTCTCACATATTTGTAGTTTTTGTATAACCGACTTTAGATGCGACCCTAATGTACAAGTTGAGCAGTTATTGTCATTTTGTTCCCACGATGAAATTTTCTTAATATGACATGGATTTGCTGAAAAGATTGCTCAAACGTACACAAAAACAAATGCTATCTGCTGGTATAAATCAATCTTCTCACAGATTTGTAGTTTTTGTAAAATTGGCTTTAGATGCGACCCTAATGTACAAGTTGAGCAGTTATTGTCATTTTGTTCCCACGATGAAATTTTCTTAATATGATATGGATTTGCAGAAAACTTTGCTCAAATGTATACAAAAACAAGTGCTATCTGCTGGTATAAACCAATCTTCTCACAGATTTGTAGTTTTTGTATAATTGGCTTTAGATGCGACCCTAATGTACAAGTTGAGCAGTTATTGTCATTTTGTTCCAACGCTGAATTTTTTGTAATATGACATGGATTTGCAGAAAACTTTGCTCAAATGTACACAAAAACAAGTGCTATCTGCTGGTATAAACCAATATTCTCACAAATCTGTAGTTTTTGTATAATTGGCTTTAGATGCGACCCATATGTACAAATTGAACAGTTATTGTCATTTTGTTCCCACGATGAAATTTTCTTAATATGACATGGATTTGCAGAAAACTTTGCTCAAATGTACGCAAAAACAAGTGCTATCTGCTGGTATAAACCAATCTTTTCACAAGTTTTTAGTTTTTGTATAATTGGCTTTAGATGCGACCCATATGTACAAGTTGAGCAGTTATTGTCATTTTGTTCCCACGATGAAATTTTCTTAATATGACATGGATTTGCTAAAAACTTTGCTCAAATGTATACAAAAACATGTGCTATCTGCTGGTATAAACCAATCTTCTCACAGATATGTAGTTTTTGTAAAATTGGCTTTAGATGCGACCCTAATGTACAAGTTGAGCAGTTATTGTCATTTTGTTCCTAAGCTGAAATATTTTTAATATGACATGTATTTGCAGAAAACTTTGCTCAAATGTACACAAAAACAAGTGCTATCTGCTGGTATAAACCAATATTCTCACAAATCTGTAGTTTTTGTATAATTGGCTTTAGATGCGACCCTAATGTACAAGTTGAGCAGTTATTGTCATTTTGTTCCCACGATGAAATTTTCTTAATATGACATGGATTTGCAGAAAACTTTGCTCAAATGTACACAAAAACAAGTGCTATCTGCTGGTATAAACCAATATTTTCACAAATCTGTAGTTTTTGTATAATTGGCTTTAGATGCGACCCATATGTACAAATTGAACAGTTATTGTCATTTTGTTCCCACGATGAAATTTTCTTAATATGACATGGATTTGCAGAAAACTTTGCTCAAATGTACGCAAAAACAAGTGCTATCTGCTGGTATAAACCAATCTTCTCACAGATTTGTAGTTTTTGTATAATTGGCTTTAGATGCGACCTTAATGTACTAGTTGAGCAGTTATTGTCATTTAGTACCTACGATGAAATTTTTTTAATATGACATGGATTTGCAGAAAACTTTGCTCAAATGTACGCAAAAACAAGTGCTATCTGCTGGTATAAACCAATCTTCTCACAGATTTGTAGTTTTTGTATAATTGGCTTTAGATGCGACCCTAATGTACTAGTTGAGCAGTTATTGTCATTTAGTACCTACGATGAAATTTTCTTAATATGACATGGATTTGCAGAAAACTTTGCTCAAATGTACAAAAAAACAAGTGCTATCTGCTGGTATAAACCAATATTCTCACAAATCTGTAGTTTTTGTATAATTGGCTTTAGATGCGACCCATATGTACAAGTTGAGCAGTTATTGTCATTTTGTTCCCACGCTGAAATTTTTTTAATATGACATGGATTTGCAGAAAACTTTGCTCAAATGTACAAAAAAACAAGTGCTATCTGCTGGTATAAACCAATCTTCTCACAAGTTTTTAGTTTTTGTATAATTGGCTTTAGATGCGACCCATATGTACAAGTTGAGCAGTTATTGTCATTTTGTTCCTACAATGACATTTTCTTATAGTGACATGGATTTGCAGAAAACTTTGCTCAAATGTACAAAAAAACAAGTGCTATCTGCTGGTATAAACCAATATTCTCACAAATCTGTAGTTTTTGTATAATTGGCTTTAGATGCGACCCATATGTACAAGTTGAGCAGTTATTGTCATTTTGTTCCCACGCTGAAATTTTCTTAATATGACATGGATTTGCAGAAAACTTTGCTCAAATGTACACAAAAACAAGTGCTATCTGCTGGTATAAACCAATCTTCTCATAGATTTGTAGTTTTTGTATAATTGGCTTTAGATGCGACCCTAATGTACAAGTTGAGCAGTTATTGTCATCTAGTTCTTACGATGAAATTTTCTTAATATGACATGGATTTGCAGAAAACGTTGCTCAAATGTACACAAAAACAAGTGCTATCTGCTGTTATCAACCAATCTTCTCACAGATTTGTAGTTTTTGTATAATTGGCTTTAGATGCGACCCTAATGTACAAGTTGAGCAGTTATTGTCATTTTGTTCCCACGCTGAAATTTTCTTAATATGACATGGATTTGCAGAAAACTTTGCTCAAATGTACACAAAAACAAGTGCTATCTGCTTATGTAAACTAATCTTCTCATAGATTTTTAGTTTTTGTATAATTGGCTTTAGATGCCACCCTAATGTACAAGTTGAGCAGTTATTGTCATTTAGTTCCCACGCTGAAATGTTTTTAATATGACATGGATTTGCAGAAAACTTTGCTCAAATGTACACAAAAACAAGTGCTATCTGCTGGTATAAACCAATATTCTCACAAATCTGTAGTTTTTGTATAATTGGCTTTAGATGCGACCCATATGTACAAATTGAACAGTTATTGTCATTTTGTTCCCACGATGAAATTTTCTTAATATGACATGGATTTGCAGAAAACTTTGCTCAAATGTACGCAAAAACAAGTGCTATCTGCTGGTATAAACCAATCTTCTCACAGATTTGTAGTTTTTGTATAACTGGCTTTAGATGCGACCCTAATGTACTAGTTGAGCAGTTATTGTCATTTAGTACCTACGATGAAATTTTCTTAATATGACATGGATTTGCAGAAAACTTTGCTCAAATGTACGCAAAAACAAGTGCTATCTGCTGGTATAAACCAATCTTCTCACAGATTTGTAGTTTTTGTATAATTGGCTTTAGATGCGACCCTAATGTACTAGTTGAGCAGTTATTGTCATTTAGTACCTACGATGAAATTTTCTTAATATGACATGGATTTGCAGAAAACTTTGCTCAAATGTACGCAAAAACAAGTGCTATCTGCTGGTATAAACCAATCTTCTCACAAGTTTTTAGTTTTTGTAAAATTGGCATTAGATGCGACCCATATGTACAAGTTGAGCAGTTATTGTCATTTTATTCCTACAATGAAATTTTCTTAATATGACATGGATTTGCAGAAAACTTTGCTCAAATGTACAAAAAAACAAGTGCTATCTGCTGGTATAAACCAATATTCTCACAAATCTGTAGTTTTTGTATAATTGGCTTTAGATGCGACCCATATGTACAAGTTGAGCAGTTATTGTCATTTTGTTCCCACGCTGAAATGTTTTTAATATGACATGGATTTGCAGAAAACTTTGCTCAAATGTACGCAAAAACAAGTGCTATCTGCTGGTATAAACCAATCTTTTCACAAGTTTTTAGTTTTTGTATAATTGGCTTTAAATGCGACCCATATGTACAAGTTGAGCAGTTATTGTCATTTTGTTCCTACAATGAAATTTTCTTATAATGACATGGATTTGCAGAAAACTTTGCTCAAATGTACAAAAAAACAAGTGCTATCTGCTGGTATAAACCAATATTCTCACAAATCTGTAGTTTTTGTATAATTGGCTTTAGATGCGACCCATATGTACAAGTTGAGCAGTTATTGTCATTTTGTTCCCACGCTGAAATTGTTTTAATATGACATGGATTTGCAGAAAACTTTGCTCAAATGTACACAAAAACAAGTGCTATCTGCTGGTATAAACCAATATTCTCACAAATCTGTAGTTTTTGTATAATTGGCTTTAGATGCGACCCATATGTACAAGTTGAGCAGTTATTGTCATTTTGTTCCCATGCTGAAATTTTTTTAATATGACATGGATTTGCAGAAAACTTTGCTCAAATGTACGCAAAAACAAGTGCTATCTGCTGGTATAAACCAATCTTTTCACAAGTTTTTAGTGTTTGTATAATTGGCTTTAGATGCGACCCATATGTACAAGTTGAGCAGTTATTGTCATTTTGTTCCCACGATGAAATTTTCTTAATATGACATGGATTTGCTAAAAACTTTGCTCAAATGTATACAAAAACAAGTGCTATCTGCTGGTATAAACCAATCTTCTCATAGATTTGTAGTTTTTGTAAAATTGGCTTTAGATGCGACCCTAATGTACAAGTTGAGCAGTTATTGTCATTTTGTTCCCACGATTAAATTTTCTTAATATGACATGGATTTGCTAAAAACTTTGCTCAAATGTATACAAAAACATGTGCTATCTGCTGGTATAAACCAATATTCTCACAAATCTGTAGTTTTTGTATAATTGGCTTTAGATGCGACCCATATGTACAAGTTGAGCAGTTATTGTCATTTTGTTCCCACGCTGAAATTTTCTTAATATGACATGGATTTGCAGAAAACTTTGCTCAAATGTACACAAAAACAAGTGCTATCTGCTGGTATAAACCAATCTTCTCATAGATTTGTAGTTTTTGTATAATTGGCTTTAGATGCGACCCTAATGTACAAGTTGAGCAGTTATTGTCATTTAGTTCCTACGATGAAATTTTCTTAATATGACATGGATTTGCAGAAAACGTTGCTCAAATGTACACAAAAACAAGTGCTATCTGCTGTTATCAACCAATCTTCTCACAGATTTGTAGTTTTTGTATAATTGGCTTTAGATGCGACCCTAATGTACAAGTTGAGCAGTTATTGTCATTTTGTTCCCACGCTGAAATTTTCTTAATATGACATGGATTTGCAGAAAACTTTGCTCAAATGTACACAAAAACAAGTGCTATCTGCTTATGTAAACTAATCTTCTCATAGATTTTTAGTTTTTGTATAATTGGCTTTAGATGCCACCCTAATGTACAAGTTGAGCAGTTATTGTCATTTAGTTCCCACGCTGAAATGTTTTTAATATGACATGGATTTGCAGAAAACTTTGCTCAAATGTACACAAAAACAAGTGCTATCTGCTGGTATAAACCAATATTTTCACAAATCTGTAGTATTTGTATAATTGGCTTTAGATGCGACCCATATGTACAAATTGAACAGTTATTGTCATTTTGTTCCCACGATGAAATTTTCTTAATATGACATGGATTTACAGAAAACTTTGCTCAAATGTACGCAAAAACAAGTGCTATCTGCTGGTATAAACCAATCTTCTCACAGATTTGTAGTTTTTGTATAATTGGCTTTAGATGCGACCCTAATGTACTAGTTGAGCAGTTATTGTCATTTAGTACCTACGATGAAATTTTCTTAATATGGCAAGGATTTGTAGAAGACTTTGCTCAAATGTACGCAAAAACAAGTGCTATCTGCTGGTATAAACCAATCTTCTCACAGATTTGTAGTTTTTGTATAATTGGCTTTAGATGCGACCCTAATGTACTAGTTGAGCAGTTATTGTCATTTAGTACCTACGATGAAATTTTCTTAATATGACATGGATTTGCAGAAAACTTTGCTCAAATGTACGCAAAAACAAGTGCTATCTGCTGGTATAAACCAATCTTCTCACAAGTTTTTAGTTTTTGTAAAATTGGCTTTAGATGCGACCCATATGTACAAGTTGAGCAGTTATTGTCATTTTATTCCTACAATGAAATTTTCTTAATATGACATGGATTTGCAGAAAACTTTGCTCAAATGTACAAAAAAACAAGTGCTATCTGCTGGTATAAACCAATATTCTCACAAATCTGTAGTTTTTGTATAATTGGCTTTAGATGCGACCCATATGTACAAGTTGAGCAGTTATTGTCATTTTGTTCCCACGCTGAAATTTTTTTAATATGACATGGATTTGCAGAAAACTTTGCTCAAATGTACACAAAAACAAGTGCTATCTGCTGGTATAAACCAATCTTCTCACAAGTTTTTAGTTTTTGTGTAATTGGCTTTAGATGCGACCCATATGTACAAGTTGAGCAGTTATTGTCATTTTGTTCCTACAATGAAATTTTCTTATAATGACATGGATTTGCAGAAAACTTTGCTCAAATGTACAAAAAAACAAGTGCTATCTGCTGGTATAAACCAATATTCTCACAAATCTGTAGTTTTTGTATAATTGGCTTTAGATGCGACCCATATGTACAAGTTGAGCAGTTATTGTCATTTTGTTCCCACGATGAAATTGTTTTAATATGACATGGATTTGCAGAAAACTTTGCTCAAATGTACACAAAAACAAGTGCTATCTGCTGGTATAAACCAATATTCTCACAAATCTGTAGTTTTTGTATAATTGGCTTTAGATGCGACCCATATGTACAAGTTGAGCAGTTATTGTCATTTTGTTCCCATGCTGAAATTTTTTTAATATGACATGGATTTGCAGAAAACTTTGCTCAAATGTACGCAAAAACAAGTGCTATCTGCTGGTATAAACCAATCTTTTCACAAGTTTTTAGTGTTTGTATAATTGGCTTTAGATGCGACCCATATGTACAAGTTGAGCAGTTATTGTCATTTTGTTCCCACGATGAAATTTTCTTAATATGACATGGATTTGCTAAAAACTTTGCTCAAATGTATACAAAAACAAGTGCTATCTGCTGGTATAAACCAATCTTCTCATAGATTTGTAGTTTTTGTAAAATTGGCTTTAGATGCGACCCTAATGTACAAGTTGAGCAGTTATTGTCATTTTGTTCCCACGATGAAATTTTCTTAATATGACATGGATTTGCTAAACACTTTGCTCAAATGTATACAAAAACATGTGCTATCTGCTGGTATAAACCAATCTTCTCACAGATTTGTAGTTTTTGTAAAATTGGCTTTAGATGCGACCCTAATGTACAAGTTGAGCAGTTATTGTCATTTTGTTCCCACGCTGAATTTTTTTTAATATGACATGGATTTTCAGAAAACTTTGCTCAAATGTACGCAAAAACAAGTGCTATCTGCTGGTATAAACCAATCTTCTCACAAATCTGTAGTTTTTGTATAATTGGCTTTAGATGCGACCCATATGTACAAGTTGAGCAGTTATTGTCATTTTGTTCCTACAATGAAATTTTCTTATAATGACATGGATTTGCAGAAAACTTTGCTCAAATGTACAAAAATACAAGTGCTATCTGCTGGTATAAACCAATATTCTCATAGATTTGTAGTTTTTGTATAATTGGCTTTAGATGCGACCCTAATGTACAAGTTGAGCAGTTATTGTCATTTAGTTCCTACGATGAAATTTTCTTAATATGACATGGATTTGCAGAAAACGTTGCTCAAATGTACACAAAAACAAGTGCTATCTGCTGTTATCAACCAATCTTCTCACAGATTTGTAGTTTTTGTATAATTGGCTTTAGATGCGACCCTAATGTACAAGTTGAGCAGTTATTGTCATTTAGTTCCTACGCTGAAATTTTTTTAATATGACATGGATTTGCAGAAAACTTTGCTCAAATGTACAGAAAAACAAGTGCTATCTGCTGGTATAAACCAATATTTTCACAAATCTGTATAATTGGCTTTAGATGCGACCTATATGTACAAATTGAACAGTTATTGTCATTTTGTTCCCACGATGAAATTTTCTTAATATGACATGGATTTGCAGAAAACTTTGCTCAAATGTACGCAAAAACAAGTGCTATCTGCTGGTATAAACCAGTCTTCTCACAGATTTGTAGTTTTTGTATAATTGGTTTTAGATGCGACCCTAATGTACTAGTTGAGCAGTTATTGTCATTTAGTAAGTACGATGAAATTTTCTTAACATGACATGGATTTGCAGAAAACTTTGCTCAAATGTACGCAAAAACAAGTGCTATCTGCTGGTATAAACCAATCTTCTCACAAGTTTTTAGTTTTTGTAAAATTGGCTTTAGATGCGACCCATATGTACAAGTTGAGCAGTTATTGTCATTTTGTTCCTACAATGAAATTTTCTTAATATGACATGGATTTGCAGAAAACTTTGCTCAAATGTACAAAAAAAACAAGTGCTATCTGCTGGTATAAACCAATATTCTCACAAATCTGTAGTTTTTGTATAATTGGCTTTAGATGCGACCCATATGTACAAGTTGAGCAGTTATTGTCATTTTGTTCCCACGCTGAAATTTTTTTAATATGACATGGATTTGCAGAAAACTTTGCTCAAATGTACAAAAAAAACAAGTGCTATCTGCTGGTATAAACCAATATTCTCACAAATCTGTAGTTTTTGTATAATTGGCTTTAGATGCGACCCTAATGTACAAATTAAACAGTTATTGTCATTTTGTTACCACGATGAAATTTTCTTAATATGACATGGATTTGCAGAAAACTTTGCTCAAATGTACACAAAAACAAGTGCTATCTGCTGGTATAAACCAATCTTCTCACAGATTTGTAGTTTTTGTATAATTGGCTTTAGATGCGACCCTAATGTACAAGTTGAGCAGTTATTGTCATTTAGTTCCTACGATGAAATTTTCTTAATATGACATGGATTTGCAGAAAACTTTGCTCAAATGTACACAAAAACAAGTGCTATCTGCTGTTATCAACCAATCTTCTCACAGATTTGTAGTTTTTGTATAATTGGCTTTAGATGCGACCCTAATGTACAAGTTGAGCAGTTATTGTCATTTTGTTCCCACGCTGAAATTTTCTTAATATGACATGGATTTGCAGAAAACTTTGCTCAAATGTACGCAAAAACAAGTGCTATCTGCTGGTATAAACCAATCTTCTCACATATTTGTAGTATTTGTATAATTGCCTTTAGATGCGACCCTAATGTACAAGTTGAGCAGTTATTGTCATTTTGTTCCCACGCTGAAATTTTCTTAATATGACATGGATTTGCAGAAAACTTTGCTCAAATGTACACAAAAACAAGTGCTATCTGCTTATGTAAACTAATCTTCTCATAGTTTTTTAGTTTTTGTATAATTGCCTTTAGATGCGACCCTAATGTACAAGTTGAGCAGTTATTGTCATTTTGTTCCCACGCTGAAATTTTCTTAATATGACATGGATTTGCAGAAAACTTTGCTCAAATGTATACAAAAACAAGTGCTATCTGCTGGTATAAACAAATCTTCTCACAGATTTGTAGTTTTTTTAAAATTGGCTTTAGATGCGACCCTAATGTACAAGTTGAGCAGTTATAGTCATTTAGTTCCCACGCTGAAATTTTTTTAATATGACATGGATTTGCAGAAAACTTTGCTCAAATGTACAGAAAAACAAGTGCTATCTGCTGGTATAAACCAATCTTCTCACAGATTTGTAGTTTTTGTATAATTGGCTTTAGATGCGACCCATATGTACAAGTTGAGCAGTAATTGTCATTTTGTTCCTACAATGAAATTTTCTTAATATGACATGGATTTGCTAAAAACTTTGCTCAAATGTATACAGAAACAAGTGCTATCTGATGGTATAAACCAATCTTCTCACAGATTTGTAGTTTTTTTAAAATTGGCTTTACATGCGACCCTAATGTACAAGTTGAGCAGTTATTGTCATTTTGTTCCCACGATTAAATTTTCTTAATATGACATGGATTTGCAGAAAACTTTGCTCAAATGTACACAAAAACAAGTGCTATCTGCTGGTATAAACCAATATTCTCACAAATCTGTAGTTTTTGTATAATTGGCTTTAGATGCGACCCATATGTACAAGTTGAGCAGTTATTGTCATTTTGTTCCCACGATAAAATTTTCTTAATATGACATGGATTTGCTAAAAACTTTGCTCAAATGTATACAAAAACATGTGCTATCTGCTGGTATAAACCAATCTTCTCACAGATTTGTAGTTTTTGTAAAATTGGCTTTAGATGCGACCCTAATGTACAAGTTGAGCAGTTATTGTCATTTTGTTCCCACGCTGAAATTGTTTTAATATGACATGGATTTGCAGAAAACTTTGCTCAAATGTACACAAAAACAAGTGCTATCTGCTGGTATAAACCAATATTTTCAAAAATCTGTAGTTTTTGTATAATTGACTTTAGATGTGACCCATATGTACAAATTGAACAGTTATTGTCATTTTGTTCCTACAATGAAATTTTCTTAATATGACATGGATTTGCAGAAAACTTTGCTCAAATGTACAAAAAAAACAAGTGCTATCTGCTGGTATAAACCAATATTCTCACAAATCTGTAGTTTTTGTATAATTGGCTTTAGATGCGACCCATATGTACAAGTTGAGCAGTTATTGTCATTTTGTTCCCACGCTGAATTTTTTTTATTTATGACATGGATTTGCAGAAAACTTTGCTCAAATGTACGCAAAAACAAGTGCTATCTGCTGGTATAAACCAATCTTCTCACAAGTTTTTAGTTTTTGTATAATTGGCTTTAGATGCGACCCATATGTACAAGTTGAGCAGTTATTGTCATTTTGTTCCTACAATGAAATTTTCTTATAATGACATGGATTTGCAGAAAACTTTGCTCAAATGTACAAAAATACAAGTGCTATCTGCTGGTATAAACCAATATTCTCATAGATTTGTAGTTTTTGTATAATTGGCTTTAGATGCGACCCTAATGTACAAGTTGAGCAGTTATTGTCATTTTGTTCCCATGCTGAAATTTTTTTAATATGACATGGATTTGCAGAAAACTTTGCTCAAATGTATACAAAAACAAGTGCTATCTGCTGGTATAAACCAATCTTCTCATAGATTTGTAGTTTTTGTATAATTGGCTTTAGATGCGACCCTAATGTACAAGTTGAGCAGTTATTGTCATTTTGTTCCCACGATTAAATTTTCTTAATATGACATGGATTTGCTAAAAACTTTGCTCAAATGTATACAAAAACATGTGCTATCTGCTGGTATAAACCAATCTTCTCACAGATTTGTAGTTTTTGTAAAATTGGCTTTAGATGCGACCCTAATGTACAAGTTGAGCAGTTATTGTCATTTTGTTCCCACGCTGAATTTTTTTTAATATGACATGGATTTTCAGAAAACTTTGCTCAAATGTACGCAAAAACAAGTGCTATCTGCTGGTATAAACCAATCTTCTCACAAATCTGTAGTTTTTGTATAATTGGCTTTAGATGCGACCCATATGTACAAGTTGAGCAGTTATTGTCATTTTGTTCCTACAATGAAATTTTCTTATAATGACATGGATTTGCAGAAAACTTTGCTCAAATGTACAAAAATACAAGTGCTATCTGCTGGTATAAACCAATATTCTCACAAATCTGTAGTTTTTGTATAATTGGCTTTAGATGCGACCCATATGTACAAGTTGAGCAGTTATTGTCATTTTGTTCCCACGCTGAAATTTTCTTAATATGACATGGATTTGCAGAAAACTTTGCTCAAATGTACACAAAAACAAGTGCTATCTGCTGGTATAAACCAATCTTCTCATAGATTTGTAGTTTTTGTATAATTGGCTTTAGATGCGACCCTAATGTACAAGTTGAGCAGTTATTGTCATTTAGTTCCTACGATGAAATTTTCTTAATATGACATGGATTTGCAGAAAACGTTGCTCAAATGTACACAAAAACAAGTGCTATCTGCTGTTATCAACCAATCTTCTCACAGATTTGTAGTTTTTGTATAATTGGCTTTAGATGCGACCCTAATGTACAAGTTGAGCAGTTATTGTCATTTAGTTCCTACGCTGAAATTTTTTTAATATGACATGGATTTGCAGAAAACTTTGCTCAAATGTACAGAAAAACAAGTGCTATCTGCTGGTATAAACCAATATTTTCACAAATCTGTATAATTGGCTTTAGATGCGACCTATATGTACAAATTGAACAGTTATTGTCATTTTGTTCCCACGATGAAATTTTCTTAATATGACATGGATTTGCAGAAAACTTTGCTCAAATGTACGCAAAAACAAGTGCTATCTGCTGGTATAAACCAGTCTTCTCACAGATTTGTAGTTTTTGTATAATTGGTTTTAGATGCGACCCTAATGTACTAGTTGAGCAGTTATTGTCATTTAGTACCTACGATGAAATTTTCTTAACATGACATGGATTTGCAGAAAACTTTGCTCAAATGTACGCAAAAACAAGTGCTATCTGCTGGTATAAACCAATCTTCTCACAAGTTTTTAGTTTTTGTAAAATTGGCTTTAGATGCGACCCATATGTACAAGTTGAGCAGTTATTGTCATTTTGTTCCTACAATGAAATTTTCTTAATATGACATGGATTTGCAGAAAACTTTTCTCAAATGTACAAAAAAAACAAGTGCTATCTGCTGGTATAAACCAATATTCTCACAAATCTGTAGTTTTTGTATAATTGGCTTTAGATGCGACCCATATGTACAAGTTGAGCAGTTATTGTCATTTTGTTCCCACGCTGAAATTTTTTTATTTATGACATGGATTTGCAGAAAACTTTGCTCAAATGTACGCAAAAACAAGTGCTATCTGCTGGTATAAACCAATCTTCTCACAAGTTTTTAGTTTTTGTATAATTGGCTTTAGATGCGACCCATATGTACAAGTTGAGCAGTTATTGTCATTTTGTTCCTACAATGAAATTTTCTTATAATGACATGGATTTGCAGAAAACTTTGCTCAAATGTACAAAAAAACAAGTGCTATCTGCTGGTATAAACCAATATTCTCACAAATCTGTAGTTTTTGTATAATTGGCTTTAGATGCGACCCATATGTACAAGTTGAGCAGTTATTGTCATTTTGTTCCCACGCTGAAATTTTTTTAATATGACATGGATTTGCAGAAAACTTTGCTCAAATGTACAGAAAAACAAGTGCTATCTGCTGGTATAAACCAATATTCTCACAAATCTGTAGTTTTTGTATAATTGGCTTTAGATGCGACCCTAATGTACAAATTAAACAGTTATTGTCATTTTGTTACCACGATGAAATTTTCTTAATATGACATGGATTTGCAGAAAACTTTGCTCAAATGTACACAAAAACAAGTGCTATCTGCTGGTATAAACCAATCTTCTCATAGATTTGTAGTTTTTGTATAATTGGCTTTAGATGCGACCCTAATGTACAAGTTGAGCAGTTATTGTCATTTAGTTCCTACGATGAAATTTTCTTAATATGACATGGATTTGCAGAAAACGTTGCTCAAATGTACACAAAAACAAGTGCTATCTGCTGTTATCAACCAATCTTCTCACAGATTTGTAGTTTTTGTATAATTGGCTTTAGATGCGACCCTAATGTACAAGTTGAGCAGTTATTGTCATTTAGTTCCTACGCTGAAATTTTTTTAATATGACATGGATTTGCAGAAAACTTTGCTCAAATGTACAGAAAAACAAGTGCTATCTGCTGGTATAAACCAATATTTTCACAAATCTGTATAATTGGCTTTAGATGCGACCTATATGTACAAATTGAACAGTTATTGTCATTTTGTTCCCACGCTGAAATTTTCTTAATATGACATGGATTTGCAGAAAACTTTGCTCAAATGTACGCAAAAACAAGTGCTATCTGCTGGTATAAACCAGTCTTCTCACAGATTTGTAGTTTTTGTATAATTGGTTTTAGATGCGACCCTAATGTACTAGTTGAGCAGTTATTGTCATTTAGTACCTACGATGAAATTTTCTTAACATGACATGGATTTGCAGAAAACTTTGCTCAAATGTACGCAAAAACAAGTGCTATCTGCTGGTATAAACCAATCTTCTCACAAGTTTTTAGTTTTTGTAAAATTGGCTTTAGATGCGACCCATATGTACAAGTTGAGCAGTTATTGTCATTTTGTTCCTACAATGAAATTTTCTTAATATGACATGGATTTGCAGAAAACTTTTCTCAAATGTACAAAAAAAACAAGTGCTATCTGCTGGTATAAACCAATATTCTCACAAATCTGTAGTTTTTGTATAATTGGCTTTAGATGCGACCCATATGTACAAGTTGAGCAGTTATTGTCATTTTGTTCCCACGCTGAAATTTTTTTATTTATGACATGGATTTGCAGAAAACTTTGCTCAAATGTACGCAAAAACAAGTGCTATCTGCTGGTATAAACCAATCTTCTCACAAGTTTTTAGTTTTTGTATAATTGGCTTTAGATGCGACCCATATGTACAAGTTGAGCAGTTATTGTCATTTTGTTCCTACAATGAAATTTTCTTATAATGACATGGATTTGCAGAAAACTTTGCTCAAATGTACAAAAAAACAAGTGCTATCTGCTGGTATAAACCAATATTCTCACAAATCTGTAGTTTTTGTATAATTGGCTTTAGATGCGACCCATATGTACAAGTTGAGCAGTTATTGTCATTTTGTTCCCACGCTGAAATTTTTTTAATATGACATGGATTTGCAGAAAACTTTGCTCAAATGTACAAAAAAACAAGTGCTATCTGCTGGTATAAACCAATATTCTCACAAATCTGTAGTTTTTGTATAATTGGCTTTAGATGCGACCCTAATGTACAAATTAAACAGTTATTGTCATTTTGTTACCACGATGAAATTTTCTTAATATGACATGGATTTGCAGAAAACTTTGCTCAAATGTACACAAAAACAAGTGCTATCTGCTGGTATAAACCAATCTTCTCACAGATTTGTAGTTTTTGTATAATTGGCTTTAGATGCGACCCTAATGTACAAGTTGAGCAGTTATTGTCATTTAGTTCCTACGATGAAATTTTCTTAATATGACATGGATTTGCAGAAAACTTTGCTCAAATGTACACAAAAACAAGTGCTATCTGCTGTTATCAACCAATCTTCTCACAGATTTGTAGTTTTTGTATAATTGGCTTTAGATGCGACCCTAATGTACAAGTTGAGCAGTTATTGTCATTTTGTTCCCACGATGAAATTTTCTTAATATGACATGGATTTGCAGAAAACTTTGCTCAAATGTACGCAAAAACAAGTGCTATCTGCTGGTATAAACCAATCTTCTCACATATTTGTAGTATTTGTATAATTGCCTTTAGATGCGACCCTAATGTACAAGTTGAGCAGTTATTGTCATTTTGTTCCCACGCTGAAATTTTCTTAATATGACATGGATTTGCAGAAAACTTTGCTCAAATGTACACAAAAACAAGTGCTATCTGCTTATGTAAACTAATCTTCTCATAGTTTTTTAGTTTTTGTATAATTGGCTTTAGATGCGACCCTAATGTACAAGTTGAGCAGTTATTGTCATTTAGTTCGCACGCTGAAATTTTCTTAATATGACATGGATTTGCAGAAAACTTCGCTCAAATGTATACAAAAACAAGTGCAATCTGCTGGTATAAACAAATCTTCTCACAGATTTGTAGTTTTTTTAAAATTGGCTTTAGATGCGACCCTAATGTACAAGTTGAGCAGTTATAGTCATTTAGTTCCCACGCTGAAATTTTTTTAATATGACATGGATTTGCAGAAAACTTTGCTCAAATGTACAGAAAAACAAGTGCTATCTGCTGGTATAAACCAATCTTCTCACAGATTTGTAGTTTTTGTATAATTGGCTTTAGATGCGACCCATATGTACAAGTTGAGCAGTAATTGTCATTTTGTTCCTACAATGAAATTTTCTTAATATGACATGGATTTGCTAAAAACTTTGCTCAAATGTATACAAAAACAAGTGCTATCTGATGGTATAAACCAATCTTCTCACAGATTTGTAGTTTTTTTAAAATTGGCTTTACATGCGACCCTAATGTACAAGTTGAGCAGTTATTGTCATTTTGTTCCCACGATTAAATTTTCTTAATATGACATGGATTTGCAGAAAACTTTGCTCAAATGTACACAAAAACAAGTGCTATCTGCTGGTATAAACCAATATTCTCACAAATCTGTAGTTTTTGTATAATTGGCTTTAGATGCGACCCATATGTACAAATTGAGCAGTTATTGTCATTTTGTTCCCACGATAAAATTTTCTTAATATGACATGGATTTGCTAAAAACTTTGCTCAAATGTATACAAAAACATGTGCTATCTGCTGGTATAAACCAATCTTCTCACAGATTTGTAGTTTTTGTAAAATTGGCTTTTGATGCGACCCTAATGTACAAGTTGAGCAGTAATTGTCATTTTGTTCCCACGCTGAAATTTTTTCAATATGACATGGATTTGCAGAAAACTTTGCTCAAATGTACACAAAAACAAGTGCTATCTGCTGGTATAAACCAATATTTTCAAAAATCTGTAGTTTTTGTATAATTGACTTTAGATGTGACCCATATGTACAAATTGAACAGTTATTGTCATTTTGTTCCTACAATGAAATTTTCTTAATATGACATGGATTTGCAGAAAACTTTGCTCAAATGTACAAAAAAAACAAGTGCTATCTGCTGGTATAAACCAATATTCTCACAAATCTGTAGTTTTTGTATAATTGGCTTTAGATGCGACCCATATGTACAAGTTGAGCAGTTATTGTCATTTTGTTCCCACGCTGAAATTTTTTTATTTATGACATGGATTTGCAGAAAACTTTGCTCAAATGTACGCAAAAACAAGTGCTATCTGCTGGTATAAACCAGTCTTCTCACAGATTTGTAGTTTTTGTATAATTGGTTTTAGATGCGACCCTAATGTACTAGTTGAGCAGTTATTGTCATTTAGTACCTACGATGAAATTTTCTTAACATGACATGGATTTGCAGAAAACTTTGCTCAAATGTACGCAAAAACAAGTGCTATCTGCTGGTATAAACCAATCTTCTCACAAGTTTTTAGTTTTTGTAAAATTGGCTTTAGATGCGACCCATATGTACAAGTTGAGCAGTTATTGTCATTTTGTTCCTACAATGAAATTTTCTTAATATGACATGGATTTGCAGAAAACTTTTCTCAAATGTACAAAAAAAACAAGTGCTATCTGCTGGTATAAACCAATATTCTCACAAATCTGTAGTTTTTGTATAATTGGCTTTAGATGCGACCCATATGTACAAGTTGAGCAGTTATTGTCATTTTGTTCCCACGCTGAAATTTTTTTATTTATGACATGGATTTGCAGAAAACTTTGCTCAAATGTACGCAAAAACAAGTGCTATCTGCTGGTATAAACCAATCTTCTCACAAGTTTTTAGTTTTTGTATAATTGGCTTTAGATGCGACCCATATGTACAAGTTGAGCAGTTATTGTCATTTTGTTCCTACAATGAAATTTTCTTATAATGACATGGATTTGCAGAAAACTTTGCTCAAATGTACAAAAAAACAAGTGCTATCTGCTGGTATAAACCAATATTCTCACAAATCTGTAGTTTTTGTATAATTGGCTTTAGATGCGACCCATATGTACAAGTTGAGCAGTTATTGTCATTTTGTTCCTACGCTGAAATTTTTTTAATATGACATGGATTTGCAGAAAACTTTGCTCAAATGTACAAAAAAACAAGTGCTATCTGCTGGTATAAACCAATATTCTCACAAATCTGTAGTTTTTGTATAATTGGCTTTAGATGCGACCCTAATGTACAAATTAAACAGTTATTGTCATTTTGTTACCACGATGAAATTTTCTTAATATGACATGGATTTGCAGAAAACTTTGCTCAAATGTACACAAAAACAAGTGCTATCTGCTGGTATAAACCAATCTTCTCACAGATTTGTAGTTTTTGTATAATTGGCTTTAGATGCGACCCTAATGTACAAGTTGAGCAGTTATTGTCATTTAGTTCCTACGATGAAATTTTCTTAATATGACATGGATTTGCAGAAAACTTTGCTCAAATGTACACAAAAACAAGTGCTATCTGCTGTTATCAACCAATCTTCTCACAGATTTGTAGTTTTTGTATAATTGGCTTTAGATGCGACCCTAATGTACAAGTTGAGCAGTTATTGTCATTTTGTTCCCACGCTGAAATTTTCTTAATATGACATGGATTTGCAGAAAACTTTGCTCAAATGTACGCAAAAACAAGTGCTATCTGCTGGTATAAACCAATCTTCTCACATATTTGTAGTATTTGTATAATTGGCTTTAGATGCGACCCTAATGTACAAGTTGAGCAGTTATTGTCATTTTGTTCCCACGCTGAAATTTTCTTAATATGACATGGATTTGCAGAAAACTTTGCTCAAATGTACACAAAAACAAGTGCTATCTGCTTATGTAAACTAATCTTCTCATAGTTTTTTAGTTTTTGTATAATTGGCTTTAGATGCGACCCTAATGTACAAGTTGAGCAGTTATTGTCATTTTGTTCCCACGCTGAAATTTTCTTAATATGACATGGATTTGCAGAAAACTTTGCTCAAATGTATACAAAAACAAGTGCTATCTGCTGGTATAAACAAATCTTCTCACAGATTTGTAGTTTTTTTAAAATTGGCTTTAGATGCGACCCTAATGTACAAGTTGAGCAGTTATAGTCATTTAGTTCCCACGCTGAAATTTTTTTAATATGACATGGATTTGCAGAAAACTTTGCTCAAATGTACAGAAAAACAAGTGCTATCTGCTGGTATAAACCAATCTTCTCACAGATTTGTAGTTTTTGTATAATTGGCTTTAGATGCGACCCATATGTACAAGTTGAGCAGTAATTGTCATTTTGTTCCTACAATGAAATTTTCTTAATATGACATGGATTTGCTAAAAACTTTGCTCAAATGTATACAAAAACAAGTGCTATCTGATGGTATAAACCAATCTTCTCACAGATTTGTAGTTTTTTTAAAATTGGCTTTACATGCGACCCTAATGTACAAGTTGAGCAGTTATTGTCATTTTGTTCCCACGATTAAATTTTCTTAATATGACATGGATTTGCAGAAAACTTTGCTCAAATGTACACAAAAACAAGTGCTATCTGCTGGTATAAACCAATATTCTCACAAATCTGTAGTTTTTGTATAATTGGCTTTAGATGCGACCCATATGTACAAGTTGAGCAGTTATTGTCATTTTGTTCCCACGATAAAATTTTCTTAATATGACATGGATTTGCTAAAAACTTTGCTCAAATGTATACAAAAACAAGTGCTATCTGCTGGTATAAACCAATCTTCTCACAGATTTGTAGTTTTTGTAAAATTGGCTTTAGATGCGACCCTAATGTACAAGTTGAGCAGTTATTGTCATTTTGTTCCCACGCTGAAATTTTTTTAATATGACATGGATTTGCAGAAAACTTTGCTCAAATGTACACAAAAACAAGTGCTATCTGCTGGTATAAACCAATATTTTCAAAAATCTGTAGTTTTTGTATAATTGACTTTAGATGTGACCCATATGTACAAATTGAACAGTTATTGTCATTTTGTTCCTACAATGAAATTTTCTTAATATGACATGGATTTGCAGAAAACTTTGCTCAAATGTACAAAAAAAACAAGTGCTATCTGCTGGTATAAACCAATATTCTCACAAATCTGTAGTTTTTGTATAATTGGCTTTAGATGCGACCCATATGTACAAGTTGAGCAGTTATTGTCATTTTGTTCCCACGCTGAAATTTTTTTATTTATGACATGGATTTGCAGAAAACTTTGCTCAAATGTACGCAAAAACAAGTGCTATCTGCTGGTATAAACCAATCTTCTCACAAGTTTTTAGTTTTTGTATAATTGGCTTTAGATGCGACCCATATGTACAAGTTGAGCAGTTATTGTCATTTTGTTCCTACAATGAAATTTTCTTATAATGACATGGATTTGCAGAAAACTTTGCTCAAATGTACAAAAATACAAGTGCTATCTGCTGGTATAAACCAATATTCTCACAAATCTGTAGTTTTTGTATAATTGGCTTTAGATGCGACCCATATGTACAAGTTGAGCAGTTATTGTCATTTTGTTCCCACGCTGAAATTTTCTTAATATGACATGGATTTGCAGAAAACTTTGCTCAAATGTACACAAAAACAAGTGCTATCTGCTGGTATAAACCAATCTTCTCATAGATTTGTAGTTTTTGTATAATTGGCTTTAGATGCGACCCTAATGTACAAGTTGAGCAGTTATTGTCATTTAGTTCCTACGATGAAATTTTTTTAATATGACATGGATTTGCAGAAAACTTTGCTCAAATGTACAAAAAAACAAGTGCTATCTGCTGGTATAAACCAATATTCTCACAAATCTGTAGTTTTTGTATAATTGGCTTTAGATGCGACCCTAATGTACAAATTAAACAGTTATTGTCATTTTGTTCCCACGATGAAATTTTCTTAATATGACATGGATTTGCAGAAAACTTTGCTCAAATGTACACAAAAACAAGTGCTATCTGCTGGTATAAACCAATCTTCTCACAGATTTGTAGTTTTTGTATAATTGGCTTTAGATGCGACCCTAATGTACAAGTTGAGCAGTTATTGTCATTTAGTTCCTACGATGAAATTTTCTTAATATGACATGGATTTGCAGAAAACTTTGCTCAAATGTACACAAAAACAAGTGCTATCTGCTGTTATCAACCAATCTTCTCACAGATTTGTAGTTTTTGTATAATTGGCTTTAGATGCGACCCTAATGTACAAGTTGAGCAGTTATTGTCATTTTGTTCCCACGCTGAAATTTTCTTAATATGACATGGATTTGCAGAAAACTTTGCTCAAATGTACGCAAAAACAAGTGCTATCTGCTGGTATAAACCAATCTTCTCACATATTTGTAGTATTTGTATAATTGGCTTTAGATGCGACCCTAATGTACAAGTTGAGCAGTTATTGTCATTTTGTTCCCACGCTGAAATTTTCTTAATATGACATGGATTTGCAGAAAACTTTGCTCAAATGTACACAAAAACAAGTGCTATCTGCTTATGTAAACTAATCTTCTCATAGTTTTTTAGTTTTTGTATAATTGCCTTTAGATGCGACCCTAATGTACAAGTTGAGCAGTTATTGTCATTTTGTTCCCACGCTGAAATTTTCTTAATATGACATGGATTTGCAGAAAACTTTGCTCAAATGTATACAAAAACAAGTGCTATCTGCTGGTATAAACAAATCTTCTCACAGATTTGTAGTTTTTTTAAAATTGGCTTTAGATGCGACCCTAATGTACAAGTTGAGCAGTTATAGTCATTTAGTTCCCACGCTGAAATTTTTTTAATATGACATGGATTTGCAGAAAACTTTGCTCAAATGTACAGAAAAACAAGTGCTATCTGCTGGTATAAACCAATCTTCTCACAGATTTGTAGTTTTTGTATAATTGGCTTTAGATGCGACCCATATGTACAAGTTGAGCAGTAATTGTCATTTTGTTCCTACAATGAAATTTTCTTAATATGACATGGATTTGCTAAAAACTTTGCTCAAATGTATACAAAAACAAGTGCTATCTGATGGTATAAACCAATCTTCTCACAGATTTGTAGTTTTTTTAAAATTGGCTTTAGATGCGACCCTAATGTACAAGTTGAGCAGTTATTGTCATTTTGTTCCCACGATGAAATTTTCTTAATATGACATGGATTTGCAGAAAACTTTGCTCAAATGTACACAAAAACAAGTGCTATCTGCTGGTATAAACCAATATTCTCACAAATCTGTAGTTTTTGTATAATTGGCTTTAGATGCGACCCATATGTACAAGTTGAGCAGTTATTGTCATTTTGTTCCCACGATAAAATTTTCTTAATATGACATGGATTTGCTAAAAACTTTGCTCAAATGTATACAAAAACATGTGCTATCTGCTGGTATAAACCAATCTTCTCACAGATTTGTAGTTTTTGTATAATTGGCTTTAAATGCGACCCTAATGTACAAGTTGAGCAGTTATTGTCATTTTGTTCCCACGCTGAATTTTTTTTAATATGACATGGATTTGCAGAAAACTTTGCTCAAATGTACAGAAAAACAAGGGCTATCTGCTGGTATAAACCAATATTTTCACAAATCTGTAGTTTTTGTATAATTGGCTTTAGATGCGACCCACATGTACAAATTGAACAGTTATTGTCATTTTGTTCCCACGATGAAATTTTCTTAATATGACATGGATTTGCAGAAAACTTTGCTCAAATGTACGCAAAAACAAGTGCTATCTGCTGGTATAAACCAATCTTTTCACAAGTTTTTAGTTTTTGTATAATTGGCTTTAGATGCGACCCATATGTACAAGTTGAGCAGTTATTGTCATTTTGTTCCCACGATGAAATTTTCTTAATATGACATGGATTTGCAGAAAACTTTGCTCACATGTATACAAAAACAAGTGCTATCTGCTGGTATAAACCAATCTTTTCACAAGTTTTTAGTTTTTGTATAATTGGCTTTAGATGCGACCCATATGTACAAGTTGAGCAGTTATTGTCATTTTGTTCCCACGATGAAATTTTCTTAATATGACATAGATTTGCAGAAAACTTTGCTCAAATGTACACAAAAACAAGTGCTATCTGCTGGTATAAACCAATCTTCTCACAGATTTGTAGTTTTTGTATAATTGGCTTTAAATGCGACCCTAATGTACAAGTTGAGCAGTTATTGTCATTTTGTTCCAACGCTGAATTTTTTTTAATATGACATGGATTTGCAGAAAACTTTGCTCAAATGTACAGAAAAACAAGTGCTATCTGCTGGTATAAACCAATATTTTCACAAATCTGTAGTTTTTGTATAATTGGCTTTAGATGCGACCCACATGTACAAATTGAACAGTTATTGTCATTTTGTTACCACGATGAAATTTTCTTAATATGACATGGATTTGCAGAAAACTTTGCTCAAATGTACGCAAAAACAAGTGCTATATGCTGGTATAAACCAATCTTTTCACAAGTTTTTAGTTTTTGTATAATTGGCTTTAGATGCGACCCATATGTACAAGTTGAGCAGTTATTGTCATTTTGTTCCCACGATGAAATTTTCTTAATATGACATGGATTTGCAGAAAACTTTGCTCAAATGTATACAAAAACAAGTGCTATCTGCTGGTATAAACCAATCTTTTCACAAGTTTTTAGTTTTTGTATAATTGGCTTTAGATGCGACCAATATGTACAAGTTGAGCAGTTATTGTCATTTTGTTCCCACGATGAAATTTTCTTAATATGACATGGATTTGCAGAAAACTTTGCTCAAATGTACAGAAAAACAAGTGCTATCTGCTGGTATAAACCAATCTTCTCACAGATTTGTAGTTTTTGTATAATTGGCTTTAGATGCAACCCTAATGTACAAGTTGAGCAGTTATTGTCATTTAGTTCCTACGCTGAATTTTCTTAATATGACATGGATTTGCAGAAAATTTTGCTCAAACGTACACAAAAACAAGTGCTATCTACTGTTATCAACCAATCTTCTCACAGATTTGTAGTTTTTGTATAATTGGCTTTAGATGCGACCCTAATGTACAAGTTGAGCAGTTATTGTCATTTTGTTCCCACGCTGAAATTGTCTTAATATGACATGGATTTGCAGAAAACTTTGCTCAAATGTACAGAAAAACAAGTGCTATCTGCTGGTATAAACCAATCTTCTCACAGATTTGTAGTTTTTGTATAATTGGCTTTAGATGCGACCCTAATGTACAAGTTGAGCAGTTATTGTCATTTTGTTCCCACGCTGAAATGTTCTTAATATGACATGGATTTGCAGAAAACTTTGCTCAAATGTATACAAAAACAAGTGCTATCTGCTGGTATAAACCAATCTTCTCACAGATTTGTAGTTTTTGTATAACTGACTTAAGATGCGACCCATATGTACAAGTTGAGCAGTTATTGGCATTTAGTTCCCTTGATGAAATTTTCTTAATATGACATGGATTTGCTGAAAAGTTTGCTCAAACGTATACAAAAACAAGTGCTATCTGCTGTTATCAACCAATCTTCTCACAGATTTGAAGTTTTTGTATAATTGGCTTTAGATGCGACCCTAATGTACAAGTTGAGCAGTTATTGTCATTTTGTTCCCACGATGAAATTTTCTTAATATGATATGAATTTGCAGAAAACTTTGCTCAATCGAAGACAAAAACAATTGCTATCTGCTGGTATAAACCAATCTTCTCACAGATTTGTAGTTTTTGTATAATTGGCTTTAGATGCAACCCTAATGTACAAGTTGAGCAGTTATTGTCATTTAGTTCCTACGCTGAATTTTCTTAATATGACATGGATTTGCAGAAAATTTTGCTCAAACGTTCACAAAAACAAGTGCTATCTACTGTTATCAACCAATCTTCTCACAGATTTGTAGTTTTTGTATAATTGGCTTTAGATGCGACCCTAATGTACAAGTTGAGCAGTTATTGTCATTTTGTTCCCACGCTGAAATTGTCTTAATATGACATGGATTTGCAGAAAACTTTGCTCAAATGTACAGAAAAACAAGTGCTATCTGCTGGTATAAACCAATCTTCTCACAGATTTTTAGTTTTTGTATAATTGGCTTTAGATGCGACCCTAATGTACAAGTTGAGCAGTTATTGTCATTTTGTTCCCACGCTGAAATTTTCTTAATATGACATGGATTTGCAGAAAACTTTGCTCAAATGTATACAAAAACAAGTGCTATCTGCTGGTATAAACCAATCTTCTCACAGATTTGTAGTTTTTGTATAACTGACTTAAGATGCGACCCATATGTACAAGTTGAGCAGTTATTGGCATTTAGTTCCCTTGATGAAATTTTCTTAATATGACATGGATTTGCTGAAAAGTTTGCTCAAACGTATACAAAAACAAGTGCTATCTGCTGTTATCAACCAATCTTCTCACAGATTTGAAGTTTTTGTATAATTGGCTTTAGATGCAACCCTAATGTACAAGTTGAGCAGTTATTGTCATTTTGTTCCCACGATGAAATTTTCTTAATATGATATGAATTTGCAGAAAACTTTGCTCAATCGTAGACAAAAACAAGTGCTATCTGCTGGTATAAACCAATCTTCTCACAGATTTGTAGTTTTTGTATAATTGGCTTTAGATGCGACCCTAATGTACAAGTTGAGCAGTTATTGTCATTTTGTTCCCACGCTGAAATTTTTTTTAATATGACATGGATTTGCAGAAAACTTTGCTCAAATGTACAGAAAAACAAGTGCTATCTGCTGGTATAAACCAATCTTCTCACAGATTTGTAGTTTTTGTATAATTGGCTTTAGATGCGACCCATATGTACAAATTGAACAGTTATTGTCATTTTGTTCCCACGATGAAATTTTCTTAATATGACATGGATTTGCAGAAAAGTTTGCTCAAATGTACACAAAAACAAGTGCTATCTGCTGGTATAAACCAATCTTCTCACAGATTTGTAGTTTTTGTATAATTGGCTTTAGATGCGACCCTAATGTACAAGTTGAGCAGTTATTGTCATTTTGTTCCCACGCTGAAATTGTCTTAATATGACATGGATTTGCAGAAAACTTTGCTCAAATGTACAGAAAAACAAGTGCTATCTGCTGGTATAAACCAATCTTCTCACAGATTTGTAGTTTTTGTATAATTGGCTTTAGATGCAACCCTAATGTACAAGTTGAGCAGTTATTGTCATTTAGTTCCTACGCTGAATTTTCTTAATATGACATGGATTTGCAGAAAATTTTGCTCAAACGTTCACAAAAACAAGTGCTATCTACTGTTATCAACCAATCTTCTCACAGATTTGTAGTTTTTGTATAATTGGCTTTAGATGCGACCCTAATGTACAAGTTGAGCAGTTATTGTCATTTTGTTCCCACGCTGAAATTGTCTTAATATGACATGGATTTGCAGAAAACTTTGCTCAAATGTACACAAAAACAAGTGCTATCTGCTGGTATAAACCAATCTTCTCACAGATTTGTAGTTTTTGTATAATTGGCTTTAGATGCGACCCTAATGTACAAGTTGAGCAGTTATTGTCATTTTGTTCCCACGCTGAAATTTTCTTAATATGACATGGATTTGCAGAAAACTTTGCTCAAATGTATACAAAAACAAGTGCTATCTGCTGGTATAAACCAATCTTCTCACAGATTTGTAGTTTTTGTATAACTGACTTAAGATGCGACCCATATGTACAAGTTGAGCAGTTATTGGCATTTAGTTCCCTTGATGAAATTTTCTTAATATGACATGGATTTGCTGAAAAGTTTGCTCAAACGTATACAAAAACAAGTGCTATCTGCTGTTATCAACCAATCTTCTCACAGATTTGAAGTTTTTGTATAATTGGCTTTAGATGCAACCCTAATGTACAAGTTGAGCAGTTATTGTCATTTTGTTCCCACGATGAAATTTTCTTAATATGATATGAATTTGCAGAAAACTTTGCTCAATCGTAGACAAAAACAAGTGCTATCTGCTGGTATAAACCAATCTTCTCACAGATTTGTAGTTTTTGTATAATTGGCTTTAGATGCGACCCTAATGTACAAGTTGAGCAGTTATTGTCATTTTGTTCCCACGCTGAAATTTTTTTTAATATGACATGGATTTGCAGAAAACTTTGCTCAAATGTACAGAAAAACAAGTGCTATCTGCTGGTATAAACAAATTTTCTCACAGATTTGTAGTTTTTGTATAATTGGCTTTAGATGCGACCCATATGTACAAATTGAACAGTTATTGTCATTTTGTTCCCACGATGAAATTTTCTTAATATGACATGGATTTGCAGAAAAGTTTGCTCAAATGTACACAAAAACAAGTGCTATCTGCTGGTATAAACCAATCTTCTCACAGATTTGTAGTTTTTGTATAATTGGCTTTTGATGCGACCCTAATGTACAAGTTGAGCAGTTATTGTCATTTTGTTCCCACGCTGAAATTGTTTTAATATGACATGGATTTGCAGAAAACTTTGCTCAAATGTACACAAAAACAAGTGCTATCTGCTGGTATAAACCAATCTTCTCACAGATTTGTAGTTTTTGTATAATTGGCTTTAGATGCGACCCTAATGTACAAGTTGAGCAGTTATTGTCATTTTGTTCCCACGCTGAAATTTTCTTAATATGACATGGATTTGCAGAAAACTTTGCTCAAATGTATACAAAAACAAGTGCTATCTGCTGGTATAAACCAATCTTCTCACAGATTTGTAGTTTTTGTATAACTGATTTTAGATGCGACCCATATGTACAAGTTGAGCAGTTATTGGCATTTAGTTCCCTTGATGAAATTTTCTTAATATGACATGGATTTGCTGAAAAGTTTGCTCAAACGTATACAAAAACAAGTGCTATCTGCTGGTATCAACCAATCTTCTCACAGATTTGAAGTTTTTGTATAATTGGCTTTAGATGCAACCCTAATGTACAAGTTGAGCAGTTATTGTCATTTTGTTCCCACGATGAAATTTTCTTAATATGATATGAATTTGCAGAAAACTTTGCTCAATCGTAGACAAAAACAAGTGCTATCTGCTGGTATAAACCAATCTTCTCACAGATTTGTAGTTTTTGTATAATTGGCTTTAGATGCGACCCTAATGTACAAGTTGAGCAGTTATTGTCATTTTGTTCCCACGCTGAAATTTTTTTAATATGACATGGATTTGCAGAAAACTTTGCTCAAATGTACAGAAAAACAAGTGCTATCTGCTGGTATAAACAAATTTTCTCACAGATTTTTAGTTTTTGTATAATTGGCTTTAGATGCGACCCTAATGTACAAATTGAACAGTTATTGTCATTTTGTTCCCACGATGAAATTTTCTTAATATGACATGGATTTGCAGAAAAGTTTGCTCAAATGTACACAAAAACAAGTGCTATCTGCTGGTATAAACCAATCTTCTCACAGATTTGTAGTTTTTGTATAATTGGCTTTAGATGCGACCCTAATGTACAAGTTGAGCAGTTATTGTCATTTTGTTCCCACGCTGAAATTTTCTTAATATGACATGGATTTGCAGAAAACTTTGCTCAAATGTACGCAAAAACAAGTGCTATCTCCTGGTATAAACCAATCTTTTCACAAGTTTTTAGTTTTTGTATAATTGGCTTTAGATGCGACCCATATGTACAAGTTGAGCAGTTATTGTCATTTTGTTCCCACGATGAAATTTTCTTAATATGACATGGATTTGCAGAAAACTTTGCTCAAATGTATACAAAAACAAGTGCTATCTGCTGGTATAAACCAATCTTTTCACAAGTTTTTAGTTTTTGTATAATTGGCTTTAGATGCGACCCATATGTACAAGTTGAGCAGTTATTGTCATTTTGTTCCCACGATGAAATTTTCTTAATATGACATGGATTTGCAGAAAACTTTGCTCAAATGTACACAAAAACAAGTGCTATCTGCTGGTATAAACCAATCTTCTCACAGATTTGTAGTTTTTGTATAATTGGCTTTAGATGCGACCCTAATGTACAAGTTGAGCAGTTATTGTCATTTTGTTCCCACGCTGAAATGTTCTTAATATGACATGGATTTGCAGAAAACTTTGCTCAAATGTATACAAAAACAAGTGCTATCTGCTGGTATAAACCAATCTTCTCACAGATTTGTAGTTTTTGTATAACTGACTTAAGATGCGACCCATATGTACAAGTTGAGCAGTTATTGGCATTTAGTTCCCTTGATGAAATTTTCTTAATATGACATGGATTTGCTGAAAAGTTTGCTCAAACGTATACAAAAACAAGTGCTATCTGCTGTTGTCAACCAATCTTCTCACAGATTTGAAGTTTTTGTATAATTGGCTTTAGATGCAACCCTAATGTACAAGTTGAGCAGTTATTGTCATTTTGTTCCCACGATGAAATTTTCTTAATATGATATGAATTTGCAGAAAACTTTGCTCAATCGTAGACAAAAACAAGTGCTATCTGCTGGTATAAACCAATCTTCTCACAGATTTGTAGTTTTTGTATAATTGGCTTTAGATGCAACCCTAATGTACAAGTTGAGCAGTTATTGTCATTTAGTTCCTACGCTGAATTTTCTTAATATGACATGGATTTGCAGAAAATTTTGCTCAAACGTTCACAAAAACAAGTGCTATCTACTGTTATCAACCAATCTTCTCACAGATTTGTAGTTTTTGTATAATTGGCTTTAGATGCGACCCTAATGTACAAGTTGAGCAGTTATTGTCATTTTGTTCCCACGCTGAAATTGTCTTAATATGACATGGATTTGCAGAAAACTTTGCTCAAATGTACAGAAAAACAAGTGCTATCTGCTGGTATAAACCAATCTTCTCACAGATTTGTAGTTTTTGTATAATTGGCTTTAGATGCGACCCTAATGTACAAGTTGAGCAGTTATTGTCATCTTGTTTCCACGCTGAAATTTTCTTAATATGACATGGATTTGCAGAAAACTTTGCTCAAATGTATACAAAAACAAGTGCTATCTGCTGGTATAAACCAATCTTCTCACAGTTTTGTAGTTTTTGTATAACTGATTTTAGATGCGACCCATATGTACAAGTTGAGCAGTTATTGGCATTTAGTTCCCTTGATGAAATTTTCTTAATATGACATGGATTTGCTGAAAAGTTTGCTCAAACGTATACAAAAACAAGTGCTATCTGCTGTTATCAACCAATCTTCTCACAGATTTGAAGTTTTTGTATAATTGGCTTTAGATGCAACCCTAATGTACAAGTTGAGCAGTTATTGTCATTTTGTTCCCACGATGAAATTTTCTTAATATGATATGAATTTGCAGAAAACTTTGCTCAATCGTAGACAAAAACAAGTGCTATCTGCTGGTATAAACCAATCTTCTCACAGATTTGTAGTTTTTGTATAATTGGCTTTAGATGCGACCCTAATGTACAAGTTGAGCAGTTATTGTCATTTTGTTCCCACGCTGAAATTTTTTTAATATGACATGGATTTGCAGAAAACTTTGCTCAAATGTACAGAAAAACAAGTGCTATCTGCTGGTATAAACAAATTTTCTCACAGATTTGTAGTTTTTGTATAATTGGCTTTAGATGCGACCCATATGTACAAATTGAACAGTTATTGTCATTTTGTTCCCACGATGAAATTTTCTTAATATGACATGGATTTGCAGAAAACTTTGCTCAAATGTACACAAAAACAAGTGCTATCTGCTGGTATAAACCAATCTTCTCACAGATTTGTAGTTTTTGTATAATTGGCTTTAGATGCGACCCTAATGTACAAGTTGAGCAGTTATTGTCATTTTGTTCCCACGCTGAAATTGTTTTAATATGACATGGATTTGCAGAAAACTTTGCTCAAATGTACAGAAAAACAAGTGCTATCTGCTGGTATAAACCAATCTTCTCACAGATTTGTAGTTTTTGTATAATTGGCTTTAGATGCGACCCTAATGTACAAGTTGAGCAGTTATTGTCATTTTGTTCCCACGATGAGATTTTCTTAATATGACATGGATTTGCAGAAAACTTTGCTCAAATGTATACAAAATCAAATGCTATCTGCTGGGGTAAACCAATCTTCTCACAGTTTTGTAGTTTTTGTATAACTGATTTTAGATGCGACCCTTATGTACAAGTTGAGCAGTTATTGTCATTTAGTTCCCTTGATGAAATTTTCTTAATATGACATGGATTTGCTGAAAAGTTTGCTCAAACGTATACAAAAACAAGTGCTATCTGCTGTTATCAACCAATCTTCTCACAGATTTGAAGTTTTTGTATAATTGGCTTTAGATGCAACCCTAATGTACAAGTTGAGCAGTTATTGTCATTTTGTTCCCACGATGAAATTTTCTTAATATGATATGAATTTGCAGAAAACTTTGCTCAATCGTAGACAAAAACAAGTGCTATCTGCTGGTATAAACCAATCTTCTCACAGATTTGTAGTTTTTGTATAATTGGCTTTAGATGCGACCCTAATGTACAAGTTGAGCAGTTATTGTCATTTTGTTCCCACGCTGAAATTTTTTTAATATGACATGGATTTGCAGAAAACTTTGCTCAAATGTACAGAAAAACAAGTGCTATCTGCTGGTATAAACAAATTTTCTCACAGATTTTTAGTTTTTGTATAATTGGCTTTAGATGCGACCCATATGTACAAATTGAACAGTTATTGTCATTTTGTTCCCACGATGAAATTTTCTTAATATGACATGGATTTGCAGAAAAGTTTGCTCAAATGTACACAAAAACAAGTGCTATCTCCTGGTATAAACCAATCTTTTCACAAGTTTTTAGTTTTTGTATAATTGGCTTTAGATGCGACCCATATGTACAAGTTGAGCAGTTATTGTCATTTTGTTCCCACGATGAAATTTTCTTAATATGACATGGATTTGCAGAAAACTTTGCTCAAATGTATACAAAAACAAGTGCTATCTGCTGGTATAAACCAATCTTTTCACAAGTTTTTAGTTTTTGTATAATTGGCTTTAGATGCGACCCATATGTACAAGTTGAGCAGTTATTGTCATTTTGTTCCCACGATGAAATTTTCTTAATATGACATGGATTTGCAGAAAACTTTGCTCAAATGTACACAAAAACAAGTGCTATCTGCTGGTATAAACCAATCTTCTCACAGATTTGTAGTTTTTGTATAATTGGCTTTAAATGCGACCCTAATGTACAAGTTGAGCAGTTATTGTCATTTTGTTCCCACACTGAATTTTTTTTAATATGACATGGATTTGCAGAAAACTTTGCTCAAATGTACAGAAAAACAAGTGCTATCTGCTGGTATAAACCAATATTTTCACAAATCTGTAGTTTTTGTATAATTGGCTTTAGATGCGACCCATATGTACAAGTTGAGCAGTTATTGTCATTTTGTTCCCACGATGACATTTTCTTAATATGACATGGATTTGCAGAAAACTTTGCTCAAATGTATACAAAAACAAGTGCTATCTGCTGGTATAAACCACTCGTCTCACAGATTTGTAGTTTTTGTATAACTGGCTTTAGATGCGACCCTAATGCACAAGTTGAGCAGTTATTGTCATTTTGTTCCCACGCTGAAATTTTTTTAATATGACATGGATTTGCAGAAAACTTTGCTCAAATGTACAGAAAAACAAGTGCTATCTGCTGGTATAAACAAATTTTCTCACAGATTTTTAGTTTTTGTATAATTGGCTTTAGATGCGACCCATATGTACAAATTGAACAGTTATTGTCATTTTGTTCCCACGATGAAATTTTCTTAATATGACATGGATTTGCAGAAAAGTTTGCTCAAATGTACGCAAAAACAAGTGCTATCTGCTGGTATAAACCAATCTTCTCACAGATTTGTAGTTTTTGTATAATTGGCTTTAGATGCGACCCTAATGTACAAGTTGAGCAGTTATTGTCATTTTGTTCCCACGCTGAAATTTTCTTAATATGACATGGATTTGCAGAAAAGTTTGCTCAAATGTATACAAAAACAAGTGCTATCTGCTGGTATAAACCAATCTTCTCACAGATTTTTAGTTTTTGTATAATTGGCTTTAGATGCGACCCTAATGTACAAGTTGAGCAGTTATAGTCATTTTGTTCCCACGCTGAAATTTTTTTAATATGACATGGATTTGCTGAAAACTTTGCTCAAATGTACAGAAAAACAAGTGCTATCTGCTGGTATAAACCAATATTTTCACAAATCTGTAGTTTTTGTATAATTGGCTTTAGATGCGACCCATATGTACAAATTGAACAGTTATTGTCATTTTGTTCCCACGCTGAAATTTTTTTAATATGACATGGATTTGCAGAAAACTTTGCTCAAATGTACAGAAAAACAAGTGCTATCTGCTGGTATAAACAAATTTTCTCACAGATTTGTAGTTTTTGTATAATTGGCTTTAGATGCGACCCATATGTACAAATTGAACAGTAATTGTCATTTTGTTCCCACGATGAAATTTTCTTAATATGACATGGATTTGCAGAAAACTTTGCTCAAATGTACGCAAAAACAAGTGCTATCTGCTGGTATAAACCAATCTTCTCACAGATTTGTAGTTTTTGTATAATTGGCTTTAGATGCGACCCTAATGTACAAGTTGAGCAGTTATTGTCATTTTGTTCACACGCTGAAATTTTCTTAATATGACATGGATTTGCAGAAAACTTTGCTCAAATGTACACAAAAACAAGTGCTATCTGCTGTTATCAACCAATCTTCTCACAGATTTGTAGTTTTTGTATAATTGGCTGAGATGCAACCCTAATGTACAAGTTGAGCAGTTATTGTCATTTAGTTCCCACGATGAAATTTTCTTAATATGACATGGATTTGCAGAAAACTTTGCTCAAATGTACACAAAAACAAGTGCTATCTGCTTATGTAAATTAATCTTCTCACAGATTTGTAGTTTTTGTATAACTGACTTAAGATGCGACCCTAATGTACAAGTTGAGCAGTTATTGTCATTTTGTACCCACGATGAAATTTTCTTAATATGACATGGATTTGCAGAAAACTTTGCTCAAATGTACACAAAAACAAGTGCTATCTGCTGGTATAAACAAATTTTCTCACAGATTTTTAGTTTTTGTATAATTGGCTATAGATGCGACCCTAATGTACAAGTTGAGCAGTTATTGTCATTTTGTTCCCACGATGAAATTTTCTTAATATGACATGGATTTGCAGAAAACTTTGCTCAAATGTACACAAAAACAAGTGCTATCTGCTGGTATAAACCAATCTTCTCACAGATTTGTAGTTTTTGTATAATTGGCTTTAGATGCGACCCTAATGTACAAGTTGAGCAGTTATTGTCATTTTGTTCACACGCTGAAATTGTTTTAATATGACATGGATTTGCAGAAAACTTTGCTCAAATGTACACAAAAACAAGTGCTATCTGCTGGTATAAACCAATATTCTCACAAATCTGTAGTTTTTGTATAATTGGCTTTAGATGCGACCCATATGTACAAGTTGATCAGTTATTGTCATTTTGTTCCCACGATGACATTTTCCTAATATGACATGGATTTGCTAAAAACTTTGCTCAAATGTACACAAAAACAAGTGCTATCTGCTGTTATCAACCAATCTTCTCACAGATTTGTAGTTTTTGTATAATTGGCTTTAGTTGCGACCCTAATGTACAAGTTGAGCAGTTATTGTCATTTTGTTCCCACGCTGAAATTTTCTTAATATGACATGGATTTGCAGAAAACTTTGCTCAAATGTACACAAAAACAAGTGCTATCTGCTGTTATCAACCAATCTTCTCACAGATTTGTAGTTTTTGTATAATTGGCTTTAGTTGCGACCCATATGTACAAGTTGAGCAGTTATTGTCATTTTGTTCCCACGCTGAAATTTTCTTAATATGACATGGATTTGCAGAAAACTTTGCTCAAATGTACACAAAAACAAGTGCTATCTGCTGGTATAAACCAATCTTCTCACAGATTTGTAGTTTTTGTATAATTGGCTTTAGATGCGACCCTAATGTACAAGTTGAGCAGTTATTGTCATTTTGTTCCCACGCTGAAATTTTCTTAATATGACATGGATTTGCAGAAAACTTTGCTCAAATGTATACAAAAACAAGTGCTATCTGCTGGTATAAACCAATCTTCTCACAGATTTGTAGTTTTTGTATAACTGACTTAAGATGCGACCCATATGTACAAGTTGAGCAGTTATTGGCATTTAGTTCCCTTGATGAAATTTTCTTAATATGACATGGATTTGCTGAAAAGTTTGCTCAAACGTATACAAAAACAAGTGCTATCTGCTGTTATCAACCAATCTTCTCACAGATTTGAAGTTTTTGTATAATTGGCTTTAGATGCAACCCTAATGTACAAGTTGAGCAGTTATTGTCATTTTGTTCCCACGATGAAATTTCTTAATATGATATGAATTTGCAGAAAACTTTGCTCAATCGTAGACAAAAACAAGTGCTATCTGCTGGTATAAACCAATCTTCTCACAGATTTGTAGTTTTTGTATAATTGGCTTTAGATGCGACCCTAATGTACAAGTTGAGCAGTTATAGTCATTTTGTTCCCACGATGAAATTTTCTTAATATGACATGGATTTTCTGAAAACTTTGCTCAAATGTACAAAAAAAAAATTGCTATCTGCTGGTATAAACCAATCTTCTCACAGATTTGTAGTTTTTGTATAATTGGCTGAGATGCAACCCTAATGTACAAGTTGAGCAGTTATTGTCATTTAGTTCCCACGATGAAATTTTCTTAATATGACATGGATTTGCAGAAAACTTTGCTCAAATGTACACAAAAACAAGTGCTATCTGCTTATGTAAATTAATCTTCTCACAGATTTGTAGTTTTTGTATAACTGACTTAAGATGCGACCCTAATGTACAAGTTGAGCAGTTATTGTCATTTTGTACCCACGATGAAATTTTCTTAATATGACATGGATTTGCAGAAAACTTTGCTCAAATGTACACAAAAACAAGTGCTATCTGCTGGTATAAACAAATTTTCTCACAGATTTTTAGTTTTTGTATAATTGGCTATAGATGCGACCCTAATGTACAAGTTGAGCAGTTATTGTCATTTTGTTCCCACGATGAAATTTTCTTAATATGACATGGATTTGCAGAAAACTTTGCTCAAATGTACACAAAAACAAGTGCTATCTGCTGGTATAAACCAATCTTCTCACAGATTTGTAGTTTTTGTATAATTGGCTTTAGATGCGACCCTAATGTACAAGTTGAGCAGTTATTGTCATTTTGTTCACACGCTGAAATTTTCTTAATATGACATGGATTTGCAGAAAACTTTGCTCAAATGTACACAAAAACAAGTGCTATCTGCTGGTATAAACCAATATTCTCACAAATCTGTAGTTTTTGTATAATTGGCTTTAGATGCGACCCATATGTACAAGTTGAGCAGTTATTGTCATTTTGTTCCCACGATGACATTTTCCTAATATGACATGGATTTGCTAAAAACTTTGCTCAAATGTACACAAAAACAAGTGCTATCTGCTGTTATCAACCAATCTTCTCACAGATTTGTAGTTTTTGTATAATTGGCTTTAGATGCGACCCTAATGTACAAGTTGAGCAGTTATTGTCATTTTGTTCCCACGCTGAAATTTTCTTAATATGACATGGATTTGCAGAAAACTTTGCTCAAATGTACACAAAAACAAGTGCTATCTGCTGTTATCAACCAATCTTCTCACAGATTTGTAGTTTTTGTATAATTGGCTTTAGTTGCGACCCATATGTACAAGTTGAGCAGTTATTGTCATTTTGTTCCCACGCTGAAATTTTCTTAATATGACATGGATTTGCAGAAAACTTTGCTCAAATGTACACAAAAACAAGTGCTATCTGCTGGTATAAACCAATCTTCTCACAGATTTGTAGTTTTTGTATAATTGGCTTTAGATGCGACCCTAATGTACAAGTTGAGCAGTTATTGTCATTTTGTTCCCACGCTGAAATTTTCTTAATATGACATGGATTTGCAGAAAACTTTGCTCAAATGTATACAAAAACAAGTGCTATCTGCTGGTATAAACCAATCTTCTCACAGATTTGTAGTTTTTGTATAACTGACTTAAGATGCGACCCATATGTACAAGTTGAGCAGTTATTGGCATTTAGTTCCCTTGATGAAATTTTCTTAATATGACATGGATTTGCTGAAAAGTTTGCTCAAACGTATACAAAAACAAGTGCTATCTGCTGTTATCAACCAATCTTCTCACAGATTTGAAGTTTTTGTATAATTGGCTTTAGATGCAACCCTAATGTACAAGTTGAGCAGTTATTGTCATTTTGTTCCCACGATGAAATTTCTTAATATGACATGAATTTGCAGAAAACTTTGCTCAATCGTAGACAAAAACAAGTGCTATCTGCTGGTATAAACCAATCTTCTCACAGATTTGTAGTTTTTGTATAATTGGCTTTAGATGCGACCCTAATGTACAAGTTGAGCAGTTATTGTCATTTTGTTCCCACGATGAAATTTTCTTAATATGACATGGATTTTCTGAAAACTTTGCTCAAATGTACAAAAAAAAAATTGCTATCTGCTGGTATAAACCAATCTTCTCACAGATTTGTAGTTTTTGTATAATTGGCTGAGATGCAACCCTAATGTACAAGTTGAGCAGTTATTGTCATTTAGTTCCCACGATGAAATTTTCTTAATATGACATGGATTTGCAGAAAACTTTGCTCAAATGTACACAAAAACAAGTGCTATCTGCTTATGTAAATTAATCTTCTCACAGATTTGTAGTTTTTGTATAACTGACTTAAGATGCGACCCTAATGTACAAGTTGAGCAGTTATTGTCATTTTGTACCCACGATGAAATTTTCTTAATATGACATGGATTTGCAGAAAACTTTGCTCCAATGTACACAAAAACAAGTGCTATCTGCTGGTATAAACAAATATTCTCACAGATTTTTAGTTTTTGTATAATTGGCTATAGATGCGACCCTAATGTACAAGTTGAGCAGTTATTGTCATTTTGTTCCCACGATGAAATTTTCTTAATATGACATGGATTTGCAGAAAACTTTGCTCAAATGTACACAAAAACAAGTGCTATCTGCTGGTATAAACCAATCTTCTCACAGATTTGTAGTTTTTGTATAATTGGCTTTAGATGCGACCCTAATGTACAAGTTGAGCAGTTATTGTCATTTTGTTCACACGATGAAATTTTCTTAATATGACATGGATTTGCAGAAAACTTTGCTCAAATGTACACAAAAACAAGTGCTATCTGCTGGTATAAACCAATATTCTCACAAATCTGTAGTTTTTGTATAATTGGCTTTAGATGCGACCCATATGTACAAGTTGAGCAGTTATTGTCATTTTGTTCCCACGATGACATTTTCTTAATATGACATGGATTTGCTAAAAACTTTGCTCAAATGTACACAAAAACAAGTGCTATCTGCTGTTATCAACCAATCTTCTCACAGATTTGTAGTTTTTGTATAATTGGCTTTAGTTGCGACCCTAATGTACAAGTTGAGCAGTTATTGTCATTTTGTTCCCACGCTGAAATTTTCTTAATATGACATGGATTTGCAGAAAACTTTGCTCAAATGTACACAAAAACAAGTGCTATCTGCTGGTATAAACCAATCTTCTCACAGATTTGTAGTTTTTGTATAATTGGCTTTAGATGCGACCCTAATGTACAAGTTGAGCAGTTATTGTCATTTTGTTCCCACGCTGAAATTTTCTTAATATGACATGGATTTGCAGAAAACTTTGCTCATATGTATACAAAAACAAGTGCTATCTGCTGGTATAAACCAATCTTCTCACAGATTTGTAGTTTTTGTATAACTGACTTAAGATGCGACCCATATGTACAAGTTGAGCAGTTATTGTCATTTTGTTCCCACGATGAAATTTTCTTAATATGATATGAATTTGCAGAAAACTTTGCTCAATCGTAGACAAAAACAAGTGCTATCTGCTGGTATAAACCAATCTTCTCACAGATTTGTAGTTTTTGTATAATTGGCTTTAGATGCGACCCTAATGTACAAGTTGAGCAGTTATAGTCATTTTGTTCCCACGATGAAATTTTCTTAATATGACATGGATTTGCTGAAAACTTTGCTCAAATGTACAAAAAAAAAATTGCTATCTGCTGGTATAAACCAATCTTCTCACAGATTTGTAGTTTTTGTATAATTGACTGAGATGCGACCCTAATGTACAAGTTGAGCAGTTATTGTCATTTAGTTCCCACGATGAAATTTTCTTAATATGACATGGATTTGCAGAAAACTTTGCTCAAATGTACACAAAAACAAGTGCTATCTGCTTATGTAAATTAATCTTCTCACAGATTTGTAGTTTTTGTATAACTGACTTAAGATGCGACCCTAATGTACAAGTTGAGCAGTTATTGTCATTTTGTACCCACGATGAAATTTTCTTAATATGACATGGATTTGCAGAAAACTTTGCTCAAATGTACACAAAAACAAGTGCTATCTGCTGGTATAAACAAATTTTCTCACAGATTTTTAGTTTTTGTATAATTGGCTATAGATGCGACCCTAATGTACAAGTTGAGCAGTTATTGTCATTTAGTTCCCACGATGAAATTTTCTTAATATGACATGGATTTGCAGAAAACTTTGCTCAAATGTACACAAAAACGAGTGCTATCTGCTGGTATAAACCAATCTTCTCACAGATTTGTAGTTTTTGTATAATTGGCTTTAGATGCGACCCTAATGTACAAGTTGAGCAGTTATTGTCATTTTGTTCACACGATGAAATTTTCTTAATATGACATGGATTTGCAGAAAACTTTGCTCAAATGTACACAAAAACAAGTGCTATCTGCTGGTATAAACCAATATTCTCACAAATCTGTAGTTTTTGTATAATTGGCTTTAGATGCGACCCATATGTACAAATTGAGCAGTTATTGTCATTTTGTTCCCACGATGACATTTTCCTAATATGACATGGATTTGCTAAAAACTTTGCTCAAATGTACACAAAAACAAGTGCTATCTGCTGTTATCAACCAATCTTCTCACAGATTTGTAGTTTTTGTATAATTGGCTTTAGATGCGACCCTAATGTACAAGTTGAGCAGTTATTGTCATTTAGTTCCCACGATGAAATTTTCTTAATATGACATGGATTTGCAGAAAACTTTGCTCAAAGGTACACAAAAACAAGTGCTATCTGCTGTTATCAACCAATCTTCTCACAGATTTGTAGTTTTTGTATAATTGGCTTTAGTTGCGACCCATATGTACAAGTTGAGCAGTTATTGTCATTTTGTTCCCACGCTGAAATTTTCTTAATATGACATGGATTTGCAGAAAACTTTGCTCAAATGTACACAAAAACAAGTGCTATCTGCTGGTATAAACCAATCTTCTCACAGATTTGTAGTTTTTGTATAATTGGCTTTAGATGCGACCCTAATGTACAAGTTGAGCAGTTATTGTCATTTTGTTCCCACGCTGAAATTTTCTTAATATGACATGGATTTGCAGAAAACTTTGCTCAAATGAATACAAAAACAAGTGCTATCTGCTGGTATAAACCAATCTTCTCACAGATTTGTAGTTTTTGTATAACTGACTTAAGATGCGACCCATATGTACAAGTTGAGCAGTTATTGGCATTTAGTTCCCTTGATGAAATTTTCTTAATATGACATGGATTTGCTGAAAAGTTTGCTCAAACGTATACAAAAACAAGTGCTATCTGCTGTTATCAACCAATCTTCTCACAGATTTGAAGTTTTTGTATAATTGGCTTTAGATGCAACCCTAATGTACAAGTTGAGCAGTTATTGTCATTTTGTTCACACGCTGAAATTTTCTTAATATGACATGGATTTGCTAAAAACTTTGCTCAAATGTACACAAAAACAAGTGCTATCTGCTGGTATAAACAAATTTTCTCACAGATTTTTAGTTTTTGTATAATTGGCTATAGATGCGACCCTAATGTACAAGTTGAGCAGTTATTGTCATTTTGTTCCCACGATGAAATTTTCTTAATATGACATGGATTTGCAGAAAACTTTGCTCAAATGTACACAAAAACGAGTGCTATCTGCTGGTATAAACCAATCTTCTCACAGATTTGTAGTTTTTGTATAATTGGCTTTAGATGCGACCCTAATGTACAAGTTGAGCAGTTATTGTCATTTTGTTCACACGCTGAAATTTTCTTAATATGACATGGATTTGCTAAAAACTTTGCTCAAATGTACACAAAAACAAGTGCTATCTGCTGGTATAAACCAATCTTTTCACAAGTTTTTAGTTTTTGTATAATTGGCTTTAGATGCGACCCATATGTACAAGTTGAGCAGTTATTGTCATTTTGTTCCCACGCTGAAATTTTCTTAATATGACATGGATTTGCAGAAAATTTTGCTCAAATGTACACAAAAACAAGTGCTATCTGCTGGTATAAACCAATCTTCTCACAGATTTGTAGTTTTTGTATAATTGGCTTTAGATGCGACCCTAATGTACAAGTTGAGCAGTTATTGTCATTTTGTTCCCACGATGACATTTTCTTAATATGACATGGATTTGCTAAAAACTTTGCTCAAATGTATACAAAAACAAGTGCTATCTGCTGGTATAAACCAATCTTTTCACAAGTTTTTAGTTTTTGTATAATTGGCTTTAGATGCGACCCATATGTACAAGTTGAGCAGTTATTGTCATTTTGTTCCCACGCTGAAATTTTCTTAATATGACATGGATTTGCAGAAAACTTTGCTCAAATGTACACAAAAACAAGTGCTATCTGCTGTTATCAACCAATCTTCTCACAGATTTGTAGTTTTTGTATAATTGGCTTTAGATGCGACCCTAATGTACAAGTTGAGCAGTTATTGTCATTTTGTTCCCACGCTGAAATTTTCTTAATATGACATGGATTTGCAGAAAACTTTGCTCAAATGTACACAAAAACAAGTGCTATCTGCTGGTATAAACCAATCTTCTCACAGATTTGTAGTTTTTGTATAATTGGCTTCAGATGCGACCCATATGTACAAGTTGAGCAGTTATTGTCATTTTGTTCCCACGATGAAATTTTCTTAATATGACATGGATTTGCAGAAAATTTTGCTCAAATGTACACAAAAACAAGTGCTATCTGCTGTTATCAACCAATCTTCTCACAGATTTGTAGTTTTTGTATACTTGGCTTTAGATGCGACCCTAATGTACAAGTTGAGCAGTTATTGTCATTTTGTTCCCACGCTGAAATTTTCTTAATATGACATGGATTTGCAGAAAACTTTGCTCAAATGTAGGCAAAAACAAGTGCTATCTGCTGGTATAAACCAATCTTTTCACAAGTTTTTAGTTTTTGTATAATTGGCTTTAGATGCGACCCATATGTACAAGTTGAGCAGTTATTGTCATTTTGTTCCCACGATGAAATTTTCTTAATATGACATGGATTTGCTAAAAAATTTGCTCAAATGTATACAAAAACAAGTGCTATCTGCTGGTATAAACCAATCTTCTCACAGATTTGTAGTTTTTATATAATTGGCTTAAGATGCGACCCTAATGTACAAGTTGAGCAGTTATTGTCATTTTGTTCCCACGATGAAATTTTCTTAATATGACATGGATTTGCTAAAAACTTTGCTCAAATGTATACAAAAACAAGTGCTATCTGCTGGTATAAACCAATCTTCTCACAAATTTGTAGTTTTTGTATAATTGGCTTTAGATGCGACCCTAATGTACAAGTTGAGCAGTTATTGTCATTTTGTTCCCACGCTGAAATTTTCTTAATATGACATGGATTTGCAGAAAACTTTGCTCAATCGTAGACAAAAACAAGTGCTATCTGCTGGTATAAACCAATCTTCTCACAGATTTGTAGTTTTTGTATAATTGGCTTTAGATGCGACCCTAATGTACAAGTTGAGCAGTTATAGTCATTTTGTTCCCACGATGAAATTTTCTTAATATGACATGGATTTGCAGAAAACTTTGCTCAAATGTTCAAAAAAAAAATTGCTATCTGCTGGTATAAACCAATCTTCTCACAGATTTGTAGTTTTTGTATAATTGGCTGAGATGCAACCCTAATGTACAAGTTGAGCAGTTATTGTCATTTAGTTCCCACGATGAAATTTTCTTAATATGACATGGATTTGCAGAAAACTTTGCTCAAATGTACACAAAAACAAGTGCTATCTGCTTATGTAAATTAATCTTCTCACAGATTTGTAGTTTTTGTATAACTGACTTAAGATGCGACCCTAATGTACAAGTTGAGCAGTTATTGTCATTTTGTACCCACGATGAAATTTTCTTAATATGACATGGATTTGCAGAAAACTTTGCTCAAATGTACACAAAAACAAGTGCTATATGCTGGTATAAACAACTTTTCTCACAGATTTGTAGTTTTTGTATAATTGGCTTTAGATGCGACCCTAATGTACAAGTTGAGCAGTTATTGTCATTTTGTTCACACGCTGAAATTTTCTTAATATGACATGGATTTGCAGAAAACTTTGCTCAAATGTACACAAAAACAAGTGCTATCTGCTGGTATAAACCAATATTCTCACAAATCTGTAGTGTTTGTATAATTGGCTTAAGTTGCGACCCATATGTACAAGTTGAGCAGTTATTGTCATTTTGTTCCCACGATGACATTTTCTTAATATGACATGGATTTGCTAAAAACTTTGCTCAAATGTATACAAAAACAAGTGCTATCTGCTGGTATAAACCAATCTTTTCACAAGTTTTTAGTTTTTGTATAATTGGCTTTAGATGCGACCCATATGTACAAGTTGAGCAGTTATTGTCATTTTGTTCCCACGATGAAATTTTCTTAATATGACATGGATTTGCTAAAAACTTTGCTCAAATGTATACAAAAACAAGTGCTATCTGCTGGTATAAACCAATCTTTTCACAAGTTTTTAGTTTTTGTATAATTGGCTTTAGATGCGACCCATATGTACAAGTTGAGCAGTTATTGTCATTTTGTTCCCACGCTGAAATTTTCTTAATATGACATGGATTTGCAGAAAATTTTGCTCAAATGTACACAAAAACAAGTGCTATCTGCTGGTATAAACCAATCTTCTCACAGATTTGTAGTTTTTGTATAATTGGCTTTAGATGCGACCCTAATGTACAAGTTGAGCAGTTATTGTCATTTTGTTCCCACGATGACATTTTCTTAATATGACATGGATTTGCTAAAAACTTTGCTCAAATGTATACAAAAACAAGTGCTATCTGCTGGTATAAACCAATCTTTTCACAAGTTTTTAGTTTTTGTATAATTGGCTTTAGATGCGACCCATATGTACAAGTTGAGCAGTTATTGTCATTTTGTTCCCACGCTGAAATTTTCTTAATATGACATGGATTTGCAGAAAACTTTGCTCAAATGTACACAAAAACAAGTGCTATCTGCTGTTATCAACCAATCTTCTCACAGATTTGTAGTTTTTGTATAATTGGCTTTAGATGCGACCCTAATGTACAAGTTGAGCAGTTATTGTCATTTTGTTCCCACGCTGAAATTTTCTTAATATGACATGGATTTGCAGAAAACTTTGCTCAAATGTACACAAAAACAAGTGCTATCTGCTGGTATAAACCAATCTTCTCACAGATTTGTAGTTTTTGTATAATTGGCTTTAGATGCGACCCATATGTACAAGTTGAGCAGTTATTGTCATTTTGTTCCCACGATGAAATTTTCTTAATATGACATGGATTTGCAGAAAACTTTGCTCAAATGTACACAAAAACAAGTGCTATCTGCTGTTATCAACCAATCTTCTCACAGATTTGTAGTTTTTGTATAATTGGCTTTAGATGCGACCCTAATGTACAAGTTGAGCAGTTATTGTCATTTTGTTCCCACGCTGAAATTTTCTTAATATGACATGGATTTGCAGAAAACTTTGCTCAAATGTAGGCAAAAACAAGTGCTATCTGCTGGTATAAACCAATCTTTTCACAAGTTTTTAGTTTTTGTATAATTGGCTTTAGATGCGACCCATATGTACAAGTTGAGCAGTTATTGTCATTTTGTTCCCACGATGAAATTTTCTTAATATGACATGGATTTGCTAAAAAATTTGCTCAAATGTATACAAAAACAAGTGCTATCTGCTGGTATAAACCAATCTTCTCACAGATTTGTAGTTTTTATATAATTGGCTTAAGATGCGACCCTAATGTACAAGTTGAGCAGTTATTGTCATTTTGTTCCCACGATGAAATTTTCTTAATATGACATGGATTTGCTAAAAACTTTGCTCAAATGTATACAAAAACAAGTGCTATCTGCTGGTATAAACCAATCTTCTCACAAATTTGTAGTTTTTGTATAATTGGCTTTAGATGCGACCCTAATGTACAAGTTGAGCAGTTATTGTCATTTTGTTCCCACGATGAAATTTTCTTAATATGACATGGATTTGCAGAAAACTTTGCTCAATCGTAGACAAAAACAAGTGCTATCTGCTGGTATAAACCAATCTTCTCACAGATTTGTAGTTTTTGTATAATTGGCTTTAGATGCGACCCTAATGTACAAGTTGAGCAGTTATTGTCATTTTGTTCCCACGATGAAATTTTCTTAATATGACATGGATTTGCAGAAAACTTTGCTCAAATGTTCAAAAAAAAAATTGCTATCTGCTGGTATAAACCAATCTTCTCACAGATTTGTAGTTTTTGTATAATTGGCTGAGATGCAACCCTAATGTACAAGTTGAGCAGTTATTGTCATTTAGTTCCCACGATGAAATTTTCTTAATATGACATGGATTTGCAGAAAACTTTGCTCAAATGTACACAAAAACAAGTGCTATCTGCTTATGTAAATTAATCTTCTCACAGATTTGTAGTTTTTGTATAACTGACTTAAGATGCGACCCTAATGTACAAGTTGAGCAGTTATTGTCATTTTGTACCCACGATGAAATTTTCTTAATATGACATGGATTTGCAGAAAACTTTGCTCAAATGTACACAAAAACAAGTGCTATATGCTGGTATAAACAACTTTTCTCACAGATTTGTAGTTTTTGTATAATTGGCTTTAGATGCGACCCTAATGTACAAGTTGAGCAGTTATTGTCATTTTGTTCACACGCTGAAATTTTCTTAATATGACATGGATTTGCAGAAAACTTTGCTCAAATGTACACAAAAACAAGTGCTATCTGCTGGTATAAACCAATATTCTCACAAATCTGTAGTGTTTGTATAATTGGCTTTAGATGCGACCCATATGTACAAGTTGAGCAGTTATTGTCATTTTGTTCCCACGATGACATTTTCTTAATATGACATGGATTTGCTAAAAACTTTGCTCAAATGTATACAAAAACAAGTGCTATCTGCTGGTATAAACCAATCTTTTCACAAGTTTTTAGTTTTTGTATAATTGGCTTTAGATGCGACCCATATGTACAAGTTGAGCAGTTATTGTCATTTTGTTCCCACGATGAAATTTTCTTAATATGACATGGATTTGCTAAAAACTTTGCTCAAATGTATACATAAACAAGTGCTATCTGCTGGTATAAACCAATCTTCTCACAAGTTTTTAGTTTTTGTATAATTGGCTTTAGATGCGACCCATATGTACAAGTTGAGCAGTTATTGTCATTTTGTTCCCACGCTGAAATTTTCTTAATATGACATGGATTTGCAGAAAACTTTGCTCAAATGTACACAAAAACAAGTGCTATCTGCTGGTATAAACCAATCTTCTCACAGATTTGTAGTTTTTGTATAATTGGCTTTAGATGCGACCCTAATGTACAAGTTGAGCAGTTATTGTCATTTGTTTCCCACGCTGAAATTTTCTTAATATGACATGGATTTGCAGAAAACTTTGCTCAAATGTAGGCAAAAACAAGTGCTATCTGCTGGTATAAACCAATCTTTTCACAAGTTTTTAGTTTTTGTATAATTGGCTTTAGATGCGACCCATATGTACAAGTTGAGCAGTTATTGTCATTTTGTTACCACGATGAAATTTTCTTAATATGACATGGATTTGCTAAAAACTTTGCTCAAATGTATACAAAAACAAGTGCTATCTGCTGGTATAAACCAATCATCTCACAGATTTGTAGTTTTTGTATAATTGGCTTTAGATGCGACCCTAATGTACAAGTTGAGCAGTTATTGTCATTTTGTTCCCACGATGAAATTTTCTTAATATGACATGGATTTGCAGAAAACTTTGCTCAAATGTACACAAAAACAAGTGCTATCTGCTGGTATAAACCAATCTTCTCACAGATTTGTAGTTTTTGTATAATTGGCTTTAGATGCGACCCTAATGTACAAGTTGAGCAGTTATTGTCATTTTGTTCACACGCTGAAATTGTTTTAATATGACATGGATTTGCAGAAAACTTTGCTCAAATGTACACAAAAACAAGTGCTATCTGCTGGTATAAACCAATATTCTCACAAATCTGTAGTTTTTGTATAATTGGCTTTAGATGCGACCCATATGTACAAGTTGAGCAGTTATTGTCATTTTGTTCCCACGATGACATTTTCTTAATATGACATGGATTTGCTAAAAACTTTGCTCAAATGTACACAAAAACAAGTGCTATCTGCTGTTATCAACCAATCTTCTCACAGATTTGTAGTTTTTGTATAATTGGCTTTAGTTGCGACCCTAATGTACAAGTTGAGCAGTTATTGTCATTTTGTTCCCACGCTGAAATTTTCTTAATATGACATGGATTTGCAGAAAACTTTGCTCAAATGTACACAAAAACAAGTGCTATCTGCTGGTATAAACCAATCTTCTCACAGATTTGTAGTTTTTGTATAATTGGCTTTAGATGCGACCCTAATGTACAAGTTGAGCAGTTATTGTCATTTTGTTCCCACGCTGAAATTTTCTTAATATGACATGGATTTGCAGAAAACTTTGCTCAAATGTATACAAAAACAAGTGCTATCTGCTGGTATAAACCAATCTTCTCACAGATTTGTAGTTTTTGTTTAACTGACTTAAGATGCGACCCATATGTACAAGTTGAGCAGTTATTGGCATTTAGTTCCCTTGATGAAATTTTCTTAATATGACATGGATTTGCTGAAAAGTTTGCTCAAACGTATACAAAAACAAGTGCTATCTGCTGGTATAAACCAATCTTCTCACAGATTTGAAGTTTTTGTATAATTGGCTTTAGATGCAACCCTAATGTACAAGTTGAGCAGTTATTGTCATTTTGTTCCCACGATGAAATTTTCTTAATATGATATGAATTTGCAGAAAACTTTGCTCAATCGTAGACAAAAACAAGTGCTATCTGCTGGTATAAACCAATCTTCTCACAGATTTGTAGTTTTTGTATAATTGGCTTTAGATGCGACCCTAATGTACAAGTTGAGCAGTTATAGTCATTTTGTTCCCACGATGAAATTGTCTTAATATGACATGGATTTGCTGAAAACTTTGCTCAAATGTACAAAAAAAAAATTGCTATCTGCTGGTATAAACCAATCTTCTCACAGATTTGTAGTTTTTGTATAATTGGCTGAGATGCGACCCTAATGTACAAGTTGAGCAGTTATTGTCATTTAGTTCCCACGATGAAATTTTCGTAATATGACATGGATTTGCAGAAAACTTTGCTCAAATGTACACAAAAACAAGTGCTATCTGCTTATGTAAATTAATCTTCTCACAGATTTGTAGTTTTTGTATAACTGACTTTAGATGCGACCCTAATGTACAAGTTGAGCAGTTATTGTCATTTTGTTCCCACGATGAAATTTTCTTAATATGACATGGATTTGCAGAAAACTTTGCTCAAATGTACACAAAAACAAGTGCTATCTGCTGGTATAAACAAATTTTCTCACAGATTTTTAGTTTTTGTATAATTGGCTATAGATGCGACCCTAATGTACAAGTTGAGCAGTTATTGTCATTTTGTTCCCACGATGAAATTTTCTTAATATGACATGGATTTGCAGAAAACTTTGCTCAAATGTACACAAAAACAAGTGCTATCTGCTGGTATAAACCAATCTTTTCACAAGTTTTTAGTTTTTGTATAATTGGCTTTAGATGCGACCCATATGTACAAGTTGAGCAGTTATTGTCATTTTGTTCCCACGATGAAATTTTCTTAATATGACATGGATTTGCTAAAAACTTTGCTCAAATGTATACAAAAACAAGTGCTATCTGCTGGTATAAACCAATCTTCTCACAAGTTTTTAGTTTTTGTATAATTGGCTTTAGATGCGACCCATATGTACAAGTTGAGCAGTTATTGTCATTTTGTTCCCACGATGAAATTTTCTTAATATGACATGGATTTGCAGAAAATTTTGCTCAAATGTACACAAAAACAAGTGCTATCTGCTGTTATCAACCAATCTTCTCACAGATTTGTAGTTTTTGTATAATTGGCTTTAGATGCGACCCTAATGTACAAGTTGAGCAGTTATTGTCATTTTGTTCCCACGCTGAAATTATCTTAATATGACATGGATTTGCAGAAAACTTTGCTCAAATGTACACAAAAACAAGTGCTATCTGCTGTTATCAACCAATCTTCTCACAGATTTGTAGTTTTTGTATAATTGGCTTTAGATGCGACCCTAATGTACAAGTTGAGCAGTTATTGTCATTTTGTTCCCACGCTGAAATTTTCTTAATATGACATGGATTTGCAGAAAAGTTTGCTCAAATGTAGGCAAAAACAAGTGCTATCTGCTGGTATAAACCAATCTTTTCACAAGTTTTTAGTTTTTGTATAATTGGCTTTAGATGCGACCCATATGTACAAGTTGAGCAGTTATTGTCATTTTGTTCCCACGATGAAATTTTCTTAATATGACATGGATTTGCTAAAAAATTTGCTCAAATGTATACAAAAACAAGTGCTATCTGCTGGTATAAACCAATCTTCTCACAGATTTGTAGTTTTTATATAATTGGCTTTAGATGCGACCCTAATGTACAAGTTGAGCAGTTATTGTCATTTTGTTCCCACGATGAAATTTTCTTAATATGACATGGATTTGCTAAAAACTTTGCTCAAATGTATACAAAAACAAGTGCTATCTGCTGGTATAAACCAATCTTCTCACAGAGTTTTAGTTTTTGTATAATTGGCTTTAGATGCGACCCTAATGTACAAGTTGAGCAGTTATTGTCATTTTGTTCACACGCTGAAATTTTCTTAATATGACATGGATTTGCAGAAAACTTTGCTCAATCGTAGACAAAAACAAGTGCTATCTGCTGGTATAAACCAATCTTCTCACAGATTTGTAGTTTTTGTATAATTGGCTTTAGATGCGACCCTAATGTACAAGTTGAGCAGTTATAGTCATTTTGTTCCCACGATGAAATTTTCTTAATATGACATGGATTTGCTGAAAACTTTGCTCAAATGTACAAAAAAAAAATTGCTATCTGCTGGTATAAACCAATCTTCTCACAGATTTGTAGTTTTTGTATAATTGGCTGAGATGCAACCCTAATGTACAAGTTGAGCAGTTATTGTCATTTAGTTCCCACGATGAAATTTTCTTAATATGACATGGATTTGCAGAAAACTTTGCTCAAATGTACACAAAAACAAGTGCTATCTGCTTATGTAAATTAATCTTCTCACAGATTTGTAGTTTTTGTATAACTGACTTAAGATGCGACCCTAATGTACAAGTTGAGCAGTTATTGTCATTTTGTACCCACGATGAAATTTTCTTAATATGACATGGATTTGCAGAAAACTTTGCTCAAATGTACACAAAAACAAGTGCTATATGCTGGTATAAACAAATTTTCTCACAGATTTTTAGTTTTTGTATAATTGGCTATAGATGCGACCCTAATGTACAAGTTGAGCAGTTATTGTCATTTTGTTCCCACGATGAAATTTTCTTAATATGACATGGATTTGCAGAAAACTTTGCTCAAATGTACACAAAAACAAGTGCTATCTGCTGGTATAAACCAATCTTCTCACAGATTTGTAGTTTTTGTATAATTGGCTTTAGATGCGACCCTAATGTACAAGTTGAGCAGTTATTGTCATTTTGTTCACACGCTGAAATTTTCTAAATATGACATGGATTTGCAGAAAACTTTGCTCAAATGTACACAAAAACAAGTGCTATCTGCTGGTATAAACCAATCTTCTCACTGATTTGTAGTTTTTGTATAATTGGCTTTAGATGCGACCCTAATGTACAAGTTGAGCAGTTATTGTCATTTTGTTCACACGCTGAAATTTTCTTAATATGACATGGATTTGCAGAAAACTTTGCTCAAATGTACACAAAAACAAGTGCTATCTGCTGGTATAAACCAATATTCTCACAAATCTGTAGTGTTTGTATAATTGGCTTTAGATGCGACCCTAATGTACAAGTTGAGCAGTTATAGTCATTTTGTTCCCACGATGAAATTTTCTTAATATGACATGGATTTGCTGAAAACTTTGCTCAAATGTACAAAAAAAAAATTGCTATCTGCTGGTATAAACCAATCTTTTCACAAGTTTTTAGTTTTTGTATAATTGGCTTTAGATGCGACCCATATGTACAAGTTGAGCAGTTATTGTCATTTTGTTCCCACGATGAAATTTTCTTAATATGACATGGATTTGCTAAAAACTTTGCTCAAATGTATACATAAACAAGTGCTATCTGCTGGTATAAACCAATCTTCTCACAAGTTTTTAGTTTTTGTATAATTGGCTTTAGATGCGACCCATATGTACAAGTTGAGCAGTTATTGTCATTTTGTTCCCACGCTGAAATTTTCTTAATATGACATGGATTTGCAGAAAACTTTGCTCAAATGTACACAAAAACAAGTGCTATCTGCTGGTATAAACCAATCTTCTCACAGATTTGTAGTTTTTGTATAATTGGCTTTAGATGCGACCCTAATGTACAAGTTGAGCAGTTATTGTCATTTGTTTCCCACGCTGAAATTTTCTTAATATGACATGGATTTGCAGAAAACTTTGCTCAAATGTAGGCAAAAACAAGTGCTATCTGCTGGTATAAACCAATCTTTTCACAAGTTTTTAGTTTTTGTATAATTGGCTTTAGATGCGACCCATATGTACAAGTTGAGCAGTTATTGTCATTTTGTTCCCACGATGAAATTTTCTTAATATGACATGGATTTGCTAAAAACTTTGCTCAAATGTATACAAAAACAAGTGCTATCTGCTGGTATAAACCAATCTTTTCACAAGTTTTTAGTTTTTGTATAATTGGCTTTAGATGCGACCCTAATGTACAAGTTGAGCAGTTATTGTCATTTTGTTCCCACGATGAAATTTTCTTAATATGACATGGATTTGCTAAAAACTTTGCTCAAATGTATACAAAAACAAGTGCTATCTGCTGGTATAAACCAATCTTCTCACAAATTTGTAGATTTTGTATAATTGGCTTTAGATGCGACCCTAATGTACAAGTTGAGCAGTTATTGTCATTTTGTTCCCACGCTGAAATTTTCTTAATATGACATGGATTTGCAGAAAACTTTGCTCAAATGTACACAAAAACAAGTGCTATCTGCTGGTATAAACCAATCTTCTCACAGATTTGTAGTTTTTGTATAACTGACTTTAGATGCGACGCTAATGTACAAGTTTAGTAGTTATTGTCATTTAGTTCCCTCGATGAAATTTTCTTAATATGACATGGATTTGCTGAAAAGTTTGCTCAAACGTACACAAAAACAAATGCTATCTGCTGGTATAAACCAATCTTCTCACAGATTTGTAGTTTTTGTATAATTGGCTTTAGATGCGACCCTAATGTACAAGTTGAGCAGTTATTGTCATTTTGTTCCCACGATGAAATTTTCTTAATATGACATGGATTTGCAGAAAACTTTGCTCAATCGTAGACAAAAACAAGTGCTATCTTCTGGTATAAACCAATCTTCTCACAGATTTTTAGTGTTTGTATAATTGGCTTTAGATGCGACCCTAATGTACAAGTTGAGCAGTTATTTTCATTTTGTTCCCACGATGAAATTTTCTTAATATGACATGGATTTGCAGAAAACTTTGCTCAAATGTACAAAAAAAAAATTGCTATCTGCTGGTATAAACCAATCTTCTCACAGATTTGTAGTTTTTGTATAATTGGCTTTAGATGCCACCCTAATGTACAAGTTGAGCAGTTATTGTCATTTAGTTCCCACGTAATATTCTTAATATGACATGTATTTGCAGAAAACTTTGCTCAAATGTACACAAAAACAAGTGCTATCTGCTAATGTAAACTAATCTTCTCACAGATTTGTAGTTTTTGTATAACTGACTTGAGATGCGACCCTAATGTACAAGTTGAGCAGTTATTGTCATTTTGTTCCCACGATGAAATTTTCTTAATATGACATGGATTTGCAGAAAACTTTGCTCAAATGTACACAAAAACAAGTGTTATCTGCTGGTATAAACAAATTTTCTCACAGATTTTTAGTTTTTGTATAATTGGCTTTAGATGCGACCCTAATGTACAAGTTGAGCAGTTATTGTCATTTTGTTCCCACGATGAAATTTTATTAATATGACATGGATTTGCAGAAAACTTTGCTCAAATGTACACAAAAACAAGTGCTATCTGCTGGTATAAACCAATCTTCTCACAGATTTGTAGTTTTTGTATAATTGGCTTTAGATGCGACCCTAATGTACAAGTTGAGCAGTTATTGTCATTTTGTTCACACGCTGAAATTTTCTTAATATGACATGGATTTGCAGAAAACTTTGCTCAAATGTACACAAAAACAAGTGCTATCTGCTGGTATAAACCAATATTCTCACAAATCTGTAGTTTTTGTATAATTGGCTTTAGATGCGACCCATATGTACAAGTTGAGCAGTTATTGTCATTTTGTTCCCACGATGACATTTTCTTAATATGACATGAATTTGCAGAAAACTTTGCTCAAATGTACAAAAAAAAAATTGCTATCTGCTGGTATAAACCAATCTTTTCACAAGTTTTTAGTTTTTGTATAATTGGCTTTAGATGCGACCCATATGTACAAGTTGAGCAGTTATTGTCATTTTGTTCCCACGATGAAATTTTCTTAATATGACATGGATTTGCTAAAAACTTTGCTCAAATGTATACATAAACAAGTGCTATCTGCTGGTATACACCAATCTTCTCACAAGTTTTTAGTTTTTGTATAATTGGCTTTAGATGCGACCCATATGTACAAGTTGAGCAGTTATTGTCATTTTGTTCCCACGCTGAAATTTTCTTAATATGACATGGATTTGCAGAAAACTTTGCTCAAATGTACACAAAAACAAGTGCTATCTGCTGGTATAAACCAATCTTCTCACAGATTTGTAGTTTTTGTATAATTGGCTTTAGATGCGACCCTAATGTACAAGTTGAGCAGTTATTGTCATTTGTTTCCCACGCTGAAATTTTCTTAATATGACATGGATTTGCAGAAAACTTTGCTCAAATGTACGCAAAAACAAGTGCTATCTGCTGGTATAAACCAATCTTTTCACAAGTTTTTAGTTTTTGTATAATTGGCTTTAGATGCGACCCATATGTACAAGTTGAGCAGTTATTGTCATTTTGTTCCCACGATGAAATTTTCTTAATATGACATGGATTTGCTAAAAACTTTGCTCAAATGTATACAAAAACAAGTGCTATCTGCTGGTATAAACCAATCTTCTCACAGATTTGTAGTTTTTGTATAATTGGCTTTAGATGCGACCCTAATGTACAAGTTGAGCAGTTATTGTCATTTTGTTCCCACGATGAAATTTTCTTAATATGACATGGATTTGCTAAAAACTTTGCTCAAATGTATACAAAAACAAGTGCTATCTGCTGGTATAAACCAATCTTCTCACAAATTTGTAGATTTTGTATAATTGGCTTTAGATGCGACCCTAATGTACAAGTTGAGCAGTTATTGTCATTTTGTTCCCACGCTGAAATTTTCTTAATATGACATGGATTTGCAGAAAACTTTGCTCAAATGTACACAAAAACAAGTGCTATCTGCTGGTATAAACCAATCTTCTCACAGATTTGTAGTTTTTGTATAACTGACTTTAGATGCGACGCTAATGTACAAGTTTAGTAGTTATTGTCATTTAGTTCCCTCGATGAAATTTTCTTAATATGACATGGATTTGCTGAAAAGTTTGCTCAAACGTACACAAAAACAAATGCTATCTGCTGGTATAAACCAATCTTCTCACAGATTTGTAGTTTTTGTATAATTGGCTTTAGATGCGACCCTAATGTACAAGTTGAGCAGTTATTGTCATTTTGTTCACACGCTGAAATGTTCTTAATATGATATGGATTTGCAGAAAACTTTGCTCAATCGTAGACAAAAACAAGTGCTATCTTCTGGTATAAACCAATCTTCTCACAGATTTTTAGTGTTTGTATAATTGGCTTTAGATGCGACCCTAATGTACAAGTTGAGCAGTTATTGTCATTTTGTTCCCACGATGAAATTTTCTTAATATGACATGGATTTGCTGAAAACTTTGCTCAAATGTACAAAAAAAAAATTGCTATCTGCTGGTATAAACCAATCTTCTCACAGATTTGTAGTTTTTGTATAATTGGCTTTAGATGCCACCCTAATGTACAAGTTGAGCAGTTATTGTCATTTAGTTCCCACGTAATATTCTTAATATGACATGTATTTGCAGAAAACTTTGCTCAAATGTACACAAAAACAAGTGCTATCTGCTAATGTAAACTAATCTTCTCACAGATTTGTAGTTTTTGTATAACTGACTTGAGATGCGGCCCTAATGTACAAGTTGAGCAGTTATTGTCATTTTGTTCCCACGATGAAATTTTCTTAATATGACATGGATTTGCAGAAAACTTTGCTCAAATATACACAAAAACAAGTGTTATCTGCTGGTATAAACAAATTTTCTCACAGATTTTTAGTTTTTGTATAATTGGCTTTAGATGCGACCCTAATGTACAAGTTGAGCAGTTATTGTCATTTTGTTCCCACGATGAAATTTTATTAATATGACATGGATTTGCAGAAAACTTTGCTCAAATGTACACAAAAACAAGTGCTATCTGCTGGTATAAACCAATCTTCTCACAGATTTGTAGTTTTTGTATAATTGGCTTGAGATGCGGCCCTAATGTACAAGTTGAGCAGTTATTGTCATTTTGTTCCCACGATGAAATTTTCTTAATATGACATGGATTTGCAGAAAACTTTGCTCAAATATACACAAAAACAAGTGTTATCTGCTGGTATAAACAAATTTTCTCACAGATTTTTAGTTTTTGTATAATTGGCTTTAGATGCGACCCTAATGTACAAGTTGAGCAGTTATTGTCATTTTGTTCCCACGATGAAATTTTATTAATATGACATGGATTTGCAGAAAACTTTGCTCAAATGTACACAAAAACAAGTGCTATCTGCTGGTATAAACCAATCTTCTCACAGATTTGTAGTTTTTGTATAATTGGCTTTAGATGCGACCCATATGTACAAGTTGAGCAGTTATTGTCATTTTGTTCACACGCTGAAATTTTCTTAATATGACATGGATTTGCAGAAAACTTTGCTCAAATGTACACAAAAACAAGTGCTATCTGCTGGTATAAACCAATATTCTCACAAATCTGTAGTTTTTGTATAATTGGCTTTAGATGCGACCCATATGTACAAGTTGAGCAGTTATTGTCATTTTGTTCCCACGATGACATTTTCTTAATATGACATGGATTTGCTGAAAACTTTGCTCAAATGTACAAAAAAAAAATTGCTATCTGCTGGTATAAACCAATCTTTTCACAAGTTTTTAGTTTTTGTATAATTGGCTTTAGATGCGACCCATATGTACAAGTTGAGCAGTTATTGTCATTTTGTTCCCACGATGAAATTTTCTTAATATGACATGGATTTGCTAAAAACTTTGCTCAAATGTATACATAAACAAGTGCTATCTGCTGGTATACACCAATCTTCTCACAAGTTTTTAGTTTTTGTATAATTGGCTTTAGATGCGACCCATATGTACAAGTTGAGCAGTTATTGTCATTTTGTTCCCACGCTGAAATTTTCTTAATATGACATGGATTTGCAGAAAACTTTGCTCAAATGTACACAAAAACAAGTGCTATCTGCTGGTATAAACCAATCTTCTCACAGATTTGTAGTTTTTGTATAATTGGCTTTAGATGCGACCCTAATGTACAAGTTGAGCAGTTATTGTCATTTGTTTCCCACGCTGAAATTTTCTTAATATGACATGGATTTGCAGAAAACTTTGCTCAAATGTAGGCAAAAACAAGTGCTATCTGCTGGTATAAACCAATCTTTTCACAAGTTTTTAGTTTTTGTATAATTGGCTTTAGATGCGACCCATATGTACAAGTTGAGCAGTTATTGTCATTTTGTTCCCACGATGAAATTTTCTTAATATGACATGGATTTGCTAAAAACTTTGCTCAAATGTATACAAAAACAAGTGCTATCTGCTGGTATAAACCAATCTTCTCACAGATTTGTAGTTTTTGTATAATTGGCTTTAGATGCGACCCTAATGTACAAGTTGAGCAGTTATTGTCATTTTGTTCCCACGATGAAATTTTCTTAATATGACATGGATTTGCTAAAAACTTTGCTCAAATGTATACAAAAACAAGTGCTATCTGCTGGTATAAACCAATCTTCTCACATATTTGTAGATTTTGTATAATTGGCTTTAGATGCGACCCTAATGTACAAGTTGAGCAGTTATTGTCATTTTGTTCCCACGATGAAATTTTCTTAATATGACATGGATTTGCAGAAAACTTTGCTCAAATGTACACAAAAACAAGTGCTATCTGCTGGTATAAACCAATCTTCTCACAGATTTGTAGTTTTTGTATAACTGACTTTAGATGCGACGCTAATGTACAAGTTTAGTAGTTATTGTCATTTAGTTCCCTCGATGATATTTTCTTAATATGTCATGGATTTGCTGAAAAGTTTGCTCAAACGTACACAAAAACAAATGCTATCTGCTGGTATAAACCAATCTTCTCACAGATTTGTAGTTTTTGTATAATTGGCTTTAGATGCGACCCTAATGTACAAGTTGAGCAGTTATTGTCATTTTGTTCCCACGATGAAATTTTCTTAATATGACATGGATTTGCAGAAAACTTTGCTCAATCGTAGACAAAAACAAGTGCTATCTTCTGGTATAAACCAATCTTCTCACAGATTTTTAGTGTTTGTATAATTGGCTTTAGATGCGACCCTAATGTACAAGTTGAGCAGTTATTGTCATTTTGTTCCCACGATGAAATTTTCTTAATATGACATGGATTTGCAGAAAACTTTGCTCAAATGTACAAAAAAAAAATTGCTATCTGCTGGTATAAACCAATCTTCTCACAGATTTGTAGTTTTTGTATAATTGGCTTTAGATGCCACCCTAATGTACAAGTTGAGCAGTTATTGTCATTTAGTTCCCACGTAATATTCTTAATATGACATGTATTTGCAGAAAACTTTGCTCAAATGTACACAAAAACAAGTGCTATCTGCTAATGTAAACTAATCTTCTCACAGATTTGTAGTTTTTGTATAACTGACTTGAGATGCAACCCTAATGTACAAGTTGAGCAGTTATTGTCATTTTGTTCCCACGATGAAATTTTCTTAATATGACATGGATTTGCAGAAAACTTTGCTCAAATGTACACAAAAACAAGTGTTATCTGCTGGTATAAACCAATTTTCTCACAGATTTTTAGTTTTTGTATAATTGGCTTTAGATGCGACCCTAATGTACAAGTTGAGCAGTTATTGTCATTTTGTTCCCACGATGAAATTTTATTAATATGACATGGATTTGCAGAAAACTTTGCTCAAATGTACACAAAAACAAGTGCTATCTGCTGGTATAAACCAATCTTCTCACAGATTTGTAGTTTTTGTATAATTGGCTTTAGATGCGACCCTAATGTACAAGTTGAGCAGTTATTGTCATTTTGTTCACACGCTGAAATTTTCTTAATATGACATGGATTTGCAGAAAAATTTGCTCAAATGTACACAAAAACAAGTGCTATCTGCTGGTATAAACCAATATTCTCACAAATCTGTAGTTTTTGTATAATTGGCTTTAGATGCGACCCATATGTACAAGTTGAGCAGTTATTGTCATTTTGTTCCCACGATGACATTTTCTTAATATGACATGGATTTGCTAAAAACTTTGCTCAAATGTATACAAAAACAAGTGCTATCTGCTGGTATAAACCAATCTTTTCACAAGTTTTAAGTTTTTGTATAATTGGCTTTAGATGCGACCCATATGTACAAGTTGAGCAGTTATTGTCATTTTGTTCCCACCATGAAATTTTCTTAATATGACATGGATTTGCTAAAAACTTTGCTCAAATGTATACATAAACAAGTGCTATCTGCTGGTATAAACCAATCTTCTCACAAGTTTTTAGTTTTTGTATAATTGGCTTTAGATGCGACCCATATGTACAAGTTGTGCAGTTATTGTCATTTTGTTCCCACGCTGAAATTTTCTTAATATGACATGGATTTGCAGAAAACTTTGCTCAAATGTACACAAAAACAAGTGCTATCTGCTGGTATAAACCAATCTTCTCACAGATTTGTAGTTTTTGTATAATTGGCTTTAGATGCGACCCTAATGTACAAGTTGAGCAGTTATTGTCATTTTGTTCCCACGCTGAAATTTTCTTAATATGACATGGATTTGCAGAAAACTTTGCTCAAATGTAGGCAAAAACAAGTGCTATCTGCTGGTATAAACCAATCTTTTCACAAGTTTTTAGTTTTTGTATAATTGGCTTTAGATGCGACCCATATGTACAAGTTGAGCAGTTATTGTCATTTTGTTCCCACGATGAAATTTTCTTAATATGACATGGATTTGCTAAAAAATTTGCTCAAATGTATACAAAAACAAGTGCTATCTGCTGGTATAAACCAATCTTCTCACAAATTTGTAGATTTTGTATAATTGGCTTTAGATGCGACCCTAATGTACAAGTTGAGCAGTTATTGTCATTTTGTTCACACGCTGAAATTTTCTTAATATGACATGGATTTGCAGAAAACTTTGCTCAAATGTACACAAAAACAAATGCTATCTGCTGGTATAAACCAATCTTCTCACAGATTTGTAGTTTTTGTATAACTGACTTTAGATGCGACGCTAATATACAAGTTTAGAAGTTATTGTCATTTAGTTCCCTCGATGAAATTTTCTTAATATGACATGGATTTGCTGAAAAGTTTGCTCAAACGTACACAAAACCAAATGCTATCTGCTGGTATAAACCAATCTTCTCACAGATTTGTAGTTTTTGTATAATTGGCTTTAGATGCGACCCTAATGTACAAGTTGAGCAATTATTGTCACTTTGTTCCCACGATGAAATTTTCTTAATATGATATGGATTTGCAGAAAACTTTGCTCAATCGTAGACAAAAACAAGTGCTATCTTCTGGTATAAACCAATCTTCTCACAGATTTTTAGTGTTTGTATAATTGGCTTTAGATGCGACCCTAATGTACAAGTTGAGCAGTTATTGTCATTTAGTTCCCACGTAATATTCTTAATATGACATGTATTTGCAGAAAACTTTGCTCAAATGTACACAAAAACAAGTGCTATCTGCTAATGTAAACTAATCTTCTCACAGATTTGTAGTTTTTGTATAACTGACTTGAGATGCGGCCCTAATGTACAAGTTTAGCAGTTATTGTCATTTTGTTCCCACGATGAAATTTTCTTAATATGACATTGATTTGCAGAAAACTTTGCTCAAATATACACAAAAACAAGTGTTATCTGCTGGTATAAACCAATCTTCTCACAGATTTGTAGTTTTTGTATAATTGGCTTTAGATGCCACCCTAATGTACAAGTTGAGCAGTTATTGTCATTTAGTTCCCACGTAATATTCTTAATATGACATGTATTTGCAGAAAACTTTGCTCAAATGTACACAAAAACAAGTGCTATCTGCTAATGTAAACTAATCTTCTCACAGATTTGTAGTTTTTGTATAACTGACTTGAGATGCGGCCCTAATGTACAAGTTGAGCAGTTATTGTCATTTTGTTCCCACGATGAAATTTTCTTAATATGACATGGATTTGCAGAAAACTTTGCTCAAATATACACAAAAACAAGTGTTATCTTCTGGTATAAACAAATTTTCTCACAGATTTTTAGTTTTTGTATAATTGGCTTTAGATGCGACCCTAATGTACAAGTTGAGCAGTTATTGTCATTTTGTTCCCACGATGAAATTTTATTAATATGACATGGATTTGCAGAAAACTTTGCTCAAATGTACACAAAAACAAGTGCTATCTGCTGGTATAAACCAATCTTCTCACAGATTTGTAGTTTTTGTATAATTGGCTTTAGATGCGACCCTAATGTACAAGTTGAGCAGTTATTGTCATTTTGTTCACACGCTGAAATTTTCTTAATATGACATGGATTTGCAGAAAACTTTGCTCAAATGTACACAAAAACAAGTGCTATCTGCTGGTATAAACCAATATTCTCACAAATCTGTAGTTTTTGTATAATTGGCTTTAGATGCGACCCATATGTACAAGTTGAGCAGTTATTGTCATTTAGTTCCCACGATGAAATTTTCTTAATATGACATGGATTTGCAGAAAACTTTGCTCAAATGTACACAAAAACAAGTGCTATCTGCTAATGTAAACTAATCTTCTCACAGATTTGTAGTTTTTGTATAACTGACTTGAGATGCGACCCTAATGTACAAGTTGAGCAGTTATTGTCATTTTGTTCCCACGATGAAATTTTCTTAATATGACATGGATTTGCAGAAAACTTTGCTCAAATATACACAAAAACAAGTGCTATCTTCTGGTATAAACCAATCTTCTCACATATTTGTAGTTTTTGTATAATTGGCTTTAGATGCGACCCTAATGTACAAGTTGAGCAGTTATTGTCATTTTGTTGACACGATGAAATTTTCTTAATATGACATGGATTTGCTGAAAACTTTGCTCAAATGTATACAAAAATGAGTGCTATCTGCTGGTATAAACCAATCTTTTCACAAGTTTTTAGTTTTTGTATAATTGGCTTTAGATGCGACCCATATGTACAAGTTGAGCAGTTATTGTCATTTTGTTCCCACGATGAAATTTTCTTAATATGACATGGATTTGCAGAAACTTTGCTCAAATGTATACAAAAACAAGTGCTATCTGCTGGTATAAACCAATCTTCTCACAAATTTGTAGTTTTTGTATAATTGGCTTTAGATGCGACCTTAATGTACATGTTGAGCAGTTATTGTCATTTAGTTCCTACGATGAAATTTTCTTAATATGTCATGGATTTGCAGAAAATTTTGCTCAAATGTACACAAAAACAAGTGCTATCTGCTGTTATAAACCAATCTTCTCACAGATTTGTAGTTTTTGTATAATTGGCTTTAGATGCGACCCTAATGTACAAGTTGAGCAGTTATTGTCATTTTGTTCCCACGCTGAAATTTTCTTAATATGACATGGATTTGCAGAAAACTTTGCTCAAATGTACACAAAAACAAGTGCTATCTGCTGGTATAAACCAATCTTCTCACAGATTTGTAGTTTTTGTATAATTGGCTTTAGATGCGACCCTAATGTACAAGTTGAGCAGTTATTGTCATTTTGTTCCCACGCTGAAATTTTCTTAATATGACATGGATTTGCAGAAAACTTTGCTCAAATGTACACAAAAACAAGTGCTATCTGCTGGTATAAACCAATCTTCTCACAGATTTGTAGTTTTTGTATAACTGACTTTAGATGCGACGCTAATGTACAAGTTTAGAAGTTATTGTCATTTAGTTCCCTCGATGAAATTTTCTTAATATGACATGGATTTGCTGAAAAGTTTGCTCAAACGTACAAAAAAACAAATGCTATCTGCTGGTATAAACCAATCTTCTCACAGATTTGTAGTTTTTGTATAATTGGCTTTAGATGCGACCCTAATGTACAAGTTGAGCAGTTATTGTCATTTTGTTCCCACGCTGAAATTTTCTTAATAAGACATGGATTTGCAGAAAACTTTGCTCAAATGTACACAAAAACAAATGCTATCTGCTGGTATAAACCAATCTTCTCACAGATTTGTAGTTTTTGTATAACTGACTTTAGATGCGACGCTAATGTACAAGTTTAGAAGTTATTGTCATTTAGTTCCCTCGATGAAATTTTCTTAATATGACATGGATTTGCTGAAAAGTTTGCTCAAACGTACACAAAACCAAATGCTATCTGCTGGTATAAACCAATCTTCTCACAGATTTGTAGTTTTTGTATAATTGGCTTTAGATGCGACCCTAATGTACAAGTTGAGCAGTTATTGTCATTTTGTTCCCACGATGAAATTTTCTTAATATGACATGGATTTGCAGAAAACTTTGCTCAATCGTAGACAAAAACAAGTGCTATCTTCTGGTATAAACCAATCTTCTCACAGATTTTTAGTGTTTGTATAATTGGCTTTAGATGCGACCCTAATGTACAAGTTGAGCAGTTATTGTCATTTAGTTCCCACGTAATATTCTTAATATGACATGTATTTGCAGAAAACTTTGCTCAAATGTACACAAAAACAAGTGCTATCTGCTAATGTAAACTAATCTTCTCACAGATTTGTAGTTTTTGTATAACTGACTTGAGATGCGGCCCTAATGTACAAGTTTAGCAGTTATTGTCATTTTGTTCCCACGATGAAATTTTCTTAATATGACATTGATTTGCAGAAAACTTTGCTCAAATATACACAAAAACAAGTGTTATCTGCTGGTATAAACCAATCTTCTCACAGATTTGTAGTTTTTGTATAATTGGCTTTAGATGCCACCCTAATGTACAAGTTGAGCAGTTATTGTCATTTAGTTCCCACGTAACATTCTTAATATGACATGTATTTGCAGAAAACTTTGCTCAAATGTACACAAAAACAAGTGCTATCTGCTAATGTAAACTAATCTTCTCACAGATTTGTAGTTTTTGTATAACTGACTTGAGATGCGACCCTAATGTACAAGTTGAGCAGTTATTGTCATTTTGTTCCCACGATGAAATTTTCTTAATATGACATGGATTTGCAGAAAACTTTGCTCAAATATACACAAAAACAAGTGTTATCTTCTGGTATAAACAAATTTTCTCACAGATTTTTAGTTTTTGTATAATTGGCTTTAGATGCGACCCTAATGTACAAGTTGAGCAGTTATTGTCATTTTGTTCCCACGATGAAATTTTATTAATATGACATGGATTTGCAGAAAACTTTGCTCAAATGTACACAAAAACAAGTGCTATCTGCTGGTATAAACCAATCTTCTCACAGATTTGTAGTTTTTGTATAATTGGCTTTAGATGCGACCCTAATGTACAAGTTGAGCAGTTATTGTCATTTTGTTCAAACGATGAAATTTTCTTAATATGACATGGATTTGCAGAAAACTTTGCTCAAATGTACACAAAAACAAGTGCTATCTGCTGGTATAAACCAATATTCTCACAAATCTGTAGTTTTTGTATAATTGGCTTTAGATGCGACCCATATGTACAAGTTGAGCAGTTATTGTCATTTAGTTCCCACGATGAAATTTTCTTAATATGACATGGATTTGCAGAAAACTTTGCTCAAATGTACACAAAAACAAGTGCTATCTGCTAATGTAAACTAATCTTCTCACAGATTTGTAGTTTTTGTATAACTGACTTGAGATGCGACCCTAATGTACAAGTTGAGCAGTTATTGTCATTTTGTTCCCACGATGAAATTTTCTTAATATGACATGGATTTGCAGAAAACTTTGCTCAAATATACACAAAAACAAGTGCTATCTTCTGGTATAAACCAATCTTCTCACATATTTGTAGTTTTTGTATAATTGGCTTTAGATGCGACCCTAATGTACAAGTTGAGCAGTTATTGTCATTTTGTTGACACGATGAAATTTTCTTAATATGACATGGATTTGCTGAAAACTTTGCTCAAATGTATACAAAAATGAGTGCTATCTGCTGGTATAAACCAATCTTTTCACAAGTTTTTAGTTTTTGTATAATTGGCTTTAGATGCGACCCATATGTACAAGTTGAGCAGTTATTGTCATTTTGTTCCCACGATGAAATTTTCTTAATATGACATGGATTTGCAGAAAACTTTGCTCAAATGTATACAAAAACAAGTGCTATCTGCTGGTATAAACCAATCTTCTCACAAATTTGTAGTTTTTGTATAATTGGCTTTAGATGCGACCCTAATGTACATGTTGAGCAGTTATTGTCATTTAGTTCCTACGATGAAATTTTCTTAAAATGTCATGGATTTGCAGAAAATTTTGCTCAAATGTACACAAAAACAAGTGCTATCTGCTGTTATAAACCAATCTTCTCACAGATTTGTAGTTTTTGTATAATTGGCTTTAGATGCGACCCTAATGTACAAGTTGAGCAGTTATTGTCATTTTGTTCCCACGCTGAAATTTTCTTAATATGACATGGATTTGCAGAAAACTTTGCTCAAATGTACACAAAAACAAGTGCTATCTGCTGGTATAAACCAATCTTCTCACAGATTTGTAGTTTTTGTATAATTGGCTTTAGATGCGACCCTAATGTACAAGTTGAGCAGTTATTGTCATTTTGTTCCCACGCTGAAATTTTCTTAATATGACATGGATTTGCAGAAAACTTTGCTCAAATGTACACAAAAACAAGTGCTATCTGCTGGTATAAACCAATCTTCTCACAGATTTGTAGTTTTTGTATAACTGACTTTAGATGCGACGCTAATGTACAAGTTTAGTAGTTATTGTCATTTAGTTCCCTCGATGAAATTTTCTTAATATGACATGGATTTGCTGAAAAGTTTGCTCAAACGTACAAAAAAACAAATGCTATCTGCTGGTATAAACCAATCTTCTCACAGATTTGTAGTTTTTGTATAATTGGCTTTAGATGCGACCCTAATGTACAAGTTGAGCAGTCATTGTCATTTTGTTCCCACGATGAAATTTTCTTAATATGATATGGATTTGCAGAAAACTTTGCTCAATCGTAGACAAAAACAAGTGCTATCTTCTGGTATAAACCAATCTTCTCACAGATTTTTAGTTTTTGTATAATTGGCTTTAGATGCGACCCTAATGTACAAGTTCAGCAGTTATAGTCATTTTGTTCCCACGATGAAATTTTCTTAATATGACATGGATCTGCTGAAAACTTTGCTCAAATGTACAAAAAAAATTTGCTATCTGCTGGTATAAACCAATCTTCTCACAGATTTGTAGTTTTTGTATAATTGGCTTTAGATGCGACCCTAATGTAAAAGTTGAGCAGTTATTGTCATTTAGTTCCCACGATGAAATTTTCTTAATATGACATGGATTTGCAGAAAACTTTGCTCAAATGTACACAAAAACAAGTGCTATCTGCTGGTATTAACCAATATTCTCACAAATCTGTAAATTTTGTATAATTGGCTTTAGATGCGACCCATATGTACAAGTTGAGCAGTTATTGTCATTTTGTTCCCACAATGACATTTTCTTAATATGACATGGATTTGCTAAAAACTTTGCTCAAATGTACACAAAACATGTGCTATCTGCTAATGTAAACTAATCTTCTCACATATTTGTAGTTTTTGTATAACTGACTTGAGATGCGACCCTAATGTACAAGTTGAGCAGTTATTGTCATTTTGTTCCCACGATGAAATTTTATTAATATGACATGGATTTGCAGAAAACTTTGCTCAAATGTACACAAAAACAAGTGCTATCTGCTGGTATAAACCAATATTCTCACAAAACTGTAGTTTTTGTATAATTGGCTTTAGATGCGACCCATATGTACAAGTTGAGCAGTTATTGTCATTTTGTTCCCACGATGACATTTTCTTAATATGACATGGATTTGCAGAAAACTTTGCTCAAATGTACACAAAAACATGTGCTATCTGCTAATGTAAACTAATCTTCTCACATATTTGTAGTTTTTGTATAACTGACTTGAGATGCGACCCTAATGTACAAGTTGAGCAGTTATTGTCATTTTGTTCCCACGATGAAATTTTCTTAATATGACATGGATTTGCAGAAAACTTTGCTCAAATGTACACAAAAACAAGTGCTATCTGCTGGTATAAACCAATATTCTCACAAATCTGTAGTTTTTGTATAATTGGCTTTAGATGCGACCCATATGTACAAGTTGAGCAGTTATTGTCATTTTGTTCCCACGATGACATTTTCTTAATATGACATGGATTTGCTAAAAACTTTGCTCAAATGTACACAAAAACAAGTGCTATCTGCTGGTATAAACCAATCTTTTCACAAGTTTTTAGTTTTTGTATAATTGGCTTTAGATGCGACCCATATGTACAAGTTGAGCAGTTATTGTCATTTTGTTCCCACGATGAAATTTTCTTAACATGACATGGATTTGCTAAAAACTTTGCTCAAATGTATACAAAAACAAGTGCTATCTGCTGGTATAAACCAATCTTCTCACAGATTTGTAGTTTTTGTATAATTGGCTTTAGATGCGACCCTAATGTACAAGTTGAGCAGTTATTGTCATTTTGTTCCCACGCTGAAATTTTCTTAATATGACATGGATTTGCTGAAAACTTTGCTCAAATGTACACAAAAACAAGTGCTATCTGCTGGTATAAACCAATCTTCTCACAGATTTGTAGTTTTTGTATAATTGGCTTTAGATGCGACCCTAATGTACAAGTTGAGCAGTTATTGTCATTTTGTTGACACGATGAAATTTTCTTAATATGACATGGATTTGCTGAAAACTTTGCTCAAATGTACACAAAAACAAGTGCTATCTGCTGGTATAAACCAATCTTCTCACAGATTTGTAGTTTTTGTATAACTGACTTTAGATGCGACCCATATGTACAAGTTGAGCAGTTATTGTCATTTTGTTCCAACAATGACATTTTCTTAATATGACATGGATTTGCTAAAAACTTTGCTCAAATGTACACAAAAACAAGTGCTATCTGCTAATGTAAACTAATCTTCTCACATATTTGTAGTTTTTGTATAACTGACTTGAGATGCGACCCTAATGTACAAGTTGAGCAGTTATTGTCATTTTGTTCCCACGATGAAATTTTCTTAATATGACATGGATTTGCTGAAAACTTTGCTCAAATGTACACAAAAACAAGTGCTATCTGCTGGTATAAACCAATCTTCTCACAGATTTGTAGTTTTTGTATAACTGACTTTAGATGCGACCCATATGTACAAGTTGAGCAGTTATTGTCATTTTGTTCCAACAATGTCATTTTCTTAATATGACATGGATTTGCTAAAAACTTTGCTCAAATGTACACAAAAACAAGTGCTATCTGCTGGTATAAACCAATCTTTTCACAAGTTTTTAGTTTTTGTATAATTGGCTTTAGATGCGACCCATATGTACAAGTTGAGCAGTTATTGTCATTTTGTTCCCACGATGAAATTTTCTTAACATGACATGGATTTGCTAAAAACTTTGCTCAAATGTATACAAAAACAAGTGCTATCTGCTGGTATAAACCAATCTTCTCACAGATTTGTAGTTTTTGTATAATTGGCTTTAGATGCGACCCTAATGTACAAGTTGAGCAGTTATTGTCATTTTGTTCCCACGATGAAATTTTCTTAATATGACATGGATTTGCTGAAAACTTTGCTCAAATGTACACAAAAACAAGTGCTATCTGCTGGTATAAACCAATCTTCTCACAGATTTGTAGTTTTTGTATAATTGGCTTTAGATGCGACCCTAATGTACAAGTTGAGCAGTTATTGTCATTTTGTTTACACAATGAAATTTTCTTAATATGACATGGATTTGCTGAAAACTTTGCTCAAATGTACACAAAAACAAGTGCTATCTGCTGGTATAAACCAATATTCTCACAAATCTGTAGTTTTTGTATAATTGGCTTTAGATGCGACCCAAATGTACAAGTTGAGCAGTTATTGTCATTTTGTTCCCACGATGACATTTTCTTAATATGACATGGATTTGCTAAAAACTTTGCTCAAATGTATACAAAAACAAGTGCTATCTGCTGGTATAAACCAATCTTCTCACAGATTTGTACTTTTTGTATAACTGACTTTAGATGCGACGCTAATGTAGAAGTTTAGAAGTAAATGTCATTTAGTTACCTCGATGAAATTTTCTTAATATGACATGGATTTGCTAAAAACTTTGCTCAAATGTACACAAAAACAAGTGCTATCTGCTAATGTAAACTAATCTTCTCACATATTTGTAGTTTTTGTATAACTGACTTGAGATGCGACCCTAATGTAAAAGTTGAGCAGTTATTGTCATTTTGTTCCCACGATGAAATTTTCTTAATATGACATGGATTTGCTGAAAACTTTGCTCAAATGTACACAAAAACAAGTGCTATCTGCTGGTATAAACCAATCTTCTCACAGATTTGTAGTTTTTGTATAACTGACTTTAGATGCGACCCATATGTACAAGTTGAGCAGTTATTGTCATTTTGTTCCAACAATGACATTTTCTTAATATGACATGGATTTGCTAAAAACTTTGCTCAAATGTACACAAAAACAAGTGTTATCTGCTAATGGAAACTAATCTTCTCACATATTTGTAGTTTTTGTATAACTGACTTGAGATGCGACCCTAATGTACAAGTTGAGCAGTTATTGTCATTTTGTTCCCACGATGAAATTTTCTTAATATGACATGGATTTGCAGAAAACTTTGCTCAAATGTACACAAAAACAAGTGCTATCTGCTGGTATAAACCAATATTCTCACAAATCTGTAGTTTTTGTATAATTGGCTTTAGATGCGACCCATATGTACAAGTTGAGCAGTTATTGTCATTTGGTTCCCACGATGTCATTTTCTTAATATGACATGGATTTGCTAAAAACTTTGCTCAAATGTACACAAAAACAAGTGCTATCTGCTGGTATAAACCAATCTTTTCACAAGTTTTTAGTTTTTGTATAATTGGCTTTAGATGCGACCCATATGTACAAGTTGAGCAGTTATTGTCATTTTGTTCCCACGATGAAATTTTCTTAATATGACATGGATTTGCTAAAAACTTTGCTCAAATGTATACAAAAACAAGTGCTATCTGCTGGTATAAACCAATCTTCTCACAGATTTGTAGTTTTTGTATAATTGGCTTTAGATGCGACCCTAATGTACAAGTTGAGCAGTTATTGTCATTTTGTTCCCACGCTGAAATTTTCTTAATATGACATGGATTTGCAGAAAACTTTGCTCAAATGTACACAAAAACAAGTGCTATCTGCTGGTATAAACCAATCTTCTCACAGATTTGTAGTTTTTGTATAATTGGCTTCAGATGCGACCCTAATGTACAAGTTGAGCAGTTATTGTCATTTTGTTCCCACGATGAAATTTTCTTAATATGACATGGATTTGCTGAAAACTTTGCTCAAATGTACTCAAAAACAAGTGCTATCTGCTGGTATAAACCAATATTCTCACAAATCTGTAGTTTTTGTATAATTGGCTTTAGATGCGACCCAAATGTACAAGTTGAGCAGTTATTGTCATTTTGTTCCCACGATGACATTTTCTTAATATGACATGAATTTGCTAAAAACTTTGCTCAAATGTATACAAAAACAAGTGCTATCTGCTGGTATAAACCAATCTTCTCACAGATTTGTACTTTTTGTATAACTGACTTTAGATGCGACGCTAATGTAGAAGTTTAGAAGTAAATGTCATTTAGTTACCTCGATGAAATTTTCTTAATATGACATGGATTTGCTGAAAAGTTTGCTCAAACGTACACAAAAACAAATGCTATCTGCTGGTATAAACCAATCTTCTCACAGATTTGTAGTTTTTGTATAATTGGCTTTAGATGCGACCCTAATGTACAAGTTGAGCAGTTATTGTCATTTTGTTCCCACGATGAAATTTTCTTAATATGACATGGATTTGCAGAAAACTTTGCTCAAATGTACACAAAAACAAGTGCTATCTGCTGGTATAAACCAATATTCTCACAAATCTGTAGTTTTTGTATAATTGGCTTTAGATGCGACCCATATGTACAAGTTGAGCAGTTATTGTCATTTTGTTCCCACGATGACATTTTCTTAATATGACATGGATTTGCTAAAAACTTTGCTCAATCGTAGACAAAAACAAGTGCTATCTGCTGGTATAAACCAATCTTTTCACAAGTTTTTAGTTTTTGTATAATTGGCTTTAGATGCGACCCTAATGTACAAGTTGAGCAGTTATTGTCATTTTGTTCCCTAGATGAAATTTTCTTAATATGACATGGATTTGCTGAAAACTTTGCTCAAATGTACACAAAAACAAGTGCTATCTGCTGGTATAAACCAATCTTCTCACAGTTTTGTAGTTTTTGTATAACTGACTTTAGATGCGACCCATATGTACAAGTTGAGCAGTTATTGTCATTTTATCCAACAATGACATTTTCTTAATATGACATGGATTTGCTAAAAACTTTGCTCAAATGTACACAAAAACAAGTGCTATCTGCTAATGCAAACTAATCTTCTCACATATTTGTAGTTTTTGTATAACTGACTTGAGATGCGACCCTAATGTACAAGTTGAGCAGTTATTGTCATTTTGTTCCCACGATGAAATTTTCTTAATATGACATGGATTTGCAGAAAACTTTGCTCAAATGTACACAAAAACAAGTGCTATATGCTGGTATAAACCAATCTTCTCACAAATCTGAAGTTTTTGTATAATTGGCTTTAGATGCGACCCATATGTACAAGTTGAGCAGTTATTGTCATTTTGTTCCCACGATGTCATTTTCTTAATATGACATGGATTTGCTAAAAACTTTGCTCAAATGTACACAAAAACAAGTGCTATCTGCTGGTATAAACCAATCTTTTCACAAGTTTTTAGTTTTTGTATAATTGGCTTTAGATGCGACCCATATGTACAAGTTGAGCAGTTATTGTCATTTTGTTCCCACGATGAAATTTTCTTAACATGACATGGATTTGCTAAAAACTTTGCTCAAATGTATACAAAAACAAGTGCTATCTGCTGGTATAAACCAATCTTCTCACAAATCTGTAGTTTTTGTATAATTGGCTTTAGATGCGACCCTAATGTACAAGTTGAGCAGTTATTGTCATTTTGTTCCCACGCTGAAATTTTCTTAATATGACATGGATTTGCTGAAAACTTTGCTCAAATGTACACAAAAACAAGTGCTATCTGCTGGTATAAACCAATCTTCTCACAGATTTGTAGTTTTTGTATAATTGGCTTTAGATGCGACCCTAATGTACAAGTTGAGCAGTTATTGTCATTTTGTTGACACAATGAAATTTTCTTAATATGACATGGATTTGCTGAAAACTTTGCTCAAATGTACACAAAAACAAGTGCTATCTGCTGGTATAAACCAATATTCTCACAAATCTGTAGTTTTTGTATAATTGGCTTTAGATGCGACCCAAATGTACAAGTTGAGCAGTTATTGTCATTTTGTTCCCACGATGACATTTTCTTAATATGACATGGATTTGCTAAAAACTTTGCTCAAATGTATACAAAAACAAGTGCTATCTGCTGGTATAAACCAATCTTCTCACAGATTTGTACTTTTTGTATAACTGACTTTAGATGCGACGCTAATGTAGAAGTTTAGAAGTAAATGTCATTTAGTTACCTCGATGAAATTTTCTTAATATGACATGGATTTGCTAAAAACTTTGCTCAAATGTACACAAAAACAAGTGCTATCTGCTAATGTAAACTAATCTTCTCACATATTTGTAGTTTTTGTATAACTGACTTGAGATGCGACCCTAATGTAAAAGTTGAGCAGTTATTGTCATTTTGTTCCCACGATGAAATTTTCTTAATATGACATGGATTTGCTGAAAACTTTGCTCAAATGTACACAAAAACAAGTGCTATCTGCTGGTATAAACCAATCTTCTCACAGATTTGTAGTTTTTGTATAACTGACTTTAGATGCGACCCATATGTACAAGTTGAGCAGTTATTGTCATTTTGTTCCAACAATGACATTTTCTTAATATGACATGGATTTGCTAAAAACTTTGCTCAAATGTACACAAAAACAAGTGCTATCTGCTAATGCAAACTAATCTTCTCACATATTTGTAGTTTTTGTATAACTGACTTGAGATGCGACCCTAATGTACAAGTTGAGCAGTTATTGTCATTTTGTTCCCACGATGAAATTTTCTTAATATGACATGGATTTGCAGAAAACTTTGCTCAAATGTACACAAAAACAAGTGCTATCTGCTGGTATAAACCAATATTCTCACAAATCTGTAGTTTTTGTATAATTGGCTTTAGATGCGACCCATATGTACAAGTTGAGCAGTTATTGTCATTTGGTTCCCACGATGTCATTTTCTTAATATGACATGGATTTGCTAAAAACTTTGCTCAAATGTACACAAAAACAAGTGCTATCTGCTGGTATAAACCAATCTTTTCACAAGTTTTTAGTTTTTGTATAATTGGCTTTAGATGCGACCCATATGTACAAGTTGAGCAGTTATTGTCATTTTGTTCCCACGATGAAATTTTCTTAATATGACATGGATTTGCTAAAAACTTTGCTCAAATGTATACAAAAACAAGTGCTATCTGCTGGTATAAACCAATCTTCTCACAGATTTGTAGTTTTTGTATAATTGGCTTTAGATGCGACCCTAATGTACAAGTTGAGCAGTTATTGTCATTTTGTTCCCACGCTGAAATTTTCTTAATATGACATGGATTTGCAGAAAACTTTGCTCAAATGTACACAAAAACAAGTGCTATCTGCTGGTATAAACCAATCTTCTCACAGATTTGTAGTTTTTGTATAATTGGCTTCAGATGCGACCCTAATGTACAAGTTGAGCAGTTATTGTCATTTTGTTCCCACGATGAAATTTTCTTAATATGACATGGATTTGCTGAAAACTTTGCTCAAATGTACTCAAAAACAAGTGCTATCTGCTGGTATAAACCAATATTCTCACAAATCTGTAGTTTTTGTATAATTGGCTTTAGATGCGACCCAAATGTACAAGTTGAGCAGTTATTGTCATTTTGTTCCCACGATGACATTTTCTTAATATGACATGGATTTGCTAAAAACTTTGCTCAAATGTATACAAAAACAAGTGCTATCTGCTGGTATAAACCAATCTTCTCACAGATTTGTACTTTTTGTATAACTGACTTTAGATGCGACGCTAATGTAGAAGTTTAGAAGTAAATGTCATTTAGTTCCCTCGATGAAATTTTCTTAATATGACATGGATTTGCTGAAAAGTTTGCTCAAACGTACACAAAAACAAATGCTATCTGCTGGTATAAACCAATCTTCTCACAGATTTGTAGTTTTTGTATAATTGGCTTTAGATGCGACCCTAATGTACAAGTTGAGCAGTTATTGTCATTTTGTTCCCACGATGAAATTTTCTTAATATGACATGGATTTGCAGAAAACTTTGCTCAAATGTACACAAAAACAAGTGCTATCTGCTGGTATAAACCAATATTCTCACAAATCTGTAGTTTTTGTATAATTGGCTTTAGATGCGACCCATATGTACAAGTTGAGCAGTTATTGTCATTTTGTTCCCACGATGACATTTTCTTAATATGACATGGATTTGCTAAAAACTTTGCTCAATCGTAGACAAAAACAAGTGCGCTATCTGCTGGTATAAACCAATCTTTTCACAAGTTTTTAGTTTTTGTATAATTGGCTTTAGATGCGACCCTAATGTACAAGTTGAGCAGTTATTGTCATTTTGTTCCCACGATGACATTTTCTTAATATGACATGGATTTGCAGAAAACTTTGCTCAAATGTATACAAAAACAAGTGCTATCTGCTGGTATAAACCAATCTTCTCACAGATTTGTAGTTTTTGTATAATTGGCTTTAGATGCGACCCTAATGTACAAGTTGAGCAGTTATTGTCATTTTGTTCCCACGCTGAAATTTTCTTAATATGACATGGATTTGCTGAAAACTTTGCTCAAATGTACACAAAAACAAGTGCTATCTGCTGGTATAAACCAATCTTCTCACAGATTTGTAGTTTTTGTATAATTGGCTTCAGATGCGACCCTAATGTACAAGTTGAGCAGTTATTGTCATTTTGTTCCCACGATGAAATTTTCTTAATATGACATGGATTTGCTGAAAACTTTGCTCAAATGTACTCAAAAACAAGTGCTATCTGCTGGTATAAACCATTATTCTCACAAATCTGTAGTTTTTGTATAATTGGCTTTAGATGCGACCCAAATGTACAAGTTGAGCAGTTATTGTCATTTTGTTCCCACGATGACATTTTCTTAATATGACATGGATTTGCTAAAAACTTTGCTCAAATGTATACAAAAACAAGTGCTATCTGCTGGTATAAACCAATCTTCTCACAGATTTGTACTTTTTGTATAACTGACTTTAGATGCGACGCTAATGTAGAAGTTTAGAAGTAAATGTCATTTAGTTACCTCGATGAAATTTTCTTAATATGACATGGATTTGCTGAAAAGTTTGCTCAAACGTACACAAAAACAAATGCTATCTGCTGGTATAAACCAATCTTCTCACAGATTTGTAGTTTTTGTATAATTGGCTTTAGATGCGACCCTAATGTACAAGTTGAGCAGTTATTGTCATTTTGTTCCCACGATGAAATTTTCTTAATATGACATTGATTTGCAGAAAACTTTGCTCAAATGTACACAAAAACAAGTGCTATCTGCTGGTATAAACCAATATTCTCACAAATCTGTAGTTTTTGTATAATTGGCTTTAGATGCGACCCATATGTACAAGTTGAGCAGTTATTGTCATTTTGTTCCCACGATGACATTTTCTTAATATGACATGGATTTGCTAAAAACTTTGCTCAATCGTAGACAAAAACAAGTGCGCTATCTGCTGGTATAAACCAATCTTTTCACAAGTTTTTAGTTTTTGTATAATTGGCTTAAGATGCGACCCTAATGTACAAGTTGAGCAGTTATTGTCATTTTGTTCCCACGATGAAATTTTCTTAATATGACATGGATTTGCAGAAAACTTTGCTCAATCGTAGACAAAAACAAGTGCTATCTTCTGGTATAAACCAATCTTCTCACAGATTTGTAGTTTTTGTATAATTGGCTTTAGATGCGACCCTAATGTACAAGTTGAGCAGTTATAGTCATTTTGTTCCCACGATGAAATTTTCTTAATATGACATGGATTTGCTAAAAACTTTGCTCAAATGTACAAAAAAAAAATTGCTATCTGCTGGCATAAACCAATCTTCTCACAGATTTGTAGTTTTTGTATAATTGGCTTTAGATGCGACCCTAATGTAAAAGTTGAGCAGTTATTGTCATTTAGTTCCCACGATGAAATTTTCTTAATATGACATGGATTTGCAGAAAACTTTGCTCAAATGTACACAAAAACAAGTGCTATCTGCTAATGTAAACTAATCTTCTCACAGATTTGTAGTTTTTGTATAACTGACTTGAGATGCGACCCTAATGTACAAGTTGAGCAGTTATTGTCATTTTGTTCCCAAGATGAAATTTTCTTAATATGACATGGATTTGCAGAAAACTTTGCTCAAATGTACACAAATACAAGTGCTATCTGCTGGTATAAACAAATTTTCTCACAGATTTTTAGTTTTTGTATAATTGGCTTTAGATGCGACCCTAATGTACAAGTTGACCAGTTATTGTCATTTTGTTCCCAAGATGAAATTTTCTTAATCTGACATGGATTTGCAGAAAACTTTGCTCAAATGTACAACAAAAAATTTGCTATCTGCTGGCATAAACCAATCTTCTCACAGATTTGTAGTTTTTGTATAATTGGCTTTAGATGCGACCCATTTGTACAAGTTGAGCAGTTATTGTCATTTTGTTCCCACGATGAAATTTTCTTAATATGACATGGATTTGCAGAAAACTTTGCTCAAATGTACACAAAAACAAGTGCTATCTGCTGGTATAAACCAATATTCTTACAAATCTGTAGTTTTTGTATAATTGGCTTTAGATGCGACCCATATGTACAAGTTGAGCAGTTATTGTCATTTTGTTCGCACGATGACATTTTCTTAATATGACATGGATTTGCTAAAAACTTTGCTCAAATGTACACAAAAACAAGTGCTATCTGCTGGTATAAACCAATCTTTTCACAAGTTTTTAGTTTTTGTATAATTGGCTTTAGATGCGACCCATATGTACAAGTTGAGCAGTTATTGTCATTTTGTTCCCACGATGACATTTTCTTAATATGACATGGATTTGCTAAAAACTTTGCTCAAATGTACACAAAAACAAGTGCTATCTGCTGGTATAAACCAATCTTTTCACAAGTTTTTAGTTTTTGTATAATTGGCTTTAGATGCGACCCTAATGTACAAGTTGAGCAGTTATTGTCATTTTGTTCCCACGATGAAATTTTCTTAATATGATATGGATTTGCAGAAAACTTTGCTCAATCGTAGACAAAAACAAGTGCTATCTTCTGGTATAAACCAATCTTCTCACAGATTTTTAGTTTTTGTATAATTGGCTTTAGATGCGACCCTAATGTACAAGTTGAGCAGTTATAGTCATTTTGTTCCCACGATGAAATTTTCTTAATATGACATGGATTTGCTGAAAACTTTGCTCAAATGTACAACAAAAAATTTGCTATCTGCTGGCATAAACCAATCTTCTCACAGATTTGTAGTTTTTGTATAATTGGCTTTAGATGCGACCCATATGTACAAGTTGAGCAGTTATTGTCATTTTGTTGCCACGATGACATTTTCTTAATATGACATGGATTTGCTAAAAACTTTGCTCAAATGTACACAAAAACAAGTGCTATCTGCTGGTATAAACCAATCTTCTCACAGATTTTTAGTTTTTGTATAATTGGCTTAAGATGCGACCCTAATGTAAAAGTTGAGCAGTTATTGTCTTTTAGTTCCCACGATGAAATGTTCTTAATATGACATGGATTTGCAGAAAACTTTGCTCAAATGTACACAAAAACAAGTGCTATCTGCTAATGTAAACTAATCTTCTCACAGATTTGTAGTTTTTGTATAACTGACTTGAGATGCGACCCTAATGTACAAGTTGAGCTGTTATTGTCATTTTGTTCCCACGATGAATTTTTCTTAATATGACATGGATTTGCAGAAAACTTTGCTCAAATGTACACAAAAACAAGTGTTATCTGCTGGTATAAACACATTTTCTCACAGATTTTTAGTTTTTGTATAATTGGCTTTAGATGCGACCCTAATGTACAAGTTGAGCAGTTATTGTCATTTTGTTCCCACGATGAAATTTTCTTAATATGACATGGATTTGCAGAAACCTTTGCTCAAATGTACACAAAAACAAGTGCTATCTGCTGGAATAAACCAATATTCTCACAGATTTTTAGTTTTTGTATAATTGGCTTTAGATGCGACCCTAATGTACAAGTTGAGCAGTTATAGTCATTTTGTTCCCACGATGAAATTTTCTTAATATGACATGGATTTGCTGAAAACTTTGCTCAAATGTACAAAAAAAAATTTGCTATCTGCTGGCATAAACCAATCTTCTCACAGATTTGTAGTTTTTGTATAATTGGCTTTAGATGCGACCCTAATGTACAAGTTGAGCAGTTATAGTCATTTTGTTCCCACGATGACATTTTCTTAATATGACATGGATTTGCTAAAAACTTTGCTCAAATGTACACAAAAACAAGTGCTATCTGCTGGTATAAACCAATCTTCTCACAGATTTGTAGTTTTTGTATAATTGGCTTTAGATGCGACCCTAATGTACAAGTTGAGCAGTTATAGTCATTTTGTTCCCACGATGACATTTTCTTAATATGACATGGATTTGCTAAAAACTTTGCTCAAATGTACACAAAAACAAGTGCTATCTCCTGGTATAAACCAATCTTTTCACAAGTTTTTAGTTTTTGTATAATTGGCTTTAGATGCGACCCATATGTACAAGTTGAGCAGTTATTGTCATTTTGTTCCCACGATGAAATTTTCTTAATATGATATGGATTTGCAGAAAACTTTGCTCAAATGTATACAAAAACAAGTGCTATCTGCTGGTATAAACCAATCTTCTCACAGATTTGTAGTTTTTGTATAATTGGCTTTAAATGCGACCCTAATGTACAAGTTGAGCAGTTATAGTCATTTTGTTCCCACGATGAAATTTTCTTAATATGACATGGATTTGCTGAAAACTTTGCTCAAATGTACAACAAAAAATTTGCTATCTGCTGGCATAAACCAATCTTCTCACAGATTTGTAGTTTTTGTATAATTGGCTTTAGATGCGACCCATTTGTACAAGTTGAGCAGTTATTGTCATTTTATTGCCACGATGACATTTTCTTAATATGACATGGATTTGCTAAAAACTTTGCTCAAATGTACACAAAAACAAGTGCTATCTGCTGGTATAAACCAATCTTCTCACAGATTTTTAGTTTTTGTATAATTGGCTTAAGATGCGACCCTAATGTAAAAGTTGAGCAGTTATTGTCATTTAGTTCCCACGATGAAATTTTCTTAATATGACATGGATTTGCAGAAAACTTTGCTCAAATGTACACAAAAACAAGTGCTATCTGCTAATGTAAACTAATCTTCTCACAGATTTGTAGTTTTTGTATAACTGACTTGAGATGCGACCCTAATGTACAAGTTGAGCTGTTATTGTCATTTTGTTCCCACGATGAATTTTTCTTAATATGACATGGATTTGCAGAAAACTTTGCTCAAATGTACACAAAAACAAGTGTTATCTGCTGGTATAAACACATTTTCTCACAGATTTTTAGTTTTTGTATAATTGGCTTTAGATGCGACCCTAATGTACAAGTTGAGCAGTTATTGTCATTTTGTTCCCACGATGAAATTTTCTTAATATGACATGGATTTGCAGAAAACTTTGCTCAAATGTACACAAAAACAAGTGCTATCTGCTGGAATAAACCAATATTCTCACAGATTTGTAGTTTTTGTATAATTGGCTTTAGATGCGACCCTAATGTACAAGTTGAGCAGTTATAGTCATTTTGTTCCCACGATGACATTTTCTTAATATGACATGGATTTGCTAAAAACTTTGCTCAAATGTACACAAAAACAAGTGCTATCTGCTGGTATAAACCAATCTTTTCACAAGTTTTTAGTTTTTGTATAATTGGCTTTAGATGCGACCCATATGTACAAGTTGAGCAGTTATTGTCATTTTGTTCCCACGATGAAATTTTCTTAATATGACATGGATTTGCAGAAAACTTTGCTCAAATGTACACAAAAACAAGTGCTATCTGCTGGTATAAACCAATCTTCTCACAGATTTGTAGTTTTTGTATAATTGGCTTTAGATGCGACCCTAATGTACAAGTTGAGCAGTTATAGTCATTTTGTTCCCACGATGACATTTTCTTAATATGACATGGATTTGCTAAAAACTTTGCTCAAATGTACACAAAAACAAGTGCTATCTGCTGGTATAAACCAATCTTTTCACAAGTTTTTAGTTTTTGTATAATTGGCTTTAGATGCGACCCATATGTACAAGTTGAGCAGTTATTGTCATTTTGTTCCCACGATGAAATTTTCTTAATATGACATGGATTTGCAGAAAACTTTGCTCAAATGTACACAAAAACAAGTGCTATCTGCTGGTATAAACACATTTTCTCACAGATTTTTAGTTTTTGTATAATTGGCTTTAGATGCGACCCTAATGTACAAGTTGAGCAGTTATTGTCATTTTGTTCCCACGATGAAATTTTCTTAATATGACATGGATTTGCAGAAAACTTTGCTCAAATGTACACAAAAACAAGTGCTATCTGCTGGAATAAACCAATATTCTCACAGATTTTTAGTTTTTGTATAATTGGCTTTAGATGCGACCCATATGTACAAGTTGAGCAGTTATAGTCATTTTGTTCCCACGATGACATTTTCTTAATATGACATGGATTTGCTAAAAACTTTGCTCAAATGTACACAAAAACAAGTGCTATCTGCTGGTATAAACCAATCTTCTCACAGATTTGTAGTTTTTGTATAATTGGCTTTAGATGCGACCCTAATGTACAAGTTGAGCAGTTATAGTCATTTTGTTCCCACGATGACATTTTCTTAATATGACATGGATTTGCTAAAAACTTTGCTCAAATGTACACAAAAACAAGTGCTATCTGCTGGTATAAACCAATCTTTTCACAAGTTTTTAGTTTTTGTATAATTGGCTTTAGATGCGACCCATATGTACAAGTTGAGCAGTTATTGTCATTTTGTTCCCACGATGACATTTTCTTAATATGACATGGATTTGCTAAAAACTTTGCTCAAATGTATACAAAAACAAGTGCTATCTGCTGGTATAAACCAATCTTCTCACAGATTTGTAGTTTTTGTATAATTGGCTTTCAATGCGACCCTAATGTACAAGTTGAGCAGTTATTGTCATTTTGTTCCCACGCTGAAATTTTCTTAATATGACATGGATTTGCTGAAAACTTTGCTCAAATGTACACAAAAACAAGTGCTATCTGCTGGTATAAACCAATCTTCTCACAGATTTGTAGTTTTTGTATAATTGGCTTTAGATGCAACCCTAATGTACAAGTTGAGCAGTTATTGTCATTTTGTTCCCACGCTGAAATTTTCTTAATATGACATGGATTTGCAGAAAACTTTGCTCAAATGTACACAAAAACAAGTGCTATCTGCTGGTATAAACCAATCTTCTCACAGATTTGTAGTTTTTGTATAACTGACTTTAGATGCGACGCTTAAGTAGAAGTTTAGAAGTTATTGTCATTTAGTTCCCACGATGAAATTTTCTTAATATGACATGGATTTGCTGAAAAGTTTGCTCAAACGTACACAAAAACAAATGCTATCTGCTGGTATAAACCAATCTTCTCACAGATTTGTAGTTTTTGTATAATTGGCTTTAGATGCGACGCTAATATACAAGTTGAGCAGTTATAGTCATTTTGTTCCCACGATGAAATTTTCTTAATATGACATGGATTTGCAGAAAACTTTGCTCAAATGTACACAAAAACAAGTGCTATCTGCTGGTATAAACCAATCTTTTCACAAGTTTTTAGTTTTTGTATAATTGGCTTTAGATGCGACCCTAATGTACATGTTGAGCAGTTATTGTCATTTTGTTCCCACGATGACATTTTCTTAATATGACATGGATTTGCTAAAAACTTTGCTCAAATGTATACAAAAACAAGTGCTATCTGCTGGTATAAACCAATCTTCTCACAGATTTGTAGTTTTGGTATAATTGGCTTTAGATGCGACCCTAATGTACATGTTGAGCAGTTATTGTCATTTAGTTCCTACGATGAAATTTTCTTAATATGTCATGGATTTGCAGAAAATTTTGCTCAAATGTACACAAAAACAAGTGCTATCTGCTGGTATAAACCAATCTTCTCACAGATTTGTAGTTTTTGTATAATTGGCTTTAGATGCGACCCTAATGTACAAGTTGAGCAGTTATTGTCATTTTGTTCCCACGCTGAAATTTTCTTTATAGGACATCGATTTGCAGAAAACTATGCTCAAATGTACACAAAAACAAGTGCTATCTGCTGGTATAAACCAATCTTCTCACAGATTTGTAGTTTTTGTATAACTGACTTTAGATGCGACGCTAATGTACAAGTTTAGAAGTTATTGTCATTTAGTTCCCTCGATGAAATTTTCTTAATATGACATGGATTTGCAGAAAACTTTGCTCAATCGTAGACAAAAACAAGTGCTATCTTCTGGTATAAACCAATCTTCTCACAGATTTTTAGTTTTTGTAAAATTGGCTTTAGATGCGACCCTAATGTACAAGTTGAGCAGTTATAGTCATTTTGTTCCCACGATGAAATTTTCTTAATATGACATGGATTTGCTGAAAACTTTGCTCAAATGTACAAAAAAAAAATTGCTATCTGCTGGTATAAACCAATCTTCTCACAGATTTGTAGATTTTGTATAATTAACTTTAGATGCGACCCTAATGTACAAGTTGAGCAGTTATTGTCATTTAGTTCCCACGATGAAATTTTCTTAATATGACATGGATTTGCAGAAAACTTTGCTCAAATGTACACAAAAACAAGTGCTATCTGCTAATGTAAACTAATCTTCTCACAGATTTGTAGTTTTTGTATAACTGACTTGAGATGCGACCCTAATGTACAAGTTGAGCAGTTATTGTCATTTTGTTCCCACGATGAATTTTTCTTAATATGACATGGTTTTGCAGAAAACTTTGCTCAAATGTACACAAAAACAAGTGTTATCTGCTGGTATAAACAAATTTTCTCACAGATTTTTTGTTTTTGTATAATTGGCTTTAGATGCGACCCTAATGTACAAGTTGAGCAGTTATTGTCATTTTGTTCCCACGATGAAATTTTCTTAATATGACATGGATTTGCAGAAAACTTTGCTCAAATGTACACAAAAACAAGTGCTATCTGCTGGTATAAACCAATATTCTCACAAATCTGTAGTTTTTGTATAATTGGCTTTAGATGCGACCCATATGTACAAGTTGAGCAGTTATTGTCATTTTGTTCCCACGATGACATTTTCTTAATATGACTTGGATTTGCTAAAAACTTTGCTCAAATGTATACAAAAACAAGTGCTATCTGCTGGTATAAACCAATCTTCTCACAGATTTGTAGTTTTTGTAAAATTGGCTTTAGATGCGAAACTAATGTACAAGTTGAGCAGTTATTGTCATTTTGTTCCCACGCTGAATTTTTTTTAATATGACATGGATTTGCAGAAATTTTGCTCAAATGTACACAAAAACAAGTGCTATCTGCTGGTAAAAACCAATATTCTCACAAATCTGTAGTTTTTGTATAATTGGCTTTAGATGCGACCCATATGTACAAATTGTACAGTTATTGTCATTTTGTTCCCACGATGAAATTTTCTTAATATGACATGGATTTGCAGAAAACTTTGCTCAAATGTACGCAAAAACAAGTGCTATATGCTGGTATAAACCAATCTTTTCACAAGTTTTTAGTTTTTGTATAATTGGCTTTAGATGCGACCCATATGTACAAGTTGAGCAGTTATTGTCATTTTGTTCCTACGATGAAATTTTCTTAATATAACATGGATTTGCTAAAAACTTTGCTCAAATGTATACAAAAACAAGTGCTATCTGCTGGTATAAACCAATCTTCTCACAGATTTGTAGTTTTTGTATAATTGGCTTTAGATGCGACCCTAATGTACATGTTGAGCAGTTATTGTAATTTTGTTCCCACGATGAAATTTTCTTAATATGACATGGATTTGCAGAAAACTTTGCTCAAATGTACACAAAAGCAAGTGCTATCTTCTGGTATAAACCAATCTTCTCAAAGATGTGTAGTTTTGTATAATTGGCTTTGGATGCGACCCTAATGTACAAGTTGAGCAGTTATTGTCATTTAGTTCCCACGCTGAAATTTTTTTAATATGACATGGATTTGCAGAAAACTTTGCTCAAATGTACACAAAAACAAGTGCTATCTGCTGGTATAAACCAATATTCTCACAAACCTGTAGTTTTTGTATAATTGGCTTTAGATGCGACCCTAATGTACAAGTTGAGCAGTTATTGTTATTTTGTTCCCACGATGAAATTTTCTTAATATGACATGGATTTGCAGAAAACTTTGCTCAAATGTACACAAAAACAAGTGCTATCTTCTGGTATAAACCAATCTTCTCACAGATGTGTAGTTTTTGTATAATTAACTTTAGATGCGACCCTAATGTACAAGTTGAGCAGTTATTGTCATTTTGTTAACACGCTAAAATTTTCTTAATATGACATGGATTTGCAGAAAACTTTGCACAAATGTACACAAAAACAAGTGCTATCTGCTGGTATAAACCAATCTTCTCACAGATTTGTAGTTTTTGTATAATTGGCTTTAGATGCCACCCTAATGTACAAGTTGAGCAGTTATTGTCATTTAGTTCCCACGATGAAATTTTCTTAATATGACATGGATTTGCAGAAAACTTTGCTCAAATGTACCCAAAAACAAGTGCTATCTGCTAATGTAAACTAATCTTCTCACAGATTTGTAGTTTTTGTATTACTGACTTGAGATGCGACCCATATGTACAAGTTGAGCAGTTATTGTCATTTTGTTCCCACGATGAAATTTTCTTAATATGACATGGATTTGCAGAAAACTTTGCTCAAATGTACACAAAAACAAGTGTTATCTGCTGGTATAAACCAATCTTCTCACAGATTTGTAGTTTTTGTATAATTGGCTTTAGATGCGACCCTAATGTACAAGTTGAGCAGTTATTGTCATTTTGTTCACACGCTGAAAATTTCTTAATATGACATGGATTTGCAGAAAACTTTGCTCAAATGGACACAGATACAAGTGCTATCTGCTGGTATAAACCAATATCCTCACAAATCTGTAGTTTTTGTATAATTGGCTTTAGATGCGACCCATATGTACAAGTTGAGCAGTTATTGTCATTTTGTTCCAACGATGACATTTTCTTAATATGACATGGATTTGCTAAAAACTTTGCTCAAATGTATACAAAAACAAGTGCTATCTGCTGGTATAAACCAATCTTCTCACAGATTTGTAGTTTTTGTAAAATTGGCTTTAGATGCGACCCTAATGTACAAGTTGAGCAGTTATTGTCATTTTGTTCCCACGATGAAATTTTCTTAATATGACATGGATTTGCAGAAAACTTTGCTCAAATGTATACAAAAACAAGTGCTATCTGCTGGTATAAACCAATATTCTCACAAATCTGTAGTTTTTGTATAATTGGCTTTAGATGCGACCCATATGTACAAGTTGAGCAGTTATTGTCATTTAGTTCCCACGATGACATTTTCTTAATATAACATGGATTTGCTAAAAACTTTGCTCAAATGTATACAAAAACAAGTGCTATCTGCTGGTATAAACCAATCTTCTCACAGATTTGTAGTTTTTGTAAAATTGGCTTTAGATGCGACCCTAATGTACAAGTTTGCAGTTATTGTAATTTTGTTCCCAAGATGAATTGTTTTTAATATGACATGGATTTGCAGAAAACTTTGCTCAAATGTACGCAAAAACAAGTGCAATCTGCTGGTATAAACAAATCTTCTCACAGATTTGTAGTTTTTGTATAATTGGCTTTAGATGCGACCCTAATGTACAAGTTGAGCAGTTATTGTCATTTTGTTCCCACGATTAAATTTTCTTAATATGACATGGATTTGCAGATAACTTTGCTCAAATGTACACAAAAACAAGTGCTATCTGCTGGTATAAACCAATATTCTCACAAATCTGTAGTTTTTGTATAATTGGCTTTAGATGCGACCCTAATGTATAAGTTGAGCAGTTATTGTCATTTTGTTCCCACGATGAAATTTTCTTAATATGACATGGATTTGCAGAAAACTTTGCTCAAATGTACACAAAAACAAGTGCTATCTGCTGGTATAAACCAATCTTCTCACAGATGTGTAGTTTTTGTATAATTAACTTTAGATGCGACCCTAATGTACAAGTTGAGCAGTTATTGTCATTTTGTTCCCACGCTAAAATTTTCTTAATATGAAATGGATTTGCAGAAAACTTTGCTCAAATGTACACAAAAACAAGTGCTATCTGCTGGTATAAACAAATCTTCTCACAGATTTGTAGTTTTTGTATAATTGGCTTTAGATGCGACACTAATGTACAAGTTGAGCAGTTATTGTCATTTTGTTCCCACGCTGAAATTTTCTTAATCTGACATGGATTCGCAGAAAACTTTGCTCAAATGTACGCAAAAACAAGTGCTATCTGCTGGTATAAACCAATCTTTTCACAAATTTTTAGTTTTTGTATAATTGGCTTTAAATGCGACCCATATGTACAAGTTGAGCAGTTATTGTCATTTTTTTCCCACGAAGAAATTTTCTTAATATGACATGGATTTGCTAAAAACTTTGCTCAAATGTAAACAAAAACAAGTGCTATCTGCTGGTATAAACCAATCTTCTCACATATTTGTAGTTTTTGTATAATTGGCTTTAGATGCGACCCTAATGTACAAGTTGAGCAGTTATTGTCATTTTGTTCCCACGAAGAAATTTTCTTAATATGACATGGATTTGCAGAAAACTTTGCTCAAATGTACACAAAAACAAGTGCTCTCTGCTGGTATAAACCAATATGCTCACAAATCTGTGGTTTTTGTATAATTGGCTTTAGATGCGACCCATATGTACAAATTGAGCAGTTATTGTCATTTTGTTCCCACGATGAAATTTTCTTAATATGACATGGATTTGCAGAAAACTTTGCTCAAATGTAGGCAAAAACAAGTGCTATCTGCTGGTATAAACCAATCTTCTCACAGATTTGTAATTTTTGTATAATTGGCTTTAGATGCGACCCTAATGTACAAGTTGAGCAGTTATTGTCATTTAGTTCCCACGATGAAATGTTCTTAATATGACATGGATTTGCTAAAAACTTTGCTCAAATGTATACAAAAACAAGTGCTATCTGCTGGTATAAACAAATCTTCTCACAGATTTGTAGTTTTTGTATAATTGGCTTTAGATGCGACCCTAATGTACAAGTTGAGCAGTTATTGTCATTTTGTTCCCACGATTAAATTTTCTTAATATGACATGGATTTGCAGATAACTTTGCTCAAATGTACACAAAAACAAGTGCTATCTGCTGGTATAAACCAATATTCTCACAAATCTGTAGTTTTTGTATAATTGGCTTTAGATGCGACCCTAATGTATAAGTTGAGCAGTTATTGTCATTTTGTTCCCACGATGAAATTTTCTTAATATGACATGGATTTGCAGAAAACTTTGCTCAAATGTACACAAAAACAAGTGCTATCTTCTGGTATAAACCAATCTTCTCACAGATGTGTAGTTTTTGTATAATTAACTTTAGATGCGACCCTAATGTACAAGTTGAGCAGTTATTGTCATTTTGTTCCCACGCTAAAATTTTCTTAATATGAAATGGATTTGCAGAAAACTTTGCTCAAATGTACACAAAAACAAGTGCTATCTGCTGGTATAAACAAATCTTCTCACAGATTTGTAGTTTTTGTATAATTGGCTTTAGATGCGACACTAATGTACAAGTTGAGCAGTTATTGTCATTTTGTTCCCACGCTAAAATTTTCTTAATATGACATGGATTTGCAGAAAACTTTGCTCAAATGTACGCAAAAACAAGTGCTATCTGCTGGTATAAACCAATCTTTTCACAAATTTTTAGTTTTTGTATAATTGGCTTTAAATGCGACCCATATGTACAAGTTGAGCAGTTATTGTCATTTAGTTCCCACGATGACATTTTCTTAATATGACATGGATTTGCTAAAAACTTTGCTCAAATGTAAACAAAAACAAGTGCTATCTGCTGGTATAAACCAATCTTCTCACATATTTGTAGTTTTTGTATAATTGGCTTTAGATGCGACCCTAATGTACAAGTTGAGCAGTTATTGTCATTTTGTTCCCACGAAGAAATTTTCTTAATATGACATGGATTTGCAGAAAACTTTGCTCAAATGTACACAAAAACAAGTGCTCTCTGCTGGTATAAACCAATATGCTCACAAATCTGTAGTTTTTGTATAATTGGCTTTAGATGCGACCCATATGTACAAATTGAGCAGTTATTGTCATTTTGTTCCCACGATGAAATTTTCTTAATATGACATGGATTTGCAGAAAACTTTGCTCAAATGTAGGCAAAAACAAGTGCTATCTGCTGGTATAAACCAATCTTCTCACAGATTTGTAATTTTTGTATAATTGGCTTTAGATGCGACACTAATGTACAAGTTGAGCAGTTATTGTCATTTAGTTCCCACGATGAAATGTTCTTAATATGACATGGATTTGCTAAAAACTTTGCTCAAATGTATACAAAAACAAGTGCTATCTGCTGGTATAAACAAATCTTCTCACAGATTTGTAGTTTTTGTATAATTGGCTTTAGATGCGACCCTAATGTACAAGTTGAGCAGTTATTGTCATTTTGTTCCCACGATTAAATTTTCTTAATATGACATGGATTTGCAGATAACTTTGCTCAAATGTACACAAAAACAAGTGCTATCTGCTGGTATAAACCAATATTCTCACAAATCTGTAGTTTTTGTATAATTGGCTTTAGATGCGACCCTAATGTATAAGTTGAGCAGTTATTGTCATTTTGTTCCCACGATGAAATTTTCTTAATATGACATGGATTTGCAGAAAACTTTGCTCAAATGTACACAAAAACAAGTGCTATCTTCTGGTATAAACCAATCTTCTCACAGATGTGTAGTTTTTGTATAATTAACTTTAGATGCGACCCTAATGTACAAGTTGAGCAGTTATTGTCATTTTGTTCCCACGCTAAAATTTTCTTAATATGAAATGGATTTGCAGAAAACTTTGCTCAAATGTACACACAAACAAGTGCTATCTGCTGGTATAAACAAATCTTCTCACAGATTTGTAGTTTTTGTATAATTGGCTTTAGATGCGACACTAATGTACAAGTTGAGCAGTTATTGTCATTTTGTTCCCACGCTAAAATTTTCTTAATATGACATGGATTTGCAGAAAACTTTGCTCAAATGTACGCAAAAACAAGTGCTATCTGCTGGTATAAACCAATCTTTTCACAAATTTTTAGTTTTTGTATAATTGGCTTTAAATGCGACCCATATGTACAAGTTGAGCAGTTATTGTCATTTAGTTCCCACGATGACATTTTCTTAATATAACATGGATTTGCTAAAAACTTTGCTCAAATGTATACAAAAACAAGTGCTATCTGCTGGTATAAACCAATCTTCTCACAGATTTGTAGTTTTTGTAAAATTGGCTTTAGATGCGACCCTAATGTACAAGTTTGCAGTTATTGTAATTTTGTTCCCAAGATGAATTTTTTTTAATATGACATGGATTTGCAGAAAACTTTGCTCAAATGTACGCAAAAACAAGTGCAATCTGCTGGTATAAACAAATCTTCTCACAGATTTGTAGTTTTTGTATAATTGGCTTTAGATGCGACCCTAATGTACAAGTTGAGCAGTTATTGTCATTTTGTTCCCACGATTAAATTTTCTTAATATGACATGGATTTGCAGATAACTTTGCTCAAATGTACACAAAAACAAGTGCTATCTGCTGGTATAAACCAATATTCTCACAAATCTGTAGTTTTTGTATAATTGGCTTTAGATGCGACCCTAATGTATAAGTTGAGCAGTTATTGTCATTTTGTTCCCACGATGAAATTTTCTTAATATGACATGGATTTGCAGAAAACTTTGCTCAAATGTACACAAAAACAAGTGCTATCTTCTGGTATAAACCAATCTTCTCACAGATGTGTAGTTTTTGTATAATTAACTTTAGATGCGACCCTAATGTACAAGTTGAGCAGTTATTGTCATTTTGTTCCCACGCTAAAATTTTCTTAATATGAAATGGATTTGCAGAAAACTTTGCTCAAATGTACACAAAAACAAGTGCTATCTGCTGGTATAAACAAATCTTCTCACAGATTTGTAGTTTTTGTATAATTGGCTTTAGATGCGACACTAATGTACAAGTTGAGCAGTTATTGTCATTTTGTTCCCACGATGAAATTTTCTTAATATGACATGGATTTGCAGAAAACTTTGCTCAAATGTACGCAAAAACAAGTGCTATCTGCTGGTATAAACCAATCTTTTCACAAATTTTTAGTTTTTGTATAATTGGCTTTAAATGCGACCCATATGTACAAGTTGAGCAGTTATTGTCATTTTTTTCCCACGAAGAAATTTTCTTAATATGACATGGATTTGCTAAAAACTTTGCTCAAATGTAAACAAAAACAAGTGCTATCTGCTGGTATAAACCAATCTTCTCACATATTTGTAGTTTTTGTATAATTGGCTTTAGATGCGACCCTAATGTACAAGTTGAGCAGTTATTGTCATTTTGTTCCCACGAAGAAATTTTCTTAATATGACATGGATTTGCAGAAAACTTTGCTCAAATGTACACAAAAACAAGTGCTCTCTGCTGGTATAAACCAATATGCTCACAAATCTGTGGTTTTTGTATAATTGGCTTTAGATGCGACCCATATGTACAAATTGAGCAGTTATTGTCATTTTGTTCCCACGATGAAATTTTCTTAATATGACATGGATTTGCAGAAAACTTTGCTCAAATGTAGGCAAAAACAAGTGCTATCTGCTGGTATAAACCAATCTTCTCACAGATTTGTAATTTTTGTATAATTGGCTTTAGATGCGACACTAATGTACAAGTTGAGCAGTTATTGTCATTTAGTTCCCACGATGAAATGTTCTTAATATGACATGGATTTGCTAAAAACTTTGCTCAAATGTATACAAAAACAAGTGCTATCTGCTGGTATAAACCAATCTTCTCACAGATTTGTAATTTTTGTATAATTGGCTTTAGATGCGACCCTAATGTACAAGTTGAGCAGTTATTGTCATTTTGTTCCCACGATTAAATTTTCTTAATATGACATGGATTTGCAGATAACTTTGCTCAAATGTACACAAAAACAAGTGCTATCTGCTGGTATAAACCAATATTCTCACAAATCTGTAGTTTTTGTATAATTGGCTTTAGATGCGACCCTAATGTATAAGTTGAGCAGTTATTGTCATTTTGTTCCCACGATGAAATTTTCTTAATATGACATGGATTTGCAGAAAACTTTGCTCAAATGTACACAAAAACAAGTGCTATCTTCTGGTATAAACCAATCTTCTCACAGATGTGTAGTTTTTGTATAATTAACTTTAGATGCGACCCTAATGTACAAGTTGAGCAGTTATTGTCATTTTGTTCCCACGCTAAAATTTTCTTAATATGAAATGGATTTGCAGAAAACTTTGCTCAAATGTACACAAAAACAAGTGCTATCTGCTGGTATAAACAAATCTTCTCACAGATTTGTAGTTTTTGTATAATTGGCTTTAGATGCGACACTAATGTACAAGTTGAGCAGTTATTGTCATTTTGTTCCCACGATGAAATTTTCTTAATATGACATGGATTTGCAGAAAACTTTGCTCAAATGTACACAAAAACAAGTGCTATCTGCTGGTATAAACCAATCTTTTCACAAATTTTTAGTTTTTGTATAATTGGCTTTAAATGCGACCCATATGTACAAGTTGAGCAGTTATTGTCATTTTTTTCCCACGAAGAAATTTTCTTAATATGACATGGATTTGCTAAAAACTTTGCTCAAATGTAAACAAAAACAAGTGCTATCTGCTGGTATAAACCAATCTTCTCACATATTTGTAGTTTTTGTATAATTGGCTTTAGATGCGACCCTATTGTACAAGTTGAGCAGTTATTGTCATTTTGTTCCCACGAAGAAATTTTCTTAATATGACATGGATTTGCAGAAAACTTTGCTCAAATGTACACAAAAACAAGTGCTCTCTGCTGGTATAAACCAATATGCTCACAAATCTGTGGTTTTTGTATAATTGGCTTTAGATGCGACCCATATGTACAAATTGAGCAGTTATTGTCATTTTGTTCCCACGATGAAATTTTCTTAATATGACATGGATTTGCAGAAAACTTTGCTCAATCGTAGGCAAAAACAAGTGCTATCTGCTGGTATAAACCAATCTTCTCACAGATTTGTAATTTTTGTATAATTGGCTTTAGATGCGACACTAATGTACAAGTTGAGCAGTTATTGTCATTTAGTTCCCACGATGAAATGTTCTTAATATGACATGGATTTGCTAAAAACTTTGCTCAAATGTATACAAAAACAAGTGCTATCTGCTGGTATAAACCAATCTTCTCACAGATTTGTAGTTTTTGTAAAATTGGCTTTAGATGCGACCCTAATGTACAAGTTGAGCAGTTATTGTCATTTTGTTCCCACGCTGAATTTTTTTTTAATATGACATGGATTTGCAGATAACTTTGCTCAAATGTACACAAAAACAAGTGCTATCTGCTGGTATAAACCAATATTCTCACAAATCTGTAGTTTTTGTATAATTGGCTTTAGATGCGACCCTAATGTATAAGTTGAGCAGTTATTGTCATTTTGTTCCCACGATGAAATTTTCTTAATATGACATGGATTTGCAGAAAACTTTGCTCAAATGTACACAAAAACAAGTGCTATCTTCTGGTATAAACCAATCTTCTCACAGATGTGTAGTTTTTGTATAATTAACTTTAGATGCGACCCTAATGTACAAATTGAGCAGTTATTGTCATTTTGTTCCCACGCTAAAATTTTCTTAATATGACATGGATTTGCAGAAAACTTTGCTCAAATATACACAAAAACAAGTGCTATCTGCTGGTATAAACAAATCTTCTCACATATTTGTAGTTTTTGTATAATTGGCTTTAGATGCGACACTAATGTACAAGTTGAGCAGTTATTGTCATTTTGTTCCCACGCTAAAATTTTCTTAATATGACATGGATTTGCAGAAAACTTTGCTCAAATGTACGCAAAAACAAGTGCTATCTGCTGGTATAAACCAATCTTTTCACAAGTTTTTAGTTTTTGTATAATTGGCTTTAAATGCGACCCATATGTACAAGTTGAGCAGTTATTGTCATTTTTTTCCCACGAAGAAATTTTCTTAATATGACATGGATTTGCTAAAAACTTTGCTCAAATGTGAACAAAAACAAGTGCTATCTGCTGGTATAAACCAATCTTCTCACATATTTGTAGTTTTTGTATAATTGGCTTTAGATGCGACCCTAATGTACAAGTTGAGCAGTTATTGTCATTTTGTTCCCACGAAGAAATTTTCTTAATATGACATGGATTTGCAGAAAACTTTGCTCAAATGTACACAAAAACAAGTGCTATCTGCTGGTATAAACCAATATGCTCACAAATCTGTGGTTTTTGTATAATTGGCTTTAGATGCGACCCATATGTACAAATTGAGCAGTTATTGTCATTTTGTTCCCACGATGAAATTTTCTTAATATGACATGGATTTGCAGAAAACTTTGCTCAAATGTAGGCAAAAACAAGTGCTATCTGCTGGTATAAACCAATCTTCTCACATATTTGTAATTTTTGTATAATTGGCTTTAGATGCGACACAAATGTACAAGTTGAGCAGTTATTGTCATTTAGTTCCCACGATGAAATGTTCTTAATATGACATGGATTTGCTAAAAACTTTGCTCAAATGTATACAAAAACAAGTGCTATCTGCTGGTATAAACCAATCTTCTCACAGATTTGTAGTTTTTGTAAAACTGGCTTTAGATGCGACCCTAATGTACAAGTTGAGCAGTTATTGTCATTTTGTTCCCACGCTGAATTTTTTTTAATATGACATGGATTTGCAGATAACTTTGCTCAAATGTACATAAAAACAAGTGCTATCTGCTGGTATAAACCAATATTCTCACAAATCTGTAGTTTTTGTATAATTGGCTTTAGATGCGACACTAATGTACAAGTTGAGCAGTTATTGTCATTTTGTTCCCACGCTAAAATTTTCTTAATATGACATGGATTTGCAGAAAACTTTGCTCAAATGTACATAAAAACAAGTGCTATCTGCTGGTATAAACCAATCTTTTCACAAGTTTTTAGTTTTTGTATAATTGGCTTTAAATGCGACCCATATGTACAAGTTGAGCAGTTATTGTCATTTTTTTCCCACGAAGAAATTTTCTTAATATGACATGGATTTGCTAAAAACTTTGCTCAAATGTAAACAAAAACAAGTGCTATCTGCTGGTATAAACCAATCTTCTCACATATTTGTAGTTTTTGTATAATTGGCTTTAGATGCGACCCTAATGTACAAGTTGAGCAGTTATTGTCATTTTGTTCCCACAAAGAAATTTTCTTAATATGACATGGATTTGCAGAAAACTTTGCTCAAATGTACACAAAAACAAGTGCTATCTGCTGGTATAAACCAATATTCTCACAAATCTGTAGTTTTTGTATAATTGGCTTTAGATGCGACCCATATGTACAAATTGAGCAGTTATTGTCATTTTGTTCCCACGATGAAATTTTCTTAATATGACATGGATTTGCAGAAAACTTTGCTCAAATGTAGGCAAAAACAAGTGCTATCTGCTGGTATAAACCAATCTTCTCACAGATTTGTAATTTTTGTATAATTGGCTTTAGATGCGACACTAATGTACAAGTTGAGCAGTTATTGTCATTTAGTTCCCACGATGAAATGTTCTTAATATGACATGGATTTGCTAAAAACTTTGCTCAAATGTATACAAAAACAAGTGCTATCTGCTGGTATAAACCAATCTTCTCACAGATTTGTAGTTTTTGTAAAATTGGCTTTATATGCGACCCTAATGTACAAGTTGAGCAGTTATTGTCATTTTGTTCCCACGCTGAATTTTTTTTAATATGACATGGATTTGCAGAAAACTTTGCTCAAATGTAGGCAAAAACAAGTGCTATCTGCTGGTATAAACCAATCTTCTCACAGATTTGTAGTTTTTGTATAATTGGCTTTAGATGCGACACTAATGTACAAGTTGAGCAGTTATTGTCATTTAGTTCCCACGATGAAATGTTCTTAATATGACATGGATTTGCTAAAAACTTTGCTCAAATGTATACAAAAACAAGTGCTATCTGCTGGTATAAACCAATCTTTTCACAAGTTTTTAGTTTTTGTATAATTCGCTTTAGATGCGACCCTAATGTACAAGTTGAGCAGTTATTGTCATTTTGTTCCCACGCTGAATTTTTTTTAATATGACATGGATTTGCAGATAACTTTGCTCAAATGTACATAAAAACAAGTGCTATCTGCTGGTATAAACCAATATTCTCACAAATCTGTAGTTTTTGTATAATTGGCTTTAGATGCGACCCATATGTACAAATTGAACAGTTATTGTCATTTTGTTCCCACGATGAAATTTTCTTAATATGACATGGATTTGCAGAAAACTTTGCTCAAATGTACACAAAAACAAGTGCTATCTGCTGGTATAAACCAATCTTTTCACAAGTTTTTAGTTTTTGTTTAATTGGCTTTAGATGCGACCCATATGTACAAGTTGAGCAGTTATTGTCATTTTGTTCCCACGATGAAATTTTCTTAATATGACATGGATTTGCTAAAAAAATTTGCTCAAATGTATACAAAAACAAGTGCTATCTGCTGGTATAAACCAATCTTCTCACAGATTTGTAGTTTTTGTATAATTGGCTTTAGATGCGACCCTAATGTACAAGTTGAGCAGTTATTGTCATTTTGTTCACACGCTGAAAATTTCTTAATATGACATGGATTTGCAGAAAACTTTGCTCAAATGTACACAGATACAAGTGCTATCTGCTGGTATAAACCAATATCCTCACAAATCTGTAGTTTTTGTATAATTGGCTTTAGATGCGACCCATATGTACAAGTTGAGCAGTTATTGTCATTTAGTTCCCACGATGAAATTTTCTTAATATGACATGGATTTGCAGAAAACTTTGCTCAAATGTACACAAAAACAAGTGCTATCTGCTGGTACAAACCAATATTCTCACAAATCTGTGGTTTTTGTATAATTTGCTTTAGATGAGACCCATATGTACAAATTGAGCAGTTATTGTCATTTTTTTCCCACGAAGAAATTTTCTTAATATGACATGGATTTGCAGAAAACTTTGCTCAAATGTAAACAAAAACAAGTGCTATCTGCTGGTATAAACCAATCTTCTCACATATTTGTAGTTTTTGTATAATTGGCTTTAGATGCGACCCTAATGTACAAGTTGAGCAGTTATTGTCAATTTGTTCCCACGAAGAAATTTTCTTAATATGACATGGATTTGCAGAAAACTTTGCTCAAATGTACACAAAAACAAGTGCTATCTGCTGGTATAAACCAATATGCTCACAAATCTGTGGTTTTTGTATAATTGGCTTTAGATGCGACCCATATGTACAAATTGAGCAGTTATTGTCATTTTGTTCCCACGATGAAATTTTCTTAATATGACATGGATTTGCAGAAAACTTTGCTCAAATGTAGGCAAAAACAAGTGCTATCTGCTGGTATAAACCAATCTTCTCACAGATTTGTAATTTTTGTATAATTGGCTTTAGATGCGACACTAATGTACAAGTTGAGCAGTTATTGTCATTTAGTTCCCACGATGATGTTCTTAATATGACATGGATTTGCTAAAAACTTTGCTCAAATGTATACAAAAACAAGTGCTATCTGCTGGTATAAACCAATCTTCTCACATATTTGTAGTTTTTGTAAAATTGGCTTTAGATGCGACCCTAATGTACAAGTTGAGCAGTTATTGTCATTTTGTTCCCACGCTGAATTTTGTTTTAATATGACATGGATTTGCAGATAACTTTGCTCAAATGTACACAAAAACAAGTGCTATCTGCTGGTATAAACCAATATTCTCACAAATCTGTAGTTTTTGTATAATTGGCTTTAGATGCGACCCTAATGTATAAGTTGAGCAGTTATTGTCATTTTGTTCCCACGATGAAATTTTCTTAATATGACATGGATTTGCAGAAAACTTTGCTCAAATGTACACAAAAACAAGTGCTATCTTCTGGTATAAACCAATCTTCTCACAGATGTGTAGTTTTTGTATAATTAACTTTAGATGCGACCCTAATGTACAAGTTGAGCAGTTATTGTCATTTTGTTCCCACGCTAAAATTTTCTTAATATGACATGGATTTGCAGAAAACTTTGCTCAAATGTACACAAAAACAAGTGCTATCTGCTGGTATAAACCAATATTCTCACATATTTGTAGTTTTTGTATAATTGGCTTTAGATGCGACACTAATGTACAAGTTGAGCAGTTATTGTCATTTTGTTCCCACGCTAAAATTTTCTTAATATGACATGGATTTGCAGAAAACTTTGCTCAAATGTACGCAAAAACAAGTGCTATCTGCTGGTATAAACCAATCTTTTCAAAAGATTTTAGTTTTTGTATAATTGGCTTTAAATGCGACCCATATGTACAAGTTGAGCAGTTATTGTCATTTTTTTCCCACGAAGAAATTTTCTTAATATGACATGGATTTGCTAAAAACTTTGCTCAAATGTAAACAAAAACAAGTGCTATCTGCTGGTATAAACCAATCTTCTCACATATTTGTAGTTTTTGTATAATTGGCTTTAGATGCGACCCTAATGTACAAGTTGAGCAGTTATTGTCATTTTGTTCCCACGAAGAAATTTTCTTAATATGACATGGATTTGCAGAAAACTTTGCTCAAATGTACACAAAAACAAGTGCTATCTGCTGGTATAAACCAATATTCTCACAAATCTGTAGTTTTTGTATAATTGGCTTTAGATGCGACCCATATGTACAAATTGAGCAGTTATTGTCATTTTGTTCCCACGATGAAATTTTCTTAATATGACATGGATTTGCAGAAAACTTTGCTCAAATGTACACAAAAACAAGTGCTATCTTCTGGTATAAACCAATCTTCTCACAGATGTGTAGTTTTTGTATAATTAACTTTAGATGCGACCCTAATGTACAAGTTGAGCAGTTATTGTCATTTTGTTCCCACAATGAAATTTTCTTAATATGACATGGATTTGCAGAAAACTTTGCTCAAATGTACACAAAAACAAGTGCTATCTGCTGGTATAAACCAATATTCTCACATATTTGTAGTTTTTGTATAATTGGCTTTAGATGCGACCCTAATGTACAAGTTGAGCAGTTATTGTCATTTTGTTCCCACGCTAAAATTTTCTTAATATGACATGGATTTGCAGAAAACTTTGCTCAAATGTACGCAAAAACAAGTGCTATCTGCTGGTATAAACCAATCTTTTCAAAAGATTTTAGTTTTTGTATAATTGGCTTTAAATGCGACCCATATGTACAAGTTGAGCAGTTATTGTCATTTTTTTCCCACGAAGAAATTTTCTTAATATGACATGGATTTGCTAAAAACTTTGCTCAAATGTAAACAAAAACAAGTGCTATCTGCTGGTATAAACCAATCTTCTCACATATTTGTAGTTTTTGTATAATTGGCTTTAGATGCGACCCTAATGTACAAGTTGAGCAGTTATTGTCATTTTGTTCCCACGAAGAAATTTTCTTAATATGACATGGATTTGCAGAAAACTTTGCTCAAATGTACACAAAAACAAGTGCTATCTGCTGGTATAAACCAATATGCTCACAAATCTGTGGTTTTTGTATAATTGGCTTTAGATGCGACCCATATGTACAAATTGAGCAGTTATTGTCATTTTGTTCCCACGATGAAATTTTCTTAATATGACATGGATTTGCAGAAAACTTTGCTCAAATGTAGGCAAAAACAAGTGCTATCTGCTGGTATAAACCAATCTTCTCACAGATTTGTAATTTTTGTATAATTGGCTTTAGATGCGACACAAATGTACAAGTTGAGCAGTTATTGTCATTTAGTTCCCACGATGAAATGTTCTTAATATGACATGGATTTGCTAAAAACTTTGCTCAAATGTATACAAAAACAAGTGCTATCTGCTGGTATAAACCAATCTTCTCACAGATTTGTAGTTTTTGTAAAATTGGCTTTAGATGCGACCCTAATGTACAAGTTGAGCAGTTATTGTCATTTTGTTCCCACGCTGAATTTTTTTTAATATGACATGGATTTGCAGATAACTTTGCTCAAATGTACATAAAAACAAGTGCTATCTGCTGGTATAAAACCAATATTCTCACAAATCTGTAGTTTTTGTATAATTGGCTTTAGATGCGACACTAATGTACAAGTTGAGCAGTTATTGTCATTTTGTTCCCACGCTAAAATTTTCTTAATATGACATGGATTTGCAGAAAACTTTGCTCAAATGTACGCAAAAACAAGTGCTATCTGCTGGTATAAACCAATCTTTTCACAAGTTTTTAGTTTTTGTATAATTGGCTTTAAATGCGACCCATATGTACAAGTTGAGCAGTTATTGTCATTTTTTTCCCACGAAGAAATTTTCTTAATATGACATGGATTTGCTAAAAACTTTGCTCAAATGTAAACAAAAACAAGTGCTATCTGCTGGTATAAACCAATCTTCTCACATATTTGTAGTTTTTGTATAATTGGCTTTAGATGCGACCCTAATGTACAAGTTGAGCAGTTATTGTCATTTTGTTCCCACAATGAAATTTTCTTAATATGACATGGATTTGCAGAAAACTTTGCTCAAATGTACACAAAAACAAGTGCTATCTGCTGGTATAAACCAATATTCTCACAAATCTGTAGTTTTTGTATAATTGGCTTTAGATGCGACCCATATGTACAAATTGAGCAGTTATTGTCATTTTGTTCCCACGATGAAATTTTCTTAATATGACATGGATTTGCAGAAAACTTTGCTCAAATGTACACAAAAACAAGTGCTATCTGCTGGTATAAACCAATCTTCTCACAAGATTTGTAATTTTTGTATAATTGGCTTTAGATGCGACACTAATGTACAAGTTGAGCAGTTATTGTCATTTTGTTCCCACGATGAAATTTTCTTAATATGACATGGATTTGCTAAAAACTTTGCTCAAATGTATACAAAAACAAGTGCTATCTGCTGGTATAAACCAATCTTCTCACAGATTTGTAGTTTTTTGTAAAATTGGCTTTAGATGCGACCCTAATGTACAAGTTGAGCAGTTATTGTCATTTTGTTCCCACGCTGAATTTTTTTTAATATGACATGGATTTGCAGATAACTTTGCTCAAATGTACATAAAAACAAGTGCTATCTGCTGGTATAAACCAATATTCTCACAAATCTGTAGTTTTTGTATAATTGGCTTTAGATGCGACCCATATGTACAAATTGAACAGTTATTGTCATTTTGTTCCCACGATGAAATTTTCTTAATATGACATGGATTTGCAGAAAACTTTGCTCAAATGTAGGCAAAAACAAGTGCTATCTGCTGGTATAAACCAATCTTCTCACAGATTTGTAATTTTTGTATAATTGGCTTTAGATGCGACACAAATGTACAAGTTGAGCAGTTATTGTCATTTAGTTCCCACGATGAAATGTTCTTAATATGACATGGATTTGCTAAAAACTTTGCTCAAATGTATACAAAAACAAGTGCTATCTGCTGGTATAAACCAATCTTCTCACAGATTTGTAGTTTTTGTAAAATTGGCTTTAGATGCGACCCTAATGTACAAGTTGAGCAGTTATTGTCATTTTGTTCCCACGCTGAATTTTTTTTAATATGACATGGATTTGCAGATAACTTTGCTCAAATGTACATAAAAACAAGTGCTATCTGCTGGTATAAACCAATATTCTCACAAATCTGTAGTTTTTGTATAATTGGCTTTAGATGCGACACTAATGTACAAGTTGAGCAGTTATTGTCATTTTGTTCCCACGCTAAAATTTTCTTAATATGACATGGATTTGCAGAAAACTTTGCTCAAATGTACGCAAAAACAAGTGCTATCTGCTGGTATAAACCAATCTTTTCACAAGTTTTTAGTTTTTGTATAATTGGCTTTAAATGCGACCCATATGTACAAGTTGAGCAGTTATTGTCATTTAGTTCCCACGAAGAAATTTTCTTAATATGACATGGATTTGCTAAAAACTTTGCTCAAATGTAAACAAAAACAAGTGCTATCTGCTGGTATAAACCAATCTTCTCACAGATTTGTAGTTTTTGTATAATTGGCTTTAGATGCGACCCTAATGTACAAGTTGAGCAGTTATTGTCATTTTGTTCCCACAATGAAATTTTCTTAATATGACATGGATTTGCAGAAAACTTTGCTCAAATGTACACAAAAACAAGTGCTATCTGCTGGTATAAACCAATATTCTCACAAATCTGTAGTTTTTGTATAATTGGCTTTAGATGCGACCCATATGTACAAATTGAGCAGTTATTGTCATTTTGTTCCCACGATGAAATTTTCTTAATATGACATGGATTTGCAGAAAACTTTGCTCAAATGTAGGCAAAAACAAGTGCTATCTGCTGGTATAAACCAATCTTCTCACAGATTTGTAATTTTTGTATAATTGGCTTTAGATGCGACACTAATGTACAAGTTGAGCAGTTATTGTCATTTAGTTCCCACGATGAAATGTTCTTAATATGACATGGATTTGCTAAAAACTTTGCTCAAATGTATACAAAAACAAGTGCTATCTGCTGGTATAAACCAATCTTCTCACAGATTTGTAGTTTTTGTAAAATTGGCTTTAGATGCGACCCTAATGTACAAGTTGAGCAGTTATTGTCATTTTGTTCCCACGCTGAATTTTTTTTAATATGACATGGATTTGCAGATAACTTTGCTCAAATGTACATAAAAACAAGTGCTATCTGCTGGTATAAACCAATATTCTCACAAATCTGTAGTTTTTGTATAATTGGCTTTAGATGCGACCCATATGTACAAATTGAACAGTTATTGTCATTTTGTTCCCCACGATGAAATTTTCTTAATATGACATGGATTTGCAGAAAACTTTGCTCAAATGTACGCAAAAACAAGTGCTATCTGCTGGTATAAACCAATCTTTTCACAAGTTTTTAGTTTTTGTTTAATTGGCTTTAGATGCGACCCATATGTACAAGTTGAGCAGTTATTGTCATTTTGTTCCCACGATGAAATTTTCTTAATATGACATGGATTTGCTAAAAAATTTGCTCAAATGTATACAAAAACAAGTGCTATCTGCTGGTATAAACCAATCTTCTCACAGATTTGTAGTTTTTGTAAAATTGGCTTTAGATGCGACCCTAATGTACAAGTTGAGCAGTTATTGTCATTTTGTTCCCACGCTGAATTTTTTTTAATATGACATGGATTTGCAGATAACTTTGCTCAAATGTACATACAAACAAGTGCTATCTGCTGGTATAAACCAATATTCTCACAAATCTGTAGTTTTTGTATAATTGGCTTTAGATGCGACCCATATGTACAAATTGAACAGTTATTGTCATTTTGTTCCCACGATGAAATTTTCTTAATATGACATGGATTTGCAGAAAACTTTGCTCAAATGTAGGCAAAAACAAGTGCTATCTGCTGGTATAAACCAATCTTCTCACAGATTTGTAATTTTTGTATAATTGGCTTTAGATGCGACCCTAATGTACAAGTTGAGCAGTTATTGTCATTTAGTTCCCACGATGAAATGTTCTTAATATGACATGGATTTGC